>JARVLU010000646.1:22504941-22517543 GCA_031762415.1 Simpsonichthys santanae
AAATCCGGACTTACGGCCGCCACGTGGGATGAGCTCCGACTTACGTTAAAATCGGGTTACGAACGGTTTGTAGGTACAGAATTCGTTCGTAAGTCGAGGACTACCTGTATATTTATATGTATGTGTACAGTATATACTGTATGTATGTTTAAAATAGTAAATATTTTACATGTTGCAGATGGCTCTTTGAACATCCTCACTTTGGACAAACCGTTGAACGTCAACACTGCTAACAAGCTAACAGCTAGTTCCAATACAGCCAGGATTAAAGTGGATCGCCACCATCTTCAAACATTTTTTATTTTAAAATCTTCGCACCTCTTATCAGTTTTGGTAGTGCCAAAATATTCTGTGATTATTTGCGAGCGCGTATAGCAGCAGCAAATTGTAACACTTCTGTAAACATTTTACATTGGTGCTGAAAAATGATCAAATTCCTGCTAACCAAAATTCCAAACTATGTCATCCAAAACTGATGACTCAACTGTTCAAATATTTACATCAGTGAGTATGAAAAATTAAAGACTGAAATGTTATGAGGGCAGCCATCCATTTTGGAATTGATTCTTCTTTGATGAGGTTTACGAGTACTGAGGAGTTCAAATTTACTTCTCAACGTAACGTCATTTTCTAGCAACTGCCATCTTTTCAATTTCACACGGGTTTACTTAAAAGTTGGTTTTAAATCTTTGTTGTTTTAGCAAAAGGAAACTGGTTGTACAGGAAGTGCTAATGCTAGATTTTAGGGGTGTAATGGTACGCCTAAATCATGGCTTGGTATGGAAAAGAAGAAAAACAACTCTCCCAGAAACAGGCCAAAAAGATTTATTTGTAAGGTAGAAGTATCAGGGATATTACTGGCATGCCGCAGTAATTTTGAAAGCATGCTTATATAATAGAACTGCTTGCCATACCTGGCCATTTCAGCTCTCCATGCTTAGCTGCACAGCAAAAATAAATATAAATCCCATGCAGCTCATTTGAATTAAACAGGAAGGTCTTCATGCTTCTGAAGGTTACTTGAACCAGCCATGGTTTTAGAGTAGAGGAGAGGGTTTTATAGTAACGAGTCTTTCCGTTGTGGATGCAGTTAAATAAAACTTGCACCACTCTGGGAGTGGCAGTCCTCCGTGATGTATTTTTGTCAGTTCACTGTACCTGTTCAAAACATTTGTACAGAGCCATCGTGGTACAAATACGTGCATCATTACACCCCTCATAGATGTGTTGAATTCTTACTAAATAACTAGGTTATGCAAAAATGACCGTTACCTGTCAGTTCTGTCCATCTTCATCTTGATTTCTCCAAACAGAGGTTGTTCAAAATGCTTTATCTACAACAGACAGAGTTCTTTACTTTTCCTTCAAAACCTCTCTTCAAATTGTCTGGGTCAGGTCTTTCAGATAAACCTTACTCATACGTGATTGACACTCTTCCTGCCCTGAGCTCACATTTAAGAACAAGGTGCTGGGACTCTTGTCCTAAAATTCAGTGTCAGGCACTGCCAAGCCACTCGTGACGATGACGAGCACAACAAAAGCGTCCTGTCTGTACGTCACCCAGTTACTGTGAAGACAACGTGAAAAAGTGCCAACGTTTCCCTTTGATTTGATGCCAAACGCTCCCACCCACAGACTTCAGATCGCAACATGAAGCAGAACGTGGGGAGCAGACTTTAAGCGGTCCTTGGCTTCTTTAGGATACATCATGACAACAACAGACACCCTGTGGTTTATGATAGGACTAGTTAACTATAGTAGTGGCATTAGCTTTAACCTGCATGAACCACCATGGGGTTTTTTGCAGCAGGGAAACTCAAAAGTAACACAAAAGCACCAGACTTCTACAAAAACATGAAAAGTAATCCGTCACTGAGCAGAGCATACGGTCCACCGAAAGTCCATTAGGTGTCCTGCTCAGCATCTGTATCCGTTTGTGTCCGAGGTACCAAAAATAATTTAAAAAAAAAAAAGAAAAAAGTTGCATCCTTATACAATTTTATACATCAGCCAAGAGCTGAAAAAGGGAACAGCGATATTGGTGCTTTCTCACTGCCTTAAATGTGCAAAAATTCAAGCTCCCTGTGGATACAGGGAGGAAAAGATTTATTAAATATTGGATGATGATGATGATGATGATGTACTTCCTGTAATGTCAGAGATGCTGCTTGTAGTTAGAAAAACAGCCACTTTTGTCTGCTTTGTCTGAAACCCTCTTGCTTTTTTTGATGGTAAAAATGGTGGAAGACTTGATGCTGTGTTTGAATTTAAAGCAGATGATGTAAAAACAAACAAAAAAAATGGGGGTGGGGTATTTTTTTAGTTGTTTTGCACCCAGTTGAGCTGGGCTCACTTGAATTAACGGGAGCACAACCGAACTGTTAAGATGTTTTTTTCTTCTTTTTTTTAAGCCTGATGAGCATGTTTTGAAGCTTTGTAAAGGGGATGCATTGTTACAAGACCTTTATCTTTATGTATGCGTGTATTGGATGGAAGCCATTTAGATTTCCGATTGTCTTTTTCTTTAACTGGGTTGGTTTTGCACACTTTTACGGTCGGGGTGGGTTGTAAATAACTAATTCTTGCACAGTGAATCAAAGATGCGTTATACTCTGTTTATGTTCCAATGTGCTTAATCCACTGAGTAAATTGTACATTTAACAACGGAAAAAAAAAAAAAAAAAAAAATAGCAACAACTCAACATGCCGTCTGAAGCGGGTGTGTCTTGTGGTGATTGAATGTTTGCCCATGCAGGAGGCATATGGTGTACAGTAAGAAACTGTTTTTAACTCACTAAAATCACAAACTCCTGCGTACTCCTCGTCCTAACATGAAATACTCCGAGTCTACTTTACCTGTAGTTCCTTCAACACAACAGTCTGGTCATTTTCAAAGAGTTGTTCTGTCAAATAGTGCGACTAGGGATGCACAAGTACAAGATATTGTTCAAAAGTACAAGTGCTTATTTGCTCATGCCGTGTACCAATACACAGTATTAACAAATATTATATTTTGTACAATTTGAGAAAGTATTTGAAGCAAAAGATGTTCCAAAACTGCTCAGTGGTGAGCAGCAAGGATGTAGGACAACTCTAGCTCAAATCTGTTCTGCGACACAATTTAGCGTTTTCCCGCTTCTGTTAGCAAACTCTTTGAATTTGAGATTGTATATACTGTATATATTTTTTTAGATGTTTTATCAGAGTACTTGTCTTGAAAAGACTAGATTTTATCCCTTTTCTTGACAACTTTACTGAGCATACAGTTGGCTTTACTTTTGTCGCTGTTTATTTCAACATATCTCCCCACGGCTTCTTCTTCTTGGCTGTTTGGTGGTTAGCAAACAACTTTATGGTGAATTACCACCATCAACTGGTAAGAAGTGTAAATTAGAGTTGCATACGGGCACAAAAAATCCGCCCCAGCCCGTAGCCATCGTTTCCGAACCCCACCCGACCCGATGAATTAACAGTAATTACAGGTCCAAACCAGAAAAAAACCCTGACATTTTTTTATTAAGCTTTGACTGCTTATATAGTTATTAATGGTCGGCGGACGTGCACGGCTGAGTAAAGGGGGCAGAAAATCAGAGCTGAGGGGGTGTTTGTCCTTTCATGGTCGTCACAGTGCTCCCTGCTTCTACCTGCATTCTGCATTATTCAGACATGGACCCTGCTCTGACATGTCTGATTTGGGATCTGCTGAGCGCAGCGGCTGAATGAACGTACATTTGAGCGATGGATCGCTTCCTGGCAGTATAGTCCCATCTGAAGCTTAACCAAACTTTTTTGTACCTCTTTCAAGGCCAGTCAGCGTGTGGTCAAATAGCCGCATGCGGCTGGTGATTGTATGGCAAGCCACGTTGCCATATAATTGGATCGCAGCAGATCCAATGACGCAATCAAAAGCCCGACCCACCCATCCAGCACGTTATTATGGCCTGGCCCGGCCCAAATACAGGCCAGGCCTGTCTTCGGGCCCAGGTTAGAAATGACATCTATAGTGTAACTCAGAACAACCAATTCAAAAAAATCAGTCCCAACGTGGTATTACCAGTGCTCTTCCTCTACAACACACGTCAAACTCAAGGCTCATGAGCCAAATCTGGCCCTCATTAACAAATTACCTGGTCCCCTAAGATGATGATTGAAATGTTAAATAATTTTATTGCTTCTTGTTTTGCTAAAACGCATAAATACTTCATTCAACGTCGACTTCTTTGTTTTTTTCAGTAATCTTTGATTTTGATATGGAAAACACAAAGAACGTCAACCGAGACCAGTCAAACCCTTGTTGATGAACCTGTGTGGCAACGTCGTGGAAATGACTTGTGTTAATGTATCGGCTGAAATGGGGATCTCAACTCATGACGTCTCACATATCATTTGCGTAGATAATCCACTTCCCCTTCTCTCACAGTGACCCGGATGTTGGTACAACGGCATGGCCAAAATGCACAGATTCAATCGCATAACCTTAACAGGAAAAGATGGTCCTGGCACGAAGTTGGACTGGTCTGACTTCAGTAAATACAAGAAGGTTCAACTGAAACGCTGACTGTGGCGTTGAGGTCTTTGACAGACTGGAAAGCGAGTGGATTATACTGATAGATCAACCTTCTCATGTAATTTTTTGAACTGAGACCAGCAAGAACTGAAGCAATCGGTACCAAGAGTGGTACCCTTGTATTTTTGTGACCAGAGTCCGCACACTAGGGATATGGATCTCCAAGTCCCGCCTACTCACCCATACTGGAACCAGCCAATAGGGAAGCTGCTCATGTTCTGTTAATAGTCTTTGGAACGAGTACCCAATCCTGGTATCAGTGTCAGTGCATTCCTAGCTGTGATATTTGTAACAAAGCATTAAGTATGAAGAAAAGGCAGAAGTCTTAAGCTAATGATTATCCAAACAAAGGGCCTGTTTTACATCGTTGTTCAGGTTTATAGAGTAAAACAGCTTTCTCAAAAACAACATGCTGATGTGAAAGAAATGCCAACATTCATGTTGATACTGATCATTTGTGTAGTAACCTACACATTTGGTTGAGAATCGACGGCAAACTGAAACTTATGTAAAAATGTAGAGGTTTAATATAATAAGCTAATGTAGTGTTCTTGAGAAGGAGTTGTTTTATCAGCCTGTAAACTGGGACCTTGTGTGCAACCTTGTATAGCTAGCCAGGGCAAAAACTTCTGACCTTTTCTCCAAACTCTGTGCTCTATGACTGATGTCACGGTCGCTATCGATAACTGATGGAACATCACTTCACAAAATGACCAAACTATTTTAAAACCACTTCCTTTCTGGACGTTTAATTCCCCACCATGTTAGGGTGATTAGCTGCCGGAGGCACTGAAGCTGACCCAATACCGTACTGTACAAAACCAGCTAACAGGTGCTACTGGTTCGTTTAAAAAGCCCATCGGAGACCAAGATGTCTTGTTGACACAACCTCAGGAGAACCCTATCCTCTACCTGTGCTCAGCTTCACGTGTCTCTGCAGCCAAGCCTCAAATGGTGCATGCATTCTTCTGATCAGCCTTACGTCTGTTGCATGCCAAGGTTGACATTACAACCATTACAGGTTGCCTATTACCTAGAATTAGACCCATACACCAAACCTATGTACACTCCTGTTATAGGCCATTAATTCCCAAGAAAACAAGAGTTTTGACACCACTTTGTGTTGATCAATTGGTCGTTTTTTTCCCTACGTACACTTTCCAGTTGCATCTCAGTTGGAGACCTTAGCATTTATTCTGGTTTAATTTTTTTGAGTAGAACATTTGTCTTGAAATGTTTTATATTTTGTACATTTTTATGTAACATATCATGTAAATAGACAGAGACAGTGATTTAACTCATCTGGAAGATTTTGTAGTCTTTGTAAAACCCTAATAAATGGTTCTTGGTGTCACTCGAGCAGACAGTAATCTGAGTTTGTGTCGTCTGTTGGACTGTAATCAACGTGTCTGCCGGCAAAGACACTCAAGAGAATGCCACTTTAATAATAAAACTAATAAAAAAATTTAAACAGTTCTATTCAGTTTATTTCTATAGCGCCAATTCACAACAAAGTTGTCTCAGGGCACTTTACAGGAACATGCACATACATAGAAAAGCCACTTAGTAAAGTTCTCCATCCAAGGAATCCAGCAGACAAGTTGAATCTTGGCTTTGTTGCAGTCTCCCATCCTGAGCAAGCACAGTGGCAACAGTGGAAAGAAAAACTCCATTTTAACAGGAAGAAACCTCCAGCAGAACCAGACTCAGGACAAGCGGCTGTCTGCTTTGACCGGCTGGTTGAGAGGACAGAAAGGAGAGACAAACAATGGTCGGTCCAGATATAGGTGCAGGTGAACCTGAAAGACAAAAACACATGTCAAGGATTGAAAAAAAGTACAAATACAAACATGCACAACATATATTTTCTCAAAGAGGTGTCCATGACCTTTAGATACTACAAAACATTTTAACACAGTATCTGTAAAACTGACTGAGGTACAGCCATGTTTGTGTTGGCTAATATAATTAGCTGTGGTGGCCATCTTACACTGGATTGACTCCAACAGTTGCAAATATAAATTAATTATTATTTTCTTAGAGTTTCAGTAAAATCTGTCCAATTAGATGTTTAAGTAACAGACACGCATATACACAATTATGGACAAAATCATTGTCTGCCTTCACTTTTTTAGCAGCAGGTGATAAACATTGAGTATGTAGATTTGATACTTAATTGGTCCTATTGATTTATAAACCATGTTTTTCTCTAAATAACACAAAACAAGTACAGTATAATGCACCATTGTGCTACTTTGAGTCATTCATTAGTGGGTTTCTACTGACATCTAGTGGTCAAAATATTGAAGCACGTTTAAAAGAAATCCAGTACTGTACTGTACAAATAAAAAAGGAGATTAAACAGACGTTGGCCAAAATTATCAATAAAAGGTTCAAAATTCAGAGAACCAAGAATTTTTTTTATTTTAACTTAGCATCTACCTGACGTCAGTGGCTTTTATTTTGAAGGCTTGCTGTTTCCTGTTCCGGGTGAGCTCAGTTCCGACATCCAGCGAAGATGGGACCTGGTGCTACTCCCATGACGGACTCAGATGATCAAAAAATGTGTAAAACTAAAGGAGATTTTCCCTCTATACCGAAACACTCCTACTGGTTGGACTTCTGGGTGTTTGTGTTGTTTGACATCGCTTTATTCCTCTTTGTTTACTTCCTAATCCCGTGAAGAGGTGAGTAAAAGAAAGCGACGAAGTTTAGTGAAGGGCGGCTACGGAAGTTGAGCTAATCCTAGTAAAGACGCTATTTAAACGATTTGGAACAGAATATAACTTTATAATGATTTATCAGTATTAGGAATGTTGTTAATTTAAAATTGAGACATTTGTTTAAGCCTAAAGCTTGTGTCTTACACTGTAATGTTTGAACACAGTATAGTTGATGTTAAAGTGCGTTTTAGTAATGACAAAATCCGAGTGGACTTGAACTAGTCATTGTCAATAGTTCACAGACATAATCTGCTTTATTGCAGTTATGCTTCTTAAAATATTTGATGACACTGACCAAGCTTTGATTGCTGCCATTATTTTGATGATTGGTTACTTAAGGCAGACTTCTTTAAATGTTATTCCTAAGATAAGATCTCTTCACCAGTTGGCCTAATACACAGCAGATGATGTGAACTATGTAAATGTTCTATTGAGACAGAAACATTGAGGTGGGTGTATCAGTGAAGGAACAGTATGAGCTCAGCTTTTTCTGTAGTGTACAGCCTGATAAAGACATGTCCATCCATTATGCTGGTGCAGATTCTCAGTCATCCAGGACATGATAAAATCAAAAAAGTGTTCAATACAGAAACAACTGGACTTAATTAGTTACAGAAAACGTTTCGCGCTCCATCCGAAGAGCTTTCTCACTTCATCCATTATCTTCCACTTGTTCTGAATTTGGGTCATGGAGGCAGCAGCTTGAGCAGGGAGGTCCAGACAGCTCTTTCCACAGCCACCTCTTCCAGCTTTTCTGGGGGGGACTTCAAGGTGTTCCCAGGCCAACTGAGAGGCATAATCTCTCCAGTGTGTCCTGGGTTTTCCCTGTGGTCTCTCCCAGCTGGACATTCCCAGGGGAGCATCTTTACCAGGTGCCTGAACCACCACCAACTGGCTCCTTTCAATTCTGCTCTGAGTTTCTCCCGAATGACTGAACTTCTCACCCTGTCTCATGAGCAAAACGCTGAGATACTTGAACTCCTCCACTTGAGTCAGAACCTCACCCTTTTCCAGATGAGGACCATGGCCTCAGATTTGGAGGTGCTGATTCTCTAATAACACGTCATTAGGTCTCATTTCCTTCCATTTTTACATTTTTCCCCTCGTTGTTTTTACTTGATGTATTCACTTCTCTGTACCTCTCAGTTGATCTGGACACCATCGCCTGGCTAAATTGAAAATTTCCGATCCCTTTACAAAACGATGCACGAGTTTAAATCCGAGCGATGCTGTTCAGTTCACTCCTGTCATCATCTGTGTTTGTTTCAGGTTTGTCCCCGTGACTTTGGCGGCTGAGGACACGACGCGCAGGTCCTGCCCTGCTCTGAAGAAGGACAACCCAGACTTGACTGAACTTAACATCTTGTTACAAAATGCCACGCTTCGTTTCCACACCTGGGTCCATCGATGGTCGAACTTTTGGACGTAACACCCTGAATTCTTATCAGATCTTTGACCCTCATGAATCCCTCTCTGAGCTGCAGCTCGTCTGGGTTTCTGTTGCTGCTGAGAGGAAGATAAAAATTTTAAAGTATTGATGAAAACTCACTGAGCTTTGACTGACTGCTACTCTCAGGACTCGAGTAACTGTAACAATTGTGTAATACCTGTATGTGCTTACTCTGAATGTTTTATTTTCTAATTTAATGTCTACACTCTTTAGTAATCCATTTGGTGAATGTGTGTTTGGACCAGAGAAGATGTAAAAGATTTAAAAAATACTGTATACTTGCACACCATAAGGAACAACTTGCATTTAAAGGTTTTGGGAATTTGCACATAAACTTTTCAAGCACAAATAAAGTGTTTTGGCTTCCTGCTTGATTTAGATTATTTCTTTATACAGTATTTTAAACTAGATTTACTTTTCACACGTATACAAAAACTACAGTACTGTACAGTATTTGATATGACATCGCTACCTTTTATTTTGAAAGAGTCAATGTTTCCGGTAAAAAAAAAAGTTATTAGCAAGCTAGCATGCTAAGTTGCGCTACTTTTTCAAAAACTTTTAAAAGTCTTAAGGTACTGTCTACATTATGGAAAACTTATGTGAAGTGGAAAACACAGGTTTGTTATAATTTAATGTTTGTTTTCTTCACCAGCGCGAGCGTTTTCCTGTTTGTTCTGTACGAGAGCTAACTGCTATCATGCTAGCTAAGCTAACATTAAAAGATGTAACATTTTAAATGGAGAATTTTAAAGGATTTTAATTTTGATATGCGCTACTTTGCAGGGCATGTTGTGTTTGGTTATTTAAACTACCTAAGGTTAAAATAAGTTATTTCACAAATGCTATTTTTACTGTGTTTTTTGACGCATCCTACCCCATAAATAAACTCGTGGCATTAAACAGTTTTCTAAAATAAAATAAAAAGTTGCTCAAATATTTGATAAATGGTTTGGGAATAAAACATCACAGCTACTTTAATTAGCAGCTATATCTGAGCATTGTGGAGATATTTTTTGTTTAGTTCCCAAACAGCTTTGGATGCTGGTAGAAGCATATTAACATCTGTATATCTGACATCTGCAAGCAAATTACACAAGGCTTAGTGCCAACAACTAATACACATCTATATTCATTTTAGACTATTTTAAGTATTGGGGATCACAACTGATCTCAGCTTTAGGATCCGGTGACCCCACATTGACCTCTTTCTGTTGTTTGCTTATGAACAGAGCCCTTTTTAAACCTGTACAATACAGTACACCATTAATAACAGTCACAGAGGATCACACTGACTTGTTTAATGCATCCATGTCTTGTTTCCATGGTCATCACTACAGAATGATGGTGTTTCATCTATTCATGTCTCAAGAGTTTTTTAAAAAAACAACAGGACTTCTCTTTTTTTGTTGCTGAAGACGTTGACATCTCAGTTCAAACTGAACTGTGACAGCATCAATCCAAGTTTCGAATTGACGAAGTCCTTTGGATGAAGGACGAAACGTCTCAGCCAAAATGGAAACCGTCCAGATGACCTGACTGAATAATACCAACTGTGATAAAAGTTGGCTGATAGATAAGGAAGTTGTGCAGTTATCGTGGATCAGACCCAAACACCATTGCGGGTCTTTAAAAACCACTTCTGGGCCAACAGATTGTTGTGAAAGTTTCTCATAATGGAGAAAAGAGTTTATAAGAATTTACCAGTTAATCCTATACATCCACTATGGGACTATTGATCTCTGAAATCTAAGCCAAATGATCAAACTCACCTGTCCCAGTGATCAGGGATGGTCCATTGCAGGGGTTCCCAACCCTGGTCCTTGAGGAACACCATCCTGCATCGTTTTAGTTTCTCTGCTCCGACACACCTGATTTTAATTAATGAGTAATTAACAGACTTCTGCAGAACATGAAGTACAAAGTAATTAAATCACTGAATCAGTTGTGTTGGTGCAGGGAAACAACTAAAACATGCAGGACGGTGTTCCTCAGGGACAAGGGTTGGGAACCACCAGTCCGTTGGATCTTTGAGGTGTAGGTACTAGAGGAGTCCTCACTGCCTTGTCCCTGCTCAGTTTGTTTAATGGTTTTGTCTTTAAGATGAACCAGCCTCTTTTTGAGGGTTCTGCTCATTTTGGAGTGCACCAGGAGGTTGTGTTTGGAGAAAATCTTTCTGAGTGTCTCAGTCAAATTTCGTATCTTATACAGATTTGCAACCCTGCACGTTCCAGTTTGAACTGAGACGTGAAACATTTTTAACAACAAGAAAAGAAGTCTAGTCCTGCATGACACACACATACCTCATTAACAAGGTTTTCCACTAATCATTGTCTTCTGTTATACTTTTATGAAAATGTCCCTTTCATCTATACAGATGTGTTCCTGCCCCTGTCGTCCCTGAAGCTGCTTATTCCTCCTCTGCGGCTCCTTTCCGCAGCCATGTGGCAGGTGGCTCAGCGGAGAGACGTTCTCGATTATGAAAAGCTCGATGAATTTGTGGCACTGGTGACGGCATCGGTCCCTGACCTGCTCAGTCCAAAGCAACGAGGCAAACTGTTGTTCCGACTGCGAGCAAAAGTGAGTCGCTGTGCAACACATTCAGGATGAGATGCACCAGAGGCGTCCAAACTTTTTCACTCGCAGGTCAAAGTTGTTGAGTTGAATGTACTCGTGAGACACAGAAATTAAGTTTTTGGGTTAAAAATGTCTGAATATCATTTTTGTAGTTTTATCTTTTACTTTTCAACTCAATTTTAGAGAGAAGACAACAGTATATGGGTTTTGGTGGTAAAGGAGTTTTAAATTGTTGAAGATCCAAAACATTTAGCTTAAAAAAGAAAAACATTGAATTATTTTGATTGGTTGGGTCTGAGTTATTTTTTTTGTTTGTTTTTTTGTCCTTGGAGAAAAATATCCTGATGATGCTCAGTAATCCAGGTGGAAAAATCTAAAAAATAAAGTCAGGTCCTCTGGACGGATTCTTCTTTGACCTGACTTTATTTTTTTGTTCTTAGAAAGAAGTCTCTCCTCTGAAGAGAACGAAATAGAAAACAGTAACTGAAAGTGGCTTTAGACCTTTGAAATGAACATTTTAAAAATCCTACTACCTGATAGAGTGTGTGTGTGTGTGTGTGGGTGGGGGGGGTGCTTTATATATTTATGCATTTGTTTAGTTATAAGAACATCTTCAAACATAATCTGACTGCGTGTAGTTTGGCCACTGAAGAGCGGGAGGAGGCTGCTCAAAGGTCAATTTGGCGTTCAAAGGTCAAGACAGAGGTCTCAAACTTTGGAACTTCTCTCCTTTCCAAGTTAGACGTTAAACGTTGGGGGTTCAAATCCACCAGCATTCACATGCCGAAGTGTCCCTGAGCAAGACACTGAACCACTCATTGCCTCTGATGTGTGTCCCATCACTGTATGAATGTGATAAAGTTCTGATTATTCTTTGTATAGATCTAGTAGAGTGTTGTATGAATGGGTAAATGAGGCACAGATTGTGTTGTAAAGGGCTTTGAGTGTCTTGATCAGATAGAAAGGACTACCGTATTTTCCGCCGTACACTTCGCACCATCCTATAAGTCACATCAGTCCAAATATGTCTACTAAAGTGGAAAACTCCATAAATATGTTGCTTTGCTGTATACGTTGCATCTATTATGTGTCACCGCTGACACGTCATGTTTGTTACGCGTTACCACTCACAACCCGGAAATGTGGGCTGAACCCAGAAATGTGAGCCAGTGTTGTGCCAAAAATTGATTGGCTGTCAAATGGCGGCAGCGGGAGCGTGCACTGGAGGACTTTAACAAGAATTTAACAAGATTAACACTTAAAAACAATTATTTGTTTGCTCGAA
>JARVLU010000646.1:22651724-22662138 GCA_031762415.1 Simpsonichthys santanae
ACATATTCAACAAATACAACACACACCTCATCTTAGAATATCTTTACTCAGCACATATGACAGTTTAAGTTAAAATACAGTACTGGTAGTCCTATTATCACGGGGATTACATTCCACATACACCCACAATGCCCCCCACGCCCTGCCAAGATGGCTGCACTCGCCAGAGCCGCAGCTTCTCAGGCTCCTGGTGGAAACCTCATTTTTCTCCGTTTTGAAATTGGCTCCACGCCTGACTCCACGCCTGACTCCACGCCTGACTCCGCTCACTTTAAGTGTGTGAATTATAGCTGAACCGAACTTCTAATTAGAGAAGGTTTGACTTCAAATACTGCAGCAGCAACAATGATTGACAACAATCTGAAAACTACGCTCGGTAGATTGCAGCTTCGATGGACATCAGCGTGGACGCAGCAGCGCTCTAAGGGGAGGATGAGGCGCTGTGCCCAGGGGACAAAGAGGGAAAACAAGCTGGAGTGTTAGCAAGACTGAAGGCTAATGCTAACAGACCACCAATCCCATCTCTGTCCCTGGCCTACGTTCGCTCTTTTGAAAACAAGCTGGAACTGCTGCAGCTGAGAGTGAATGTCTCAGAAGAGATGAGGAACTGTGCTGTACTCTGTCTCACATAAACATGGCTTCATAGCAACAAGCTATCAGCCTTCCAACTGGATGACAAGAGTATTTTTTGGGGGTGAATTGCTGCAGCGAGCTAACGGGGAAGGCACAGGGATGCGTCTACGTAAACAAAGCTTGATCCACAAACTGTGTTCTGATAAACAGTTCCTGTTCTGAAGCTTTAGAACAACTGACTGTGAAATGTCGACCACATTATTTACCTCATGAGTTTTCGTAGTTGTTTATCATTGTTGTTTATGTAGCCCTGGATGCTACCGCTAAAGGCGCCATGCAGGAGCTACAGGATAACATCAGCTCACTTCAAAACAAGCATCCAGGGGCTTTTTACGTGGTGGCTGGTGATTTTAATCACGTAAACCTGAATGACACTCTGCCAAGAAATTGTTCATAATTTCTTATCTGGCAAACTGACATGGAAACTACAGCGTTTTCCTGTAAACCTGCTCATTTTTTTGTTTATTGCCTACAATAAACATTGGAAAAAAACTAACGTTTCCAGAGATTATTGGTTCTTTTTACACCTTTTAAACCATCCAGTCATTAAAATGTAGGCATTTTTCCCCCCGCTTCGAACGTTATCAACCATTCAACGAAGCCGCTGCATTTTTTCTTAACTTGGAAAATTACAAACAATTTTGAAATCTCGGGCAGGAGTTACACTGGTATTCAAAATTTCTTCAGACCTTTTTTTCATGGCTATCCCTGTTGACATTTTAGAAATCCCATACCATTTCGAAATACTTAATGGTTTGTTGTTGGATTTTTTTTCCCTCAGTTTTTCACAATTAAATGAACATTTTATTACTTGTTGACGTTATTCTATATTGAAGTACCTGTATAATAAAACTGCTTTATGTTTCTATTTTATGAGTGAAGCTGTTTGTGGGGATTTTAATATAAATTTGATGATCCAGTAAATCTTTAGATTCTAGTTTGACCTATTCAGCCATTAAGGTTATTTTTTCTGTCCAAATCACCTCCAGTTGTTCACACACAAGTTCAATTTGTCTCACAGTCAGTGCTAGGAAATGTGTGCATGCACTCACCGTGCACATTGTTACCGTTGCTCTGTCTCACTCATGTCTCCTGTTTTGTCTTGGTTCAACTGACCGGCTTGGACTCGGATCATTGCCTGCCTGCCTGCCTGCCTGTGTGTGTTCATGTCCTGTTCCTGCACAACCACCTCCACTACCGCCTTTTGTCGTCCCTCCCATCATCTGAAGGCTATGAGAAATCCCGGAGTTTAAACAACATATCAGGCATGACCAGCATGGCTGGTAACACTCTAAGGTTGTCTCCTGTGACCTCGCCCTACGGATCACCCTGCCCGCTACGCCGCTCTCGTTCCCCTATTCCATCCATCCTGTGAGACGTCCACTTCCTGCCTGCTTTGGCCCAAAGCCACGCCCACATCCTAGTCCCAAACAGAGCACCTGCCTTTAGCAACAAACCTGAACTCTGCTCATGATGGGACTGGAGGAAAAGTAGCTAACGCTGCAGCTCAGACTTGTTACATAACTCTGGAAGATCAAGCAAGTTTTTATTTTTACATATGACGGTACATGTACTTAACCAACATCCCTAAGTAGCTTAATTGCTCTGCTGTGTTCCATTTTGGTTGATGTTGTACTTTGGGACTTGCAATAAAAGACTAATGGCTTCAGAGGTAACAGCCATACACATTAATTTAAACTTGTGAATAATCAGGGATATTAAATGTTGCTGTGTCTATATACTTTGAAAAAGATGTGCTTCCAAAAAAAAAAAAAAACAAGGAGAGAAAGAAAAAGAGAGAGGTGTCACTTTATGTGAACCACGTCTAACTGTGACTTTATTTTATGGTTTGGTGAATGGGCGGAAGGAGGGAGGAGGTCACATTTTAGATTTCAGCTCACCCAAGCACACATCCGGTCTCGTCTCTTCACCAGTGGCTGCTCATCATGCATGGATCATGGGGTAGCCATCTTTGGCAAACAATGTGATGGGGGGACAGGAAATATTGTTTTCTATTTGTTCAAAATTGTATCAATTCAATGGTATTGTGACAAACTTATGTTCACTTGTATTGTCTTTGACAAAGTGCCACCAAAGCGTTTGTGTTTCTGGTTGTTCACGAACAGACAACTACAAAGAGGTGGTTTACACGGGTTTCACACAAGCAGACAGCAGCGTTCTCTCTTAACGGCTGCGGGGGAAGGAACGACCATGGCAGACAGGTAACCATCTGAAGGGGTGTGAGGATCTTGCAGTCCCTGTTTGAAGCTTTTGTGTGTCTGTACGAAACAAAGAGCTCTCCATTAATCACAACTTGTGTGTGCCCATAAAAACAAGCACAATCAGAAGGGAGTCATGTAGCATTTTATTCAGCCAAATACTGACATATTCATACTTTGTATTCTATAAATATAATATTAAGCTAGACCCAGAGTTACTACTGAGTGCAATCTGCACAAGCTTAGCTTCATAAGTGTCTGTTTTCTCCACGCTTTCTTAATATTGGCAAAACAAGTAGCTTCAATCATGTTGGAGCAAACATGGCCATCAGGTTCAACAGGTGGAGCAGAACTCAGCAGGATGCAGGTGTCTTTCCTGCACAACCGAAATGTGACCGCCTGTCACAAGCACAGCGGGCACTAAAGTGACTGACAGAATGAAAAAAATCACAGTGACTTCAGGTCTTATTGGACCAGATGAAGAACAGAAGAACTTCTCATCGTCACTGCCTCCTCACAGTGCGTTCAATGCACTAAGGCCACTTTCATTTTGTTTGTTTCTGTTCAACCACTATTCAAACAGACGGGGGACAATTAGAGCCACGGTGAAAATATTTTTTTTCTCTTAATTCTGAGGGAAAAAGTCAGAATTTAATCTCAGAATTCTGACTTTTTTCTCTAATTCTGATGACAGACAGACAGACAGACAGCTAGCTAGCTAGCTAGCTTACCATACCAGCTTTATTTTGATCCCGAAGGAATGACGGCCTGTAGCGCCCATTCATAAAGTGCCATGTGCTGTCATCTTTGTATGTTCCCATACAAAGATGAAATTAGCTCTCTGCATTTAAGCCATTGCACCTGGGATACACCCAGGTGGAGCAGTGGGCAGCTATGAAAGCACCTGGGGTGCAATTCGGGATTAGGTGTCCTGCTCAGAGACACCACGACATGTGCAATGACCGGGAATCAAACTCAGGACCTGCCCTGGCCCTACACCATTTCAGCCATACAAACAATAAGATAAAAATGCAAAACTGAGAATAAAAAAATAAATCAATAAATAAAAGCAACACAGAGAAGATCAAGCAACAACTATGTTACGGGCAGAGGTGTAGTCTACATTTTTGTAGTGGGTATACCACGGTAAAGTTAGTTTTACATTGGATGTTGGACACAGCTGAAGCCACGGAGTGTGAATGTCCAATTAACGTCCACCGTTAAACTAACTTTACTGTGGTTGGTCCATAGATTGAGCTTAGAAACCAAAGTACACTGGTTAGTACAAAGTAATCGTCAATGTATTTTGATTTTTAAGCGTACTAAACATTTCCAAATTTATCTGATTATTATATTTGAATAAATGAACAACAAACTTTGTACAACAGTTGGCTTTGTGTTAAAACATGTAGAATTTATATAACAGTATCAAAGCAAAACATGTTCAAGTATTAAGTAGTAAGTACAGAAGTATTAATTATACAATCATTTGCAGGATAAGTGAATGTAATAAAAAAAAGTGCATCATACAGATATTGTTACAGAATCTTTTAACTACCGTTTTACGTATCAAAGTGCCTAATGATATGCATCATTGGGCACTTTTAAATGGGTATACTGAAATTTTTAAGCTTTTCTAGTGGGTATACTCTGTATACCTGCGTATCGCGTAGGCTACACCACTGGTTAGGGGACATAACCAGCTAGCTTCACTGGTTCCTGCCAGGAGTGGCTGAATTTTACAGCCTAATGGCACGAGGGACAAACAAGTTCTTTAGTCTCTCAGTAGAACACCTTAATGAACGGAGTCTGGTGCTCACTGAACTTGGCTGGTTAGAGAAGACAGCGTTCAAGGGCTGGCCCTGATT
Source organism: Simpsonichthys santanae (assembly GCA_031762415.1). Classification (NCBI taxonomy): domain Eukaryota; kingdom Metazoa; phylum Chordata; class Actinopteri; order Cyprinodontiformes; family Rivulidae; genus Simpsonichthys; species Simpsonichthys santanae. The sequence continues at coordinate 22,656,445 of JARVLU010000646.1, forward strand.
GGACATGATCACCCTGATCTTGGATCATGTCCTCTGTTCCACCAACTTCTCCACGCAGCCAAGGCCCAGTCCCACCACAGAGCCCACCTTCTTAACAAGCTGATTAAGCCTTAGGATGTCCTTCGTCCTAGTGCTGCCCCCCAACACACTACACCAAAAATAAAAGTACACTGGACACAATGGATTGGTAGAACACATGCAATAACTTAGAGCAGACCCTGAAAGAGACCAACTTTCTGAGAAAGTACATCCTGATCTGCCCCTTCTTGTACACAGCATCCATAGTTCAGCTTGTAGTCCAGCTGTAGGCCCAGCTACTTTTAGGTTGAGACCACCTCAACCTCTGATCCTTCAATAATGGTGGAGGGGTGGAGCTCTGCAGAAATCCAGCACCACCTCTTTGGTTTTAGTGGCATTCAGCAAAAGCTGGTTCTGATGGGACCACCCAACGAAGTCCTTCATGAGGCCCCTGTACTCCCCCTCCTCCCCCTCCCTAATACATGCCACAGTGGCAGTGTCATCAGAGAACTTCTGCATGTGGCATGTATCAGAGTTGGACTGAAAGTCAGTGGTGTAGAGAGTGAAGAGGAGGGGTGAAAGCACTGTACCCTGAGGTGCTCCAGTGCTGCTGGTCAATGTTGAGGACCTGCAAACCCCAACTCAGTCAAACTGGGACCTGTTATTCAAACAGTCTGATATCCAGTCCACCAGGTAAGCTCAGAGTTCTAAGATTAAAGTTATAATTTGAGAAAAAAGTCAAATTTCTGACTTTTTTCACAGAATTAAGGGGGAAAGAAATTGCACTGTGACTCTAATCTTCTTCCATACAAACACAATTACAGATTTTCATTAGTTATATTTTTCTTTTTAATACATTTGTCAGTTTCAAGTTCTTTTAGTGACCTTTATGTTTTTTTTTTTTTTTTTTTTTTTTTAATGAAATGACAAAAGCGGATTTGTCTGTCTCTGGGCAAACTGCACCACTGCATGCATGGCATGTCAGGATGGAGACATAAATGTCACTTTGCAAGGATTTTATTCATTAAATTAATGTGAAAAATTGAACATTTTGCTGATAACAGCTGCATAAACCATTAGTGATTCTGGGCCTAAGACTATAATTAAAAAAGTTGTGCATTAACACATTTTAACCCCTCACTTCTTTACTCTTTGCACAATATTTTTATTTTCTGCTGTAAACCACACATATTATCAGCTGTAAGGGCTAGGAGCTGTTCTTACACAAGATTTAACAAAAAGACCTGAATTCAAACAAAATAACTTCAAGGATTTTTTCAATGAATTAAACTGAGGTGGTTGTTTTGCTTTCCTGGAAATCTGTGTTGTGTCACCGATTAGATTGTTCCAGAGTGAAAGGTACACACATCCTCTGCACATCAACAGGTGAGCGGCAGCAGCCATAACTGAGCAGCAGTCTGCCTCACCCATCCCTGAAGTGTGTCTATACCAGCAGCATCAGGTTGCCTAGCAACTGGCTCACAGCAAGATGCATCTTACACTCAGTTTGGAAAACAACAAAAAGTCAAACTGCTCCTGCAAACATTTCTTTGTCTTAAAACACAATTCACACCCGAAATGACTGAAATGTACAACAGATTTTTTTTTTAGATAAGCTCATTTCACATCATTAACTTGTACGGTTCTCATTGTGCATTTAATTCAACTGATATGTGCATGACGAAGGTCTTCTGTAATGATGCAGGCAGGGAATATATTTATTATATTTAGAGATGTGTTTGTGTTTCACTGAGCTTGTTTGTGTCTTGTGGGATAAGACCGTGATCAGTATTGACGACCTGTTGCAGTGGAAGGAGCCCCTTTTGGAGACCGCTCCGACTGGACAGCGTGGAAATGGGCGCTCCGAAGCTACAGACTAAGAACCACCTGGATCAAGGCTCAGCCAGCAGGCCAGGAACAAGAACTCTTGAAAGACTTTAATAGGCCGTCACATTTTTCTGAGTTAACCCCCCTTTTTGTGGGGGGGTCCATGTTCCTTTTTTGGAACTAGTGGGAGTAAAAAACTGGACTATCTATGTGATACGCATTGCTCCTGTGAATACATAAAATAAATGGCGGCACAAGTGGCTTCGCTCACACAACAAGGTGGTGGCTAAGTTGTACCTTGATATTTAACATCAGTCATTTTTCTCGCTGTGGTCCCCCCCTTCCTCTCAATAAGTGTATTAAGGTGTATCAGTTGAGGCACTTTGTGAAGTGTATTTCTATAGGAACCTCTAAGGTGTACACAGTGTAGAGAGACAAACGTGTTCAGCTGAATAAATCTGACACCACAATCATCTCTGCTTTTGTTCTGATTGGTAGGTTAATTGCTCTGCTGTGCATTAATATGTGTTGAGATCTATAGTTTGAAAAGACCAGGCGAGGGAAGATCAGCGAGAGGACATGATGCTGAATCTTCCTGTTAGTTTTAGCACAATGACAATGACAAATCTCCCCTGTGGTGCAGCAGCTATTGTAGAAGTCCTCTTTTTTGTTGTTTTGTTCATTGAACATGCAAGTACCCTGCATCAGTGCTGCAGATCTATTAGCAAACCAAATTATTCTTACCGGAATAATCCTCATAACTCCTGGTGGTTACAATAATACAAATATAAAACACAACTGCATGACTTGATTCTTCCAAACCTTTTTTTCCCCATGTGGGAATGGAGCAAAAGTGTAGCAGAAATGTATCAAGTTATACAGCAGGACTTCTAGAATGGCTACTACCTGCACAGTAGCACTCTTGTGAACCCAAACAATCAGATCTAATTTGCAATAAGCACCTAAAACTAAATGCACCGATTCACACTGTGATTTCAGTAGCCCGCTATAGAGAATGTTGAAAGAAAAGCAAAGCTGGGCAAAACTGACAATTGGCACAACTTGTGTGGCACGTTGGTAGCGACCTGCACAGTTCCAGGCTAGCTGTTCCAGTATCATCTTGTGTCGTAGTAAACACGCTGCTTTACTCTTTGATTCGTCAAAGGGAAACTGTTCTTGTGTATTTCTGAACTGATGTTGTAACTTGAAAACAAACAAAAAAAAAGTTTATTTTTTTTAATCCAAGACGTGTAATTTTGTGTCTAACTGTAAAAGTCATGATAGTCCGATGCTGTGCTTCTCCATCTTGTCCTGAAACAGTCAAAAATTTTGATCCAAGATCATGTTTTTCTATGTTTTACTGTGGGGAAAATTCTAGTTTTAAGTGTGTATTTGTGCAGCCTTAAAGTGCATGCTGACATCCCCCCTCCCACATTATTAAACTGTAAAAAAGAAAAAAAAAAAAAAGATGACCTACTGTATATCGTATGTATAAAGTCAAGGTAAATGCTATGTGAATGTTTCACATAAACTATTTATCTTTTAACTGGCTGTCTTTGCTTGTTTTATTTGACTCATTTTCTTTCTCACAATAATTTTGGGTGTCATAAGTGATTTTGGATTTTATATGATTTTTGTAGCTAAATATTTGGGGGTTAGGTCAAATTTTGGATTTTATGTACAATTTTGGATTTCATACATGATTTTGTGTTTGATACACTTTACCTTTTGATACTAAAATGCCATCATACTGCGAATGGTGAAACATTTCAGAGTTAGTCAAGTCAACTTTATTTATAAAGCACATTTAAAAGCAGCAGCTGTTACCAAAGTGCTGAACAATAAAGGAAGAAAATTAAAATAACGATAGTAATGAAAAATTAAATTTTATTTATTCATTTATTTATTCATTCATTTCGGAATTTAAAACATGAAAAAAAGAAATTACAACGCACATAAAAAAAGAAGAAAAAAAATCTTATCATGTCTGCCCCTTTAGAAAAACCAAAGTAAATTCAAATAATCAATTCAAAACAATTAATAACAATTAATTAATTAAAGGTATCAAAAGAAAAACATATAAAAACAACAATACAATATTAAATCAAATCACACTGTGTAAAAAGCCAGAAAAAACAGGTGTGTTTTTAGCAGAGATTTAAACGCAGGAAGTGAAGTAGCTTGTCTAATGTTGGGGGGCATATTGTTCCAAGGTTTGGGGCCCACGACTAAAAAGCCTGATCACCTCTGAGCTTCAGTCTTGTTTTTGGAACAAACAAAAGCAGATGATCAGATGATCTCAGGGCCTCAGAAGGAACATATGGTTCCAGTACCTCAGAGAGATATGAGGGTTCAAGGCCATTTAGGCACTTAAATGTTAGAAGGAGAATTTTTAAATTGATTCTGGTACGTACAGGGAGCCAGTGAAGGGAAGATGCATCTGGTGCATGGTGAAACCGACAAGTACCTCTTATTATTCGAGCTGCAGCGTTTTGGACGAGCTGGAGACGTGAAATGGAGACCTGACTGACCCCAATATAGAGGGCATTACAGTAGCCCAGTCAGGAAGTAATGAAGACATGGACTAATTTTTCAAGGTCAGATCTGGACAACGCTGACTTGAGCTTAGCTATCTGCCTTAACTGGAAAATGCTTTTCTGCAGAACAGTATTAGTTTGTTTATTAAACTTAAAGTCAGAGTCTAAAATCGTCCCGAGATTTGTTACAGACTGCTTCAGATATGGCTGGAGAGAGCCATGGTTTACAGGACCCGAAACAGCAGTAGAGCTAGGGATAAACACAACTTCAGTCTTCTGATCATTAAAACTTAAAAAAAAATTGAAGCCATCCATGCCTTGATGTCATCAAGACATTTTAACAGAGGGTGAATGGAGCAAAAACTATTAGGTTTCAAGGGCAGATAAATATGACAATCATCAGCATAACAATGAAATGAAAGACTATTTCCTCAGGATAGACCCCGAGGGGGGTAGATAAAATGAAAACAGGAGAGGTCCCAGAATCAAGCCATGTGGGACCCCGCAGGAAAGAGGAACTGAAGCAGCTACACTATTTCTAACTTTAACACATAAACTCTTGTCACTCGGATAAGACCGGAACCATTCTAATGCTGCACCTGTAATCCCAACTCAATGTTCTAACTGCAATATAAGGATACTATTTTCATTCATTCATTCATAAAACTAAATCAAGTGTATGGTCCTGCAAATGAGTGGGGGCCACAACATTTTGCACAAAGTTAAAATACTGGATAAGATCTAAAATCTCTTTAGCCAAAGGCTTTTCAGGGCAGCAGACATGGATATTAAAGTCCCATACAATTAAAACCTGGTCATGTCTGAGCAATATTCCCATTAAAAAGTCAGAGAGATCATTCATAAAATCCATGTCATATTTGGGAAGTCTGTAAATCACAGCACACAGAACCAGACTGGAGTGACCCAGCTTATTAAAAAGCAATTCTTACTCTTCCTCTTCTTCTTCTTCTTTCGGCTTTTACCCCTTCAGGGGTCATCATCACAGTGAGTCATCCTTCTCAATCTCACTCTGTCCCATGCTGTTCAAAGCTCATAATTTACTGGTGGCTGGAGCTGTCTGCAAGTCCAAAGTTTTTTTAAAAACAGGCACAATTCCTCCACCTCTACCAGATGTTCTCGGAGCATTAAAAAAGAGCAGTCCAGAGGCAAAGGTTCTGAAAGGGCAGTGAACTCACCAGCGCAGAGCCAGGTCTCTGTTACAAGCAGTGGTGCTGGATTCATTTTTGAGGTGTGTGGTGTGTGTGTGTGTGTGTGTGTGTGTGTGTGGGGGGGGGGGGGTCTTTCATCACCT
>JARVLU010000646.1:23796374-23808377 GCA_031762415.1 Simpsonichthys santanae
TCTGAAGAAAAACTGTTAAGTGAAAAGGTCCTCAGTGTGTAGCAGTGAGCATTAGACACTGATGTGTCACTGGTTTGAAACAGTTCTTTTGAACTGGAAATTACTTATTTTATGTAAGAAAACTGCATGGAATAAAAAAATACCAAAGTTAAAAAATAAAACTCACAAGTTGTACTGTAATGTGTAACGTAATTTTCTTCTTGTTAGAATTAATGTCACTTACAAAATTGGTACCAAAAAAAAGAACCGTCCAGGAACCAACACCGAAGTGAAAGTACAGGCACCGGTACCGATTTTTATTAGAAAGGTACCCAGCCCTAACTTTAGATTAGATTTATAATTAATAACCACGCTCAGCTACATTTGCAGTAGGTCTGGATCAGACAGTATGAATACAAACACCTTCACGGTAAGTCAGATGTTTTTATGCATCATCTCCAGAAGATAACAGAAAGAAGGGGGTGACATAGACTGGAGGCCAGCCCCCCCCCAAAAAAAACTATTTGTAAGACAACAAAACTGGCAGAACAAATAATCTCACCAATGGTGGCACGAATGAGTGGTGAGGGATCACCAATGTTGTTGAGGCATTCCTGTTTGATGAAATCAGAAACAGCCGGAGGGAAGTTCTGGTAGTGGGCCTTGACATTGTTCTTCAGTATCAAACCACTTAAAGAGCGAGTTGGTTCATCTGAGAGGGAAGTTTAAAAACCACAAATGTACATGAGGAATAGGACAGATACTGGATAAAAAGTAAAAGACCTTTTATCAAAATTACCGGTAATTTTTATTTAAATGAACTCTGCTGCGTAAACATTTTTTTTTTCTTTTTAATCAAGAATCAGTGGTGTTTCATCCAGCAGCATCAAATTATACAACACGCTGTGCTACTCTAATTTCTGTTTATAATCTACACGGTTTGTGTAAAACTAAATGAGATCAAGTTTTCTATAGATTTACAAACTACAGTGTATACTGAAAGTGCAAATACATGTACCAAAGACGATAAGATCTTACTGTTCTAAAACCAAGTAAACACAAAGAGGCAGCTGTGGACAAACAGGAAGTTTCTTGCAAATGAAACATGTTTGTTAATGTCATGATTAGATCTACCAGAGTCTGATTACAGCTACGTCTTTCAACAAGTTATAAGATGGCTGGACTATACTGTAGGTGCAGTCTGACAGAAAATGTGCAAAACATGAAAATGACTGATTCATATTAGAGAAGATCGAAAGACAAACTCTGGCATTTAAATTGGTCATTTTGAGTGCCAGAAATATACATGAGGCTCAACTCTTTTGGTTAAAAGACTGGCCTCAAAGACCCAAATACCAGTTCCTTTCACAATAAGTTTCATATATTTTTTAATTTTTACACAGTGTACTTCTGTAAATACACAAATAAAGCGTTCTTTATTCTGGACCTTTACTGACATATTTACATTCTCACCAGAAAAATAATGCACCCAAATATTGAGACAGGGCTGTTGAGATTTGAGCAATACATTTTTTAAATTTAAGAATGAACTAATGGTAGAATAGCTATGGTAACAGAAATTGCAAACAAACTTTCAAAATCAGCTAAAGCATACGGGTTGTCCTTTTTTTTATTTTATTTAAGGCAAATAGGCTGATCAATCTGTTAGAAACGGGTAAAAAGAAGAAAAACACAACTCACCTTCAGTTTTAAGTCGTGTTAGCACAAAGATGAGATAGTTGTTGAAGTCAGGAAACTGATTGAGTTGTTCAAGTTTCTAGTAAGACTGTTAAGGAGCATTTCAGTTTCCCAATTATGAAGCTAATTTCAGACAGAGTAATTTACAAACATTTGAACACAACATTTCATAACGATTAGAAAGCGTGTACTGATAGGTGAGTATTGTGCTTAGCAACTGCCCAACAGTTGAATATGAAATTATGCAAATAATTGTCTCCAACAGGAAATTCTTTTGAGCAAAATTACAATGAACTTTTGAACACCAAAAAAGTTAAATCGTGTCTTTGGACTTAATAATGCAGTTCTAACATGTTTCAGAACAAACTGCTGCTGCAAAAGCTTTAAAACTAGAAAGTTGCTGGAGAAACTTTGAAGGGGACTGCCATGTGGCGGCCATTTTTAATTTGACAGTACAGGCGGTCCCCGACTTACGGCGCCATCGACTTATGGCATTTCGGACCCACGGCGCCGCCCCCAGTGACATCATCACACCTTACGTTGTCTTTTTTATGCAGCATTTTATGTTTTTTTTTTTTTAGGGTATTTTGTTAGCTAACTGCTTGGAAACACATTAAAACTGTGTTCTAAATACGCTGTTGTTTTACATTGAAAAAATGTGTTTAAAAAGAGTTACAGCAGCCATGTGCTTTCAGTTTCTAGTTACAGACGAAATCCAGAGTTAAGGCAGCCATGTGGCCGGCGCTCCGACTTACGGCAGAATCGAGTTGCGAACGGTCCTTAGGTCTGGAACCCGTTCGTAACTTGGGGACAACCTGTATAATTTTGATCTTGTTTGACTGGAGAAGTCACAAAAACTGACACTAGTTCATAAAATCAAGTTGTGGAATGAGTAAAAACCAGTTCTAATCAATAATCACACCTTCATGCTCATGAGGATATTAAATGTGTTGGACTGCAGAGTGTCGGCCTCCTGTGGTGTTAAATGATCAAAGTGTTGCGACACTCACCAATGTATCCGGCTACAAAGGTGACGACCAGCTGCTCCGGCTTGCTGCACTCGCTCCGAGGTTTAGGAACAACGTACTTGTAGAGCGTCTCCACAGTTCGCTCAAAACAGGCGAACTTCATCATGGTGTAGGGGATCTGCCTCATCCACAGGGGAACCACACCCTTATAGAACCTGGACACACGACGGGGGTTAAGAACTGCATCGGCCTTTTCATAAAAGGAAACACTGATGTCAACAAAGAGCAAAACAAGCAGCCACGTTCAGCTCAGCATCACTTTGACAACTCCAACTGTTTGTCCACCTCCTGGACCATCTGCACTGGGAGCTCACACACTAATCAGCATGGTGCCAGTGCAGCAGGTGGGTCAGGGGGGTGGGTGGACTGCTGTCACACGCCAATGACTCAAGCACCTCCAACTGTACAGCCAGAAAGCTGCTGAGGAGCTCTGCTCAGAGAACAGCGCCCTCCAGAGGTGGATCTAAGGAGCGTGTTGTTACATAGCAGGGGTGAGGGGTCAGGAATGGAAAACTTACGCCCACAGCCCCTCCTCTGCGAACATCTTGGGGACACACTGTCTGAGGGTGTTTGCGTAGCCGGGCTGGGTCTGGATCCGGACTTTGACAGCCTCCATGGGAGCCAGAGCGATGTCAGCAAAGAACTCTGCGCTGGCTGAGGCTGCCAGGTACAGCGATGTCCTCCACAGGTACGTATTCTCCTGGAGGGGGAGAAAGGACACGTGTGGCTTCACAACTACAACAAGAGAATGGATTCTTGAGATTTGTAGAGGATCAATCCTTCCTGTCTGATTAGTCGGCTCAGTTAACGTTGGTTCTGAAGGACGACCTCCATCACGGCACTTATTCCTGTCAAACACTGAACCCATCTTGTCCTCCTGTGATGGAGCCTGCAGGACCTCAGTTCAGGACCAGGACCTAACTGCAGTTGAGCTGCCTCAAACCTGTTTCCTGCACTGACTCCAGCAGAACTGAGTGTGATCTACAGCCTCGTCCACACGAGCACGAGTCTTTCCAAAACGAGCTTTTACCTCCAAAAGAAGATATTGTTCAAAGAAACGTTTTCATCCAACAAAACAAAGCTGCAGTAACTAAAGGTGGCCTGTATGAGGCGCTCTAACAGACACAAGTGTGCAACAGAAACCCTGTTCAGGGAGTCCTAAAACACAGTTTGTGTACGATGAGTGTTTTGATGAACTAGTAAAGTCTCCAATCAGACAGATCTGGTCCAGTTCAACACAGACTGCACCTCACAGCTCACTGCCACAGACGGAACAGCTCAAAATCTCTGGGTCGCCTGTCTCTGTTCGGCTCGTGCGACTTTAAGCAGTAACTTGAGCCCTACGATGTCCTTGTGAGGAAAATGGACAGAATACAGAACCTGAACATTAAAAAAGGAAATTAACAGAAACAACCCAGAAAACAGAGACTAACGAGCACAGACGCTGTTTGTGATGCAGCGGTTCTGCTGGACTCACCTCTCCCAACAGGTCGCTGTAGAAGATCTTGAAAACCTCGTAGAAGCCGAACTTACAGAGCCCCTGCATGGAATAACCAAAAAAGGTGGGGGCCCAGCCCTTCGCCAGACCTCGGACTCCATCTTCTCTCACAGTCACCGCAAAGCCGTTCCCAATGCTCTTATATTTATCTGGATTCACCTGAGAGAGAGAGAGAGAAGCTCTATGGTGAACATGGGTTAATCAATCAGGAGATCTTTCTGTGGGAGTCAACATCTGCAGGCTCTTCTTGGAACAACTAAAACAGCTGCGTTTGATAGAACATGAAAGACGTGCACTGGTTTTAACTCGGCTGAAGCACCACTACATGCTGCTGGGTTAAAAATATGAACTGTACATCAAAAACTTATTACGAACAAGTATCTGCACTAACTGTTGCTGCTTTGATCACTGGTGGTTTTAATAGTGTAAAGCTGGTGTTTGCTTCTTCAACCTTCTTGTTCACCGTTTCCTTCCACCATGCTCTGATCTTCATGTAGGATCTAATATATTGGGATGAAGCTTTTAAAAGAAGTTGTTGTAGTGTCTGTTTTATACATTAAAACAAGTCAGTGAACTGGTGCTGCCTTTCCCTGTATGGATCAAGACCAGCACCAATTTAATGTTCAACCTGAGTGCATCTCAAGAACTGACCTTCAGACTCAGTGTTGTGTGAAGTTCTGACCCAACAGAGTTTCTGCTCACATTACAGGTTCAGCTAAACGTTCTGGTTCCATACAAACCTGTAGACGGCACTTGACCAGGTCGAGCGGTACCACTGCAGTGTGTGTGATGCCGCAGCTCAGGATACCACCAAAACCGCACAGGGCATAGTACTTTGAGGAGCCAAACTCGCAGCTCACATCCTCTGTGGTAGAAGGGGGAGGGGACAACACACATGCAACATGCAGGGTCACGTGCAACACAGGACACATGTGATTGAAACAGAGCAACATGATGGGAGGCAGCAGGACGCAGCCCCCATCAGGAGCTCGGGCACCAACATTCATTATGAAATCATTCACAGCATGGTGAAACATGTGGGAGCTCAGGGGTGTTCTGCTGATCATTCAGGTCCAGGTTCTGGTTTCACTTCTCACCAGTCTGTATGACTGCTGGGGGTCGAAAGAAATGTACGGTGCAAATGACCAGGATGATTGTGTGCAACAGAAGCAGAACATCAGTGAGGTCCAACACTATGATTATGAAATCAGCTGCACACTTCTTCATGTAATTACAATAAAATGCACAGATTTGTCCCAAATGGGCTTCAGCTTCTGAACTGGACTGTTTGGGATTAGATTCATCAACACGGTTGTGGAGGATGAAGATGGTAGCAGCATCAGGTCTGCTGGTGCCACACTAATCCATCCATCAGGTCCAATTCTGCTGACCTTCAGCTCCAAGAGTCCTCTGTTCTGGACCAAGTGTGAGGTCAGGATTTGTCCGATCAAACATTGACACTAGAGTCATGCAGTCAGGTTCTGATCACTGCACACTCAGTGAATCACAGGAATTAACCAGCACTGATGGAACGGGTTGGTGACGGTTCTGCCATGCGTACATGATCCAAACAACAAACACCTGACACAACGCAACACTTAGAGGAAAAACGGGCGGCGTTCAGGTAAAAATGGATGCAAACTACAAAAAACAGACCTGCAATCTGCATTTGACCAGATCGAGGGGAACCACGGCTGTGTGTGTGGTACCACAGCTCAGAATCCCACCAAACCCGCACAGGACGAAATACTTCTGAGACCCAAACTCGCAACTGTCTCCCTCTGAGGACACAAACGCAGGATTCAGACCAGGAGCTGAGGCACTTTAGGTCCTTTAATACAGATCCTGGATCAGAACATGAGCTCAGGGAAAACGTGTGACCTCTGATATGAACAGAACCTTTACAGCAGCAGCGTGTCAGAAAAACTGTCCACATTGATCCAGTTTGGACACAAAGTTCAGTCACAAAACAGTTCTAAACAACTTGTGGTCACTTAAGGCTTCATAGAACCTGTACCCAGTAGACACAGCTCGGTGGAGCCGGTCAGGTCCAGTTAGCCGTAAAGAAGAGGACATGGACCGCTGTGTCCTTCTGTGTCCTCCACAGGCGGCCTGTCAGGGTTAGCTGCTAGCTGCTAACACTAGCTACACTGTAATGTCAAATCTTTAAATGCTGCTGTAAAAATATTAAACACAAACATTTAATAAACATGTCGAATAAAGTCTGGAGCAAACAAAGCCAGTAAGCCCAACCGGGCGACAGTTCAATCAATGTCCGAGCCGCCTCTTGGCGGGGTTTACCGTCTACGGTGGAGGCTGCTGCCAGTCTCCGAGTCCTCTGTGCTCCATGGAGGCTCTGCTGGGGCTCTTCCGCTTTCTGGAGGGTGAACTGGGGGGCGCTGAACGGGTTGGCCCGGGCCAGGTGAGTCAGGGAGTTCGGGTACATGATGGTGAACTACCTCCCGGCGGAACTGCGGTGAAGAGCAACTCGTTAGCTCGTCAGCTTCAGCTAGCACGTCACGTGATAGGTTACGTTCGGTACCCCTCGGAAATCAGAACACTCATCTGGAACGTTGCACTTAACTTCTTTGTTACTGATAAAACGGTATGTGCTATGAAAGCAAATAACATTTTTCAACACCAGGGACATAGAGTGAAGCTTCTGACTTTCCAGCAAATTATTCTTTTTTGACTTTCCAGGAAGTCACTAACTTTGTGAAGCATTCCCATTGAAAATTTTCAGTCGGAACCTAGAAATTCTAACTTCCCACTTTAATAGAACGCATCATTATGTGACGCTATGCGCAGCTGCGAACAAGACGTACTTTAATATATTGCAAGAGCGCGCCGTGCTTTTGCTGCAGACTCCCTTCCTCATATGAAAATGAACCCCGTTCAAACAATCAGATTCTCACCTTTGCTCCACTCTGCCTGATTAAAAAAAAAATCTGCTAGCGTGGAGCTAAGCTAACATGGACATCCTCAACGCTGGATGATTCCCTGTACCTCCCACAGCTCCGACACAGTAAATAAATCAAAGGAGTTCCATTTCATACAGTCAGTGACGCTCGTTTTCTTCTATGTCAGCGTAATGAGGAAATAAACTCACTCTTTCAGTGCCTTAAAATGGCGCCTCCGCGTTGCTGAAGCCGGCTGAGTGCTCGAAGAGACTGAATGACCTCGTGTAAATCTATTTGTCCTTTCGTGACGTCACTCAAAATGCTGGGCGGGGCTGTAAGATCCATTGACCAATAAGATCTCGGAACAGAGCTGTCAATCTCAGAATAGCTCCGCAACAAAGTTAAAGTGACAGTTCGAACATTTTCAAGCGCTCGTAGAAACGATTTTGATCAAATCATCATCAGTTTGGCTAAAGTTGTCTCAGCAATGATGAAATGAGCAAACAGGTTAGCAGTACCAAGATCAAAACAGATGGGTGTCATCTGTAAACAACTCTAGTTTCAGTAGTTTTGTAGTGACTAACATTATTTTTTAAACCACCATCACTTAGTTATTATAGTTGGGTTATTAAAGTTATTATAGGTTCAGTGCTTAGTGTCGTGGTCTTGTAATCCTGAGGTTGTAAATTCAAAGACAGGTTGTGTCAAGAAGGGAACTTGGTGTAAAAAAAACCGGACGGCTAAATCTGTCATGAAAACTTACTTACTGTGGCAACTCTCTCAGTAAGGGAGCAGCCTAAAGAGAAACAACACTGAATACAGAGTTTTTTGATGGTTATCAGCAAAGATTCAGTTTATTGTCCTTCACCAAGATAAACGCATGACAGAATAAAATTTCATGCTCAGGTCGACAGAAACTGAAAAGATAAAAAAAAAACAACAACAAGATGATCCATGTGAAGAAGACTCATCATGTGATGTCACACATAGCTGCCATCTTGATGGCTGAGCAATAGCTCATGGCAAAGTAAACATTTGACAATTGTGGGCTATTTAACTTTAATGCAATGGCTGTTTCATGTTGGGTAAACAATGTTCTTACTGTGCAGACGGATTGGCAAAAAGTTTTCTCTAAATTCCAAACGTCAGGAAATATGAAGAACTTCGTAAAGAGCAGCTGAGTGTAGAATGTCGGTGAGTGGCTGGAGTGATGACAAGGACATGGCTTTGAACTGTCTAGAATCTGCTCAGAACATTTTTATTCCATTAAGTCTTATTAAACAAGGTTAGAGTATAATAGTATGTCTGCTAGACCAGTTCACGGTGTAGAACGTCTTTACTGTAGTGTGCATTCATTTGTCTGTGCACATTTTTTCATACATCCAAATTAATGCAGAACACCTGACATTCCTCCATTTAAATATAGAAAAAGATGCAGATATCTAGATCTGCTCTTTGCAGATGATGTGGTCCTGTTGGCGTCATCATGCCGTGATCTTCAGCTCTCACTGGAGAGGTTCACAGCCGAGTGTGAAGCGGCTGGGATGAGAACCAGCACCTCCAAATCTGAGGCCATGGTCCTCAGTCAGAGGATGGATTGTTCTCTTCAGGTTGAGGGTGAGGTTCTGCCTCAAGTGGAGGAGTTCAAGTATCTCAGGGTTTTGTTCACGAGCTAGGGAAAAATGGAGCATGAGATTGACAGACAGACAGACTGGTGCAGTGTCTGCAGTATTGTGAACTCTGTGCCGATCCGTTGTGGTGAAGAGGGAGCTGAGCTGTAAGGTGAAGCTCTCTGTTTACCATCAGTCTACCTTCCTATCCTCATCTATGGTTATGAATTCTTGGTAGTGACTAAAAGAATGACATCGTGGATGCAGGTGGTTGAAATGAGTTTTATCGGCAGGGTAGCTGGACTCTACCTTAGAGAAAGTGTGAGAAGTTAAGTTATCCAGGAGAGCTCAGAGTAGAACCACTGCTCCACCAAATAGAAAGGAGCCTGTTGAGGTGGTTCAGGCTTCAGGTAAGGATGCTCCCTGGGTGCCTCCCTAGGGAGGTGCTTCGGGCATCTTCGACTGGAAGGAGACCCTGGGGAAGGCTCAGGACACGAGAGATTATGTATCTCAGGTGGCCTGGGAACACCTTGGTGTCCTCTCAGAAAAACTGGAAGAGGAGGCTGTGGAAAGAGTTGTCTGGACCTCCCTGCTCAAGCTGCTGTCCCTGAGACCCAACTTCAGAACAAGTGGAAGATAATGGATGGATGGATGGATGGATATAACAATGAAATATAGTGTAAGTACCTTTACAAGTACTGAGAACCTTCCAGAGGCATAATCAGTTGACCACTGACAAACCATAACAACCTCACTACAGAAATTGTGTACCCTTAGCAGCCTATCATGTACAATGAAAAGTCTGCAACATTTCTAGATCACCACCAAAGACCTCACTAAGACTCTGCACAGACCAACCATTGTCCGTTTTATTTTGCTTTACATTGTGGCAAATTTGCCATCCGAACTGAAATGTGGCTAATGGAAGTATTGTAAACGTGAAAGGTGCAGTGAACACATTGGGAATAAAAAAAGATGTGCAATCAGAGTACTGACTACTTCTCGTGGCAGCAGGGAGTCCTCAGGCCGAAGCACCAACAGGTTCACAAGCCCACCCATGGGAGCAGCACGAAGCAGAGCCACCACTTCTTCTTGGCTCTTTCCACTCAGGTCCACTCCATTAACCTGCACACATATGCACACAAATACACTAACACACAGTTGGAGATAGGATAAACAACTTACAGTATGTACAAAAACGTGTCCTCTAAGTTTTTAGAGCAGATGGCTGCTTGTCCTGTGCCTGGTTCTGCTAAATGTTTCTTCCTCATGAGGGAGGTTTTCCTTTTCACCGTTGCCTTCATGCTTGTTCAAGATGAGAGTTCTGCGATGGAGTTAAATTTAAAGCAGTCTGCGCCTCAGAAAAATAATGTTTTTAACTTCCTTTTTATGTATGAGAATGTTTCTGTTCAGTGCCCTGAGATTACTTCTGTTGTGACTTGGCGCTATACACTGAGTTGAATTGAATTTTTCAGATTAGAGTCCACATCATCTGAAGTTGGGATTAAACAAGAGTTCATATTGTCTAAAGTGAGCACAACTCTCTTGGATCAATTTGGGCCCCCATTTAATGTGGGGTCTATTTCCCACTATCACGCTCCCCTCCAGTGGCAGGCCCGCCTACCACCGGTGCATTGGTGGCTCTCAGCATCTGGGCTGGTGATTGGGTGTGTACTGGCCCATCCTGGTGGCTGCCTGTCGGGCCTGGGTGCCCTGGCTCTGTCGGGCCTCTGGGGTGGTATGACCTCGGGATTTGGGGCTCAGTGTCCGTGGCTGGATCTACTCTGGAGTGGCGGGTTGCCGGTGGGGCCTGTGGGCTCGTCGCTGCAGCCTCTTGGGATCTTTGCATTGTGGTTGCTGGGGGTCGCCTGGGGCTTCCCTCTGCTTCTCTCTGGGGAGGTGCGATTGTCCCTGTTGGGGGACTCTTGGGGCTCCGGGATTGGAGACCGCTGAGTGTCTGTGACTCCGGTCCTTCCTGTGTTATCATCATGTCTTGTGGAGGTGGATTTGTGGGTCCCCATATCCACTATTAAACATTCTTATCGTGAAATCTTATAGTGACAAGCATACAGGTGTTTAGATTCAGGTGTTTATCAAATACACACTCAGTTGGGTTGTGGTGGCCACTAAATACATCTTGTATTACCATGTACCATATAAAATACTTTATAATGGTGTTATAAGTATCATTATACTGTATATGTTGTTTATTGTTGTGGTTTCTCAGTTTTGTCTTTTTTCTTTCTTCCTGCAGGTCTAGAGGCAGAATTCAATGATGTTGATTTGTGTTCTCTTTATACCTCTCTCTTTCTCCTCTACTCCTATCTCCTTCTTTCCCTTTTAACTCTTCTCCCACATTTCTTCCTTTGTTTTCTTCTTTGCTTTTTCATCCCCATGTCCATTACAAACCCAAAGCAAATTCTAATAAAGCTTTATTTATATATCAAGTGGAGCATTAAGGTCAGCCATAATGATCTGCTTGTGAAAGCAAATCCGTTTGGCTTCACCTTGACACTCAGACAATAATTCTGAGTGCCACAATGCCAAACAGGACAAGGGAAAAAAAAAAAGACTGGCAGCAGCATTTAGGATTAAAGTACCTGAAAACTTTTTAATGAAGTATTTGGACACTCAGATAATAAACCATTGCAATAGTCCAGTCTAGACGTGACAAATGCATTAACCAGATTTTCTGCATCATTTTTAAATAAAATGTTTCTAATTTTAGCGATATTATGCAGGTGGAAGAACATGCTTCTAGTAACATTTTTAAAGTGGGGGGGTTTAAAGACATGTTCTGATCAAAAATAACACCAAGGTTTTTAATATAAGAACTGGAGGCTAAGATGCTCAGGTCCAAAAACCTTCAAAAGCAGAAAATTAAGGGTCATCCAGGTTTTTATGTCTTTAAGACATGCTTGTAGTCCAAATATCTGATTGGATTCATTGTGTTTCATGGACAAACATAATTGCCTTTCATCAGCATAACAATGAAAACATGATGCTGTTAAATAACTTTACCTGATGGAAGCATATATAAAGTAAATAGTATTGGTCTAAGCACTGAGCCCTGAGGAACTCCATGACTAACTTTGGTATATGAAGAAGATTCATTATTTATATTTACAAAATGGAATCTATCAGATAAATATAATTTTCAACCATTTTAGAGCTGTTTTTGTAATCCCAATACCATATTCGAGCCTCTGTAGAAAAATATTGTGATCAACTGTATCAAATGCAGCACTGAGGTCTAACAGGACCAGTATAGACACAAGTCCATTGTCTGA
>JARVLU010000653.1:5508-19360 GCA_031762415.1 Simpsonichthys santanae
AATTCTAAAAAAACATAAAATGCTGCATAAAAAAGGCAACGTAAGGTGTGATGACGCCACTAGGGGGCGGCGCCGTAAGTCCGAGTTGCCGTAAGTCGATGGCGCCGTAAGTCGGGGACCGCCTGTATATAAATACTAAAATAAATATAGAGTTACTACGTCGCAGTTTTTCACTTATTGTGGGGGGGTGTGGCACGTAACCCCTGTGATAATCGAGGGACTACCGTATAGCTATAGCTGGATTTAATTGACCACACTGCCATCTGTTTTATTACACATGCTCCCTGTAACACTCCCCTCTGTACATTGTGTTCACAGGTTAATTGGACATCACTTCATTCTTGTAGGTTGCTGCACTGGCAGCAGCTAATTTACAAAACTTTTATTAGCAAAACTCCTTCATACCTTTGTTCCATTCTTCATACCTCCAACAAGAAATACAATCGAAGTTCCAGTAATTTAATGTTCTCGTTTATCCCAAAAGCCCACACTACATTTGCACATTTCTCATTTCAGTTTGCTGCTCCAAACGACTGGAAGGAGTTGCATAAAAAGAAACAGAAATGTTTATTCTGCCAAAAAAAAACAAAAACAAAAGTGCATTGAAATGCATGGTGCTGCTAATGAGCACGCCTTGGCAGGAGCATCCAAACTGATGAAATTTAGGTCCAAAAGCAAAACCAACATGCCTCTAAACAGAAGCTGCACAAGAAACAGGAGTCAGAGCATCATTTCCCGACAGTAATGAACAATTAGAAACTTAAATGGCAGTAAGGATGAAGTAATCTGGGTAGTCCAACAATGGCAGAAGACAAAATACTAATGTGATTAGTAATGTTAATACAAAGTATGTAGATTTTTTTCAAGCATATATATTCTCCTTGTTTAATGTTTAAACGGACAGATGGGATTTGAACTGAGGTTGTTCTGAGTCGTAGGTGAGAAATGATCCTGTGCTGTGCATTCACTTAAAAATTGTGCAGTTGTGGTTGAGTATTTATTTATTTTTATCTGTGAGGTCTGAGCACCTCTTAGTTCACTTGCTGCAAAGTCCAAACTAGGGATGCACAATATTATCGTCATGTATCGGTATTGGCCGATATTGGCGTTAAAGTTCACTATCGGACATTCTATCAAAACAATAACCGATATAAAATACACTTTTTTTGCATGACAACCCAGTGACAAGGATGCCTGCAGCGACAGCACAACGTGATGATGTCATGCGTGCCTATCTGATCTGATCACGGCAGGCAGGAAGAAGTCAAAATGTTGGCGGTGTGGAAGGTTTTTTTTTCGTTGATTACATCAGATTCCGAAGATTTTTGGACTACGTTGAGCCTCACTACATCATTCCCAGTCAGATATTTTTTCCAACGTAGCCTTACCCGAGCTACAAGCCGTCATTTTCGACGTCATTAAGAAGCTAATAGCCAATAGCTCTTGGGTGAGTTTTACCACAGATATTTGGACATCGTGTTAGCCCCGTTAGCATGATTAGTCTTACAGCACAATGGATGGACAAAAACTTTGAACTTAAAAAGTCTGTCCTTCATGCACGGGAGTGCAGAGGATCCACTCTGCAGCTAGAAACCTGGAACAAGCCTCCACAAGTGAGACAGCATCACAGGTGACTAATGCTAATAAATAATATTTAACATGTTTCATTTAATATAAGTTAAAGTGATATTCATATGGCTGCTATAGAATACCGGTACTGTATATGTCACCAGCCCTTATAGATGTTACACAATTTTTGTAGCAAATAAACCTAAATAAGAGGTCTATGTTCTGACAAAAGAGAGTACATAAAACATTGGTATCGGATATCGGCCAAAAAATCCAATATCATGCATCCCTAATATAAAGTATAAAAATAAACAGTATATAAGGATACGCTAAACACTAATAATGTAACTGTAAATCGTAAAAAAAAAATTGCCGCCATCTAAAATGAAGCAACGTAACCACAGGATAAGTTGTGATGGATTAAATAAGTTACAGTAAATGCTGAAATATTGGCACAGCAAATGCAAGAAAGGCGGTGATGGGTGAACAAACGTTACCGTAAAGCTGTGTCACCTAAAATATACATATATAGATGTGGGGAAAAACTGTGCAGTTCATACAGTTACAGTTACAGTAATGCAGGATGTGCATATGTAAAACGCTACAGTACATGTTTTCAAAGATAATTTTGTTTGAATGCAGATTTAGAACAGAAGAAACTGCATTTGGGTTTGGATCCAAACCTTGGTCCCCCATTTAAAGAATCTTGTGCTTTCTGACTCGTGGAGGTGGTAATGAGGAGCTCAAGGATCTGCGGGGGCTTCTGAGAGAAATGCATGTAAACATATTCAGAGGATGACTGCAGGGGATCAGCTCGTTCAGCCAAGCACGGACGCTCTGATAGGATCCTGTTCATAGACGCACGCTCGGTAAAATGGCAGAAGCAGAGGGATTAACCGTGGTGGTGGGAGGTTGGTGGCGAGGCCCGTCTCTGTTTTGGATTGAGCAGGAGGACAGTATCAGGCCGAATGACTAGGCAGAGATAGAAAGAATCAAAACCAAAAGAGCGGAGAATCAAAACACGCTCTAATGGCAACAACCGTGACATTTTGGTGCATTCAGTCCATATCAAAAGGTCAGAATGGGATGTGACACTTCTTTGTGGCCAGCGCCATTTACATTAGCATCTTTATCACCAGCTGCCATGAAAGGGGAGTGATAATATAAGTGCTTCTATGTGTCATTCTTTGACTCTTGGCAAAATATCTCATGAACCAGTAGATGGAGTTGATGTAGTTGGTAGACGTACATCTAAAACAAGTGATAACCAAAATTAGCCAACGCACAAATGGCAAACAGTCAGTTTTACAGATACAGTAGTCCCTCGATTACTGCAGGGGTTACATTCCAGACACCCCCTTGATTGGTTAAAATCTGTGAAGTAGGGTTGTTGCATTTTGTATTTAGTATTTATATATATTTTAAGGTGTTATAAACCATTCGCACACTCTTGCAATGTTCTTAATGTTCTAAACTTTATGTAATTTTAACAACACACTGTATGTACTAGACAGTACTGCAACATTTTATCTGGGTACTCATCAGTGAAGGTACTTCAACTTGAAGGATGAGTTTAGCTTCATGATTACTTGTGACTTTCCAGCCAGTTTTGTGAGTTTAACAAACAGATCGTTACTTTTGACTTTGCGTTGTAAAACTATTTTTACCACATCGGTTTCTCTGCTAACGTTTGCTCCCTCCTTTGCTGTTCTTCAAATTTCAACAGAAAGCAGCGGCCAGAAGCACTGTTGGCTTGTGGGCTGTGTAGTTCTTTTTATCCCGTACCGTCTCAATTACACAAGTGATATTAAAGTTGACAATCGTGTCGTCTTCAAGCTTATGTTGACAACCCGTGAAACAGTGAGTCTGCGCAAGTCGAACCGCAAAGTATCGAGGGACTATGTATTCAGCTAAAATCTGGTGTGGTAGTAGCCGAGAGCCATTCTCACACAAAGTCTGAGCACCAGCAGAAATTTGTTCCTACAACTTGCCATCCAAGGAGATATGATTTTCTTCAAATAATGCTAGTTATTTTAGCTTCTTAGCTTAGCTTTACTTTACTAGATTTACCAAGTGAGTAGTTGTACTGTCTTAGATGTGCAGTTGCAAGTTAAGCTCCATTTAGTGTTAGTGCAAAACCAAAAGCGTAGCTTAATGTTTCCAGTAAAAGTCAAAGCTATTATTGGCTAAGGAGTCTTCCATTTTGCAGATTCACATCGAAGCTGGACATAATAGAGACATATGCACATATTGCAGCTTCAAACAGGAGCAAAGGAGGAGCAGAGTCTAACAGACAGCTGCTGTGCCGTCCATCTGTTCTGCCTTCACACGTACGTTCAGAGCGTCAGCATGCTAATGAAGAGTTGGGCGATGGTGGATCAGTTGTCAGGTATTGACGAAGCTGCGCTGACGGATGCATCTATAGATGGAAGGATGCATGCGGGCTCAAAGACAAAACAAACTTATACATAGTTGTGAATTATCTTAACCACTCAGCTAGGGTCTTTGAGCAGACATGTTTTTGTCTGTGTCAGTTTGTGTATGTGCATATGTCTGTACCGTTAGCAAAATATCTCAAATGAATAGATTTTATTGTGGCCAAGAAAATATGCTTTGGGTTGACATTAACAACTGATTAATTGCTGGACCGAGCCTTAGCAAACACAAAAATGTCTACAGCTGAGTAAGTTTTACAGATATTCAGCTAAAATCGGTTGTGGTAGTAGCTGAGAGTCATTCACCACACATACTCCAAGCTCCAACAAATCATGTAAGACCATGTGACATTATGCAATATCACAAGCCATTTCTAAGGTTGACCAAATTACATGTAACTGATTATCATACGCCTGTCACAATAAACAATAAATCAATTAATTGTATGATAAATTAAAATTATCGACCTCATTTTCATTTATCGGCTATATCATTTCTTCTTGTCTCTCTTTCTACTGAAGACACTGGATGACAAAAGGCTCATTTCTGGTGCTCTTCACTGACCCCTCCCTTTCTCTTTTCTCTTTAAAATCCATTGTAACCATCTAAAATTGTGTTTTTGGAGCGTTAAAAGCAGCTAAGCTACGAACTAAGCTAAAAAGCTGACCTCGGGGGGAAAAAACGTCTTGTCGACGCTCCAAAATTCATGGTTGAAGCCTGTGCCTTTGTGTAAAAAGTTGTTTTTCTCTGTAAAAAGAAGCTGTTTACTGTTTTTTTTTTTAATTAAAAGCTTTGTGTGAAAAATGCTATGCTAAAGAGCTCAACCACTCCGAGCATCCACCATTTTGAGATTAGAAAAAAGGGAAGAGACAGCCCATGTCACGTCAAGGGGCCTCCTTCCCATTTTTCTTAAAGAGACACAATGCTCGCTCCCTCACGATCCATCCTTCGGTTCAAACTGTCTTATACTGCCATACGGTGGTCGAAAAAACATACTACATGCAAAATAAATTGAAAATTTCTTCTTAAATTTTACAATAATTACTAATTATTGTCAAATTTCAAACAATATTATAATTTATCGCAATCATTTCAGACAATTAATCGCCCAGCAAAATTTGTTATCGTAACAGGCCTAGATCATAGTTTTAAACTCTGGCATGAAAGGTGGTGGGTATTATGAATAACTGGATGGAACACTAGGCCTTTAATACTTTTGTTTTTCACGAGGAGGAGAAGCAAAGAAAGAAAACAGAGGAAGAGAGCTCATATCAAGCCCCATGAAATCATAATAAAGAGGTCCAAGCCTGCGATAAATGCATTTCAGTGGCATATAATGATTGATTCTGTCTGCCGTAGGAGTTTATTCCCTGCAGGCTCGTGGCCCCTTGACCAGCCATATTTTATTCATATAAATATAGATAGCTGTGCGTCTTTCAGGCAGCACACATGCCACATTTGCACCTGCAGATTTAATTTGGCTCTGACTTTGAGGGATACGCCGCTGGCTCCAAATCCACACCCCGTCTGTCCAACCCCTCCCCACACCTCCTCCGTGATAGCTGGTAGCTATACACGAAACATTATGCAGATTTTTGTCAAGAGTGAGTGCGATTATGTTGGGGGAGAAATGAGTGTTGCAGTGTTCGCTACGCCTTTGACCTTATCGGCAGCAGCCTTAAGCCGGATACCTTGGCTTAATTTTAATAGATGCAGCACTATGTGAATTAGAGACGAGGATCTGCGTGGTGCTCTTGCACTGTGCTATGCGTTTAGCATGCATTAGGTGATTGAGTGGGTGCCTGTTTTTTTTCTTTTAAATCCTCTATTGGTGAAATGATGTCCTTGTGTCTCCAAAATACACAATTATTTTGTGTGTGCTTGCGTTAGTCCAGTAATTACTCAATTTTTCTGCACATATTCAACCCCTCTTCCCAGTTTTATTTTGCCTTTTACTCATGGAAGGCTAATTTCTATAGCACAAGTGTAAGCACAACAAACCCAACAGTTTAAAACAAAGACAGCAGTCTGAAGGAGGCAGCTGCCTCTTTCTGATTCAGGACGGTTACCTGTTATTGATGAAAAACTATCACGTCCACATGGTTGAAGTTTATTTTTTTATTTTTATTTTTATTTATTTATTTTTTTTTTAACTTCTATTTTACCCAGTCTAGCAGAGCAGTATTAAGGGGTATGCATATTCTGATGGGAAATCTGAGCTCAGCTCTGACCATAGTGTCCACTATAATCCTTACAAAATAATGGCAGAAAGACACTGAGACGAATTGTTTATTTTTTCTTTCCTTTTCCGAGAGGGTGTGTGGGTGGTGCCGGGGGAAAAAATAAAAGCACACAGACTGGAAAAGCACCGTAAGGAAGCAGCTTTGTTTGTGACTACAAGGTGCTCCTGTAAGAAGAAAAAGAATAAAGACAGCCATATCAGTTGTGTTAATTCTTCAAATTTAGCCATACTTTGAAAACTCGAAACTCCCATTCCTACGGTTTAAAAGCAAAGGAAACAGATTGAAGCAGCACTAATTTCAGTGACAGTTTTAGGTTTAGGACATTTGTCTGTTTCATGCTTTTGCTGAAAAATGACCATGCTCACACAGTTGAATTATACAATATTCAATTCAATTCAGTTTATTCATATAGCGCTACGTCACAACAGAAGTCATCTAGGGCACTGAACAGAAACGTTCATATATAAAAATAATAATTTAACATTGTTTATCTGAGGAGCAGACTGCTTTGAATTTAACTCCATCACAGACTCTCATCTTGAGCAAACATGAAGGAGACAGTGGGAAGGAACAACTCCCTCATGAGGAAGAACCCTTTAGAAAAGCAAGGCTCAGGACAAGCGGCCATCTGCTTCAACCGGCTGGGTTTGAAGGAGGAACAGATACACAATTGCAGGTCAAGAATCACATGTTAAGATAGAAATAGTATCAAATGAAAACTATTCAATTTCAACAATTCATTTTAAGAAATGAAGTCAATTTGTCATCTAGTAGCATGTCTATAGCAGCATAACAAGCCAACCCTAACTATAGGATTTATCAAAAAGGAAAGTCTTAAAAGTGGACAATGTGTCAGCGTCACGGACAGAAACTGGAAGTTGGATCCACAAGAGAGGAGCCTGAGAACTGAAAGATCTTCCTCCCATTCTGTTTTTGGAAACTCTAGGAACCACAAGTAAACCTGCAGTCTGAGAGCAATGTGCTCTGTTAGCAAAATATGGAACAATAAGTTCCATATTTCCATATTCCATATATAAGTTTAGTTTTTGCTTGCAATGATCAGAGAGTCAGGGTCAGAGAGGTTTTATTGTCATTTCAGCTGAAATGAAACATCGTTCACCAGGATCACAGTGCAACATATGACATAACGTGCAAAACAATACAACAGTACAATAAATACAAACAGACCTATAATAAATGCAAAAAGACATCTAACCTAATCTAAACATTTAAATCTAAACAAGAAATTAAGAGACAAGACTAGAGACACATGTTGATTAGTACATGTGTAGGTGGTACATGACATGAGGTAGAAACATGTTCTGATATGTGGTTAGTAACAAAGTTTTTATGTTTTTATAGCAGCAGAGATAAAAACTGTGTAAGGTGCAAAAAAAAAAAAAAACTTGAGCATATTGTAAAAACACAATTAGAGAAGTCACAAAGAGTACAACGCATTTAGGCTGTGTGTTTGTGTGTGTGTGTATAATCTGTCTTGTCTAATGTCAGAAGGTGTTTGAGCAAAGCTTAAAAACACCCATCATACAAATACTGTACATGCTTTGTTTCAATATAGATTAATCAAGAACGACTGTTTAGATTTTTACCTGGTTTGGTGTGTGTTATTTAGCGCAACAGTATTCATCCTAAAATGTTACATTTGATTGTGTGATTTACAACAGGAATAACATTATTCATAGTTTTTCTTCTTGGGACATGATTTTTTTAGAGAGCAGAGTGAAAAGTCAGAATATAGCTCTCTTTAGATTGTAAACAGCAGAGCTAAAGCCCAAACCGATTAGTTTTGATCACAAGAGAGATTTATACTCCAAGGGTCATCCATGTGAAACCATCTGTTGCCATAGCGACTGGTAGAGACCACACCCAGAGGGTTGCTATGGGACAAAGATCAGAGTAAACAAAAGTATCAAATCTAAAAGAAACTTTGTATTATTCCAAAAATATTTAATGAGATATTAGTTTTGAAAACAGGACCGACAGCTTACAAAGACAGCAACAAGCTTTTATGTGGATTAACGTTATTAAATGTCCACTTTCTTTTCTGCCCTCTCTTCTCTGTCACGGCTCAGGTGACAGGCTACCAGATGGCTCTCCAGACATTAAACAATCCCATGATGCAGAGGAGGAGACTGTGTCCATTCTGTGACAGTCCTTCAACCTCATGGCTCATTGAACTCTCCCACACACCTTCTGATTTCCTGCTGTCGTCATGAGGTGTCCATAGAGTTTCAAGCAATGTGCTTTTCATTTGATCCCCCAAACAACCTGAACAGCAGTGAATGCTCATTGTTCACTGCCCCAGAAATCTGATTTAGTCAGTTAATGATTTTTCTGCATTTGAACAGAGGCAAAGTTTTTCAAAAAAATTCACAGTCATGAAAATAGGGCTGACAGCAGAATTTATAGGTTATGGGAATTAACATATCAAATTTAATGCATCGTTGCCATTTTTGGTAATGATGAAGTTCAACTTCAAGTAGGTTTCATTGTCATTGTCATTCATCACATGTATACAGTATATGAGGTGGAAGGAAATTGTGTACATAGAGTCCCAGTTACATCCAACAATAGCAAAATATAGTGTAAAAAGAAACAGTAAATAAGGATCTAAGATATAAACTGAGATAAAGGCTAAACAATTGTGTTGATTATTGAAAAAGGTCAAAGGTCAAAGTTTCTTTATTTGTTCGGACCACATGTACAAACGAAATTGTGTGCACAGGGTCACAGGAAGACATTGTGCATATACATTAATTATCAATAATACTCATTATTAGTACAATTCATAATCATAGAGTTAATGTTACGTACAGTATTACATAATTTAAAGCTTTTATTTTTTAAAGTTCTTCCGGATGTTTACCTTCCTGGAACCTGACCCGCCATTCTTAGTGCGCATGCGCAGCTCGTAGGCGGAGCTTATTCGGTCGTTAACGGAGCAGGAGTCGAGCCAGCAGTCCGGCTCGTTCTTGTGTAGCTCTTGCGTGGCTTCTGTAAATGGCTACGACCGCAGAGGACCAGCAGGAGCCTGCGGAGCTTTCTGCACCGTCACTACAGCGCCACAACAGCAACAACAATAATAATAACAACAACAACAAAGACAGCGAGGCGGGAGAGAGCGCGACCACCGCCACGAACGCTGCCGAAGCCGGCGGGACGGCGCAGCAGAGCGTCGGTAACGGCGTCCGCTCGGTCATCACTCCCAACGGCGGGACTAATGGGAAGTGGGTCCGGCTGAACGTCGGCGGAACGGTGTTCCTCACGACGCGGCAGACCCTCCTCAAGGAGCAAACTTCGTTTCTGTACCGGCTGTGCCAGCAGCAGGACCTGCACTCCGACACGGTGAGTCCAGTCCGGACGGGACAGTTGGTTTTACTCACATGCGACATGTTCTTTGACAGCAGGAGCTCAGAGATACAATGAAAGTTCACTTTGACCTCCTCCTAAATGGGACAAGGTCATGTCCTGTAGGCATTACCACTTTATTGTTAGCATTTATTTATTAATTAAGAACACTGAGATATTTTTGAAATGTGTCCATGCAGAAACTCTCTGAAATTCCAACATATATCCGCTTTGTTTCATAAAGACTAATAGTAAAATCTGAGGAGTACTCTTCAGTAAAACGCCCAATTGTTATACAGGACATGTATGAGGACAGCAGGACAGATGCGTTAGGAGTGACAGATAGCTTCAAGGTGGAGGAGGGGGTGCATCAAGGATCAGCTCTGAGCCCCTTCTTGTTTGCTCTGGTGATGGACCGACTAACACATGGTGATGTTTGTAGATGACATTGTGATCTGTGGTGAGAACAGGGAACAGGTGGAAGAGAATTTGGAGAGGTGGAGGTATTCACTTGAAAGAAGAGGAATGAAAGTCAGCTGTAGTAAGACAGAGTACATTTGTGTGAATGAGAGGAAGGAGGTGGAACAGTGAGGCTACAAGAAGCAGAGGTCACAAAGGTGCAGGACTTCAAGTCCACTGTCCAGGAAAATGGGGAATGTGGCAAAAAAGTGAAGAAGAGAGTCCAGGCAGGATGGAGTGGATGGAGAAAAGTTTCAGGAGTGATTTGCAATTAAACGGTGTCAGCAAAGGTCAAAGGAAAAGTTTACAAGACAGTGGTGAGACCAGCTGTTGCATTATGAGGCAGGAAATTTTATGACCAAATATGGAATGAGGGATGTTAACGTTGAAGTTGTGAGAAGCTGGTCTGCGTGGAAGCATACCTGAGCGAGTTAAAAAAAAAATCTGATCGCAAATTATAAATATTGAGCTCAGGTTATCACTACTGATTTTATTTATTTATTTACTGTATTTATTTTGTGTGTGTGCAGGCAATGTAGAAAGTAGATGATACTGAGCGGGGCAACAGTGCACATGCGTAGTGTCCAGTCTGCCGGAATTAGAACGAAGAAGAAGAATGTGGCTACAAAGCTAGCGGGTCTGTTGTGTCTTAGATCTGCGCAACGATGACAGCCGAACCAGAGCTAAATCAATAGTAAGATGAAACAGTGAGCTGTCGTCGTTATTTAACTTAATGATAATCATTCGGTTTCAGGTTTGAGCTAATAGTTAGCTAGCCGCATCGCTCATGGGTAGTTAGCCGTGTTAGCCTCGCTAAAAACAACAAGCTGCTACCGTTACTGCTCAGAGATATTCACCGCAAAACTCCCGCATTTAATAGAAGTCCAAATGGAAACAAACGCCCCGAAAAGACGTGACAACAAGAAGTCTCTGCGGGTTAAAGTGATCAGCCTCGGAAACGCCGAAGTGGGAAAGGTACGAGTCAATCTGCTTGTTTTAGCCCAAAATTATAATGTAGTCTGGTGCCTTTCAGCTGTGATGCGTCCGGCTGTAACAAACCTCGATACATACCTTATGTTTTACATATAATTAACACTTTATAATCACTAACACACGTAAGAGCATTTGTAATAAATATTTGTTGCTGTTTGACTTTGAAAAAAAAACAAAAAACCGAGTGTTTTAATGTCTGGTTTCGTTGGTATTGTTTGACGCCAGACTACGTTTTAAAAATACAGTATATATTTTTCGTTATCAGTAATGCATACTTTACGTACAGAAGCCTTAAATGTACATATAAAAATACTATAATTAACAAAACAATTCGGGCTACAATATATTATGTCTGTAATCAGTATAAATACGTTATTACAACATTAAATCTCAAATTCAATGAAAATTTTAAATTAAATGGAACAAAATACTCTCCTCATGAGCCGCAATAGCAGTAATAATCAAGGTTCAGTTAGGCCTGTATTTGATGGATAAATTATGAATAATATCCAGAGAAAATGCATTTCCTGCTAAAATACAGCATGAATGAGTACTGACTGACTGAAGAAGCTGAAACTGGGTTAAAGTTAAAGCAGAGGCCAGAAGGTAAAATGAGCATAGAGCAGTGGCTAAAAGGTTAAAGTAGCAAAAGGTTGGCAAAAACATCGAAGCAGTGACAAGCTAGCTTGAAGCTGGAAGCAGTAATACATTAATGACAGCAAAAGTCTTACCGAACATGAATAGTAAAGTAGTAGTAACATCAGCACTCGTGTAGATGGCATTAGTTAAAGCATTAGCATTATTAGAATTACCATGAGTAGAATTTGATTTAGAATTGGTAGCAGTAGTAAATGGTAAATGACTGTACTTATATAGTGCTTTTCTATCTTATCAAGTTACTCAAAGTGCTTTACACTACAATCTGTGCCTCATTTAATACAGCACTCTTCTAGATCTGTACAGACTAATCAGAGCTTTATCACATTCATAAACTGATGGGACACACATCGGAGGCAGTGAGGGGTTCAGTGTCTTGCCCAGGGACACTTCAGCATGTGACTGCTGGTGGCTTTGAACCCCCAACTCTTGCATTGGAGGATGACTGCTTGAACCACACAGCCACCGGTCCATCTCATAAAATTAGAATATTGTGAAAAGTATTGTGAAAAGTAAACTTTTGCGTCACACACTAATTAGCTGACAAACCCCTAGCCATGAGCTACTAAAGCCTCATTCCTCAACTTGAGCTACTCCTGAACCAGCGGCGACGTCAGAAGCGTCTTACCTGCTGAGGAGACAAGAACTGAACTGTCTCTCAGTGGACCAATGACCTCTCTTCAGATGAAATTAAATGTTCTTGTCATCAAGATCCCAGGGTCTGGAGGAAGAGTGTAGAGGCCCAAAATCCACGTTGCTTGAAGTCCAGAGTAAAGTTTCCACAGTCAGTGATGGTTTGGGTCCATGTCCTCTGCTGGTGCTGGTCCACTGGGTTTTCTGAAGTCCACAGTCAACACAGAACATTAGCGCACTTCATGCTTCCTTCTGCTGATGAGCTTTATGGAGCTGCTGATTTCATTTTCCAGCAGGACTTAGCACCTGGCCACACTGACAAAGGTACCAAAAGCTGTCTGTGGAATGTGATAATTTTCCAAGACACTGAATTTAGTTGTTTTTGTTTGTTTTCATTATTTGCAAGCCATAATCATCAAAATTATTAAAAAAAATGAGAATTAAAATATTTCAGCCTGCAAAATGAATCTACAAAGTATAAAAAACGTGTTTCACTTTCTGAAATGATTGACAAAAATATTTCAATTTTTTTAAAGATATTCTCATTTTTTATAGATGTACCTGTAAGTACGATCCTTGTGGACCCCGGACAGTTAATGAGGTTTAAGCCTGGTTTATAGTCCATAAGAAGTGTTTAAGTTGTCTTCCTGACATGAATGCGTAAAGAAATGTATTTATTTTTTTGTTTTTACTTGTGTCCCCCACTAAGACCCCATTTTGTGCTTGGTCCCCAATCAGAAGTGGTTTCTTACAGGTTATGCACCAAGTATTGTGTGATTAGTCCAAACTTAGTGGGTGTGTTTGTTCATAAAAAGTGCTTGGAGGAAACTGATCTCATTCCTACTCTGCTGAGGATCTGCAGGCTGTGGCTTCTGAAATTAAAACCATCATTACACATAAAAAATAAAAATAAAAAAGGCTTGTAGGCTCAATCAGATGACATGATTTAACTTTTTTTGTTATCATTACTTATGTTTCAGCAAAGATGATTATCAGTCAAAGAACTTGCAGAAGGAGAATAGACCAGTTCTGTGCACAGAACAGAGACACAAGAGGTTCTTCCTGGCTGTCTTGACCGAGACAGAGTGAGTCTACCTCGGGATGCCATAGCTGTAATAACCGTGAGGGAGTGCACCTCGGCTGGGTAGCAAAGGGACATATTATTGCATCGTTTGACGGAAATGGTCAAAGTCTCTTTGTGACAAATTTACAAAGCAGTATTTCCTCAGTTAACAGCTGAAACACCAGATCTTCCTTTTCCAACTCCTCCATCAACTAAAAATAAATATCCAATTGTGCTGTCATTGTGTAATATCTTGTTTGTGTGACGTGTCCTGCAGTGGGAAGGATTACCAGAGTTTCTACAGTGTAATTTCTTTCCGAGTATGCTTTTTCTATGCAAAGAAGACCAACTCACAGTTACATCAGAGTCAGAGTCAGAGAATCTTTATTGTCATTTGCACCACATGTGGTACATGTGATGAAACGAAATTATG
>JARVLU010000665.1:183145-194174 GCA_031762415.1 Simpsonichthys santanae
CGACCTACGGCAGAATCGACCTACGAACGGTCCTTAGGTCCGGAACCCGTTCGTATCTCGGGGACTACCTGTATTTACAACAACTTAATACTTAATTATTGAACTTGTCCCACTGTTGACATACAATATGGTACAGCCCAGTTAGACTGATCTCCTGATGTGATGCAGCTGAGCTGTGTACAGGAAGGGGCAGGACAACCAGCAACATCTCCACAGCAACCGGCAACTCAAAGCAACAAACGTTAAATTACTGCAAAGAACAAACTGCAGGAAGATCTGACAAACGAAGCGACCTTGCTGTGAGCACTCCAGGTAGTTACAGACTATCAAATGTTGCTAAACTACAGAAATGCTCTTATTGAACTTAGTTGGTGTAAACTGGTTTATTTACAACCAGCACAGAACTTCAAGTCCCAAACATATGAGTTCAAGCTGAGTTTAGTGTGCCAGGTGTGACTATGCAGGAATGGAGGTCCACTGAGACCAGCTCCTGTAAAGCCCTCCTCTGTGGAGTCTTCCACAAACTGGTTTGCTCCAACAGTTTCTCTTTACCACTCTGTCATGAAGCTCAGACTGGTGAAGAACTCTGGCAACTGTCATTGTTTGCTCAGTCTCCCATCTCACCTGAGCTTTGTCACTCACTCAGACTGGTCTCAGGTGTCTTGGTGGTCTCACTCAGTATCATCCTTCTTCACGGTCTCTCAGCCTGTGAGGACGGTCTGCTCCTGGTAGATTCACACGTGTCCCATATTCCTTCCATTCATGGTGGATCCAGTAGAACTCCTGGGGATGTTTCATGTTTAGACCTTGGAAGTCTATTTGATTGGGAACTTTCATGTGATTTGAAAGCATGGTTTTTGTCAAACTCTTGCAGGTTTTTGGATCTCATCAGAAGAAGAAGACATCACCAGACTTACCCAGTAAGAACCAGTTTTCAACAAACCAGAACCGGTCCAATAAAGTTTCTAGTTGTAAATTATAAAGAAAACATTAAAGTTCATGAGTGTGTTGATCCTGAAAATGTTTAACACTGGTTCTTCTTTTTGATAGAAACTAACGGCACCACATGGAGATCCAACATGTTCTGATCCAGAACCAACCAGTCCAGGATCTGCTTGCTCCCCTTTCTCATCCACAGACCTGTAGCCTCCGGAAGGATGTAAGCTGCCGTTAAACCTCACAGAAGAAGAAGAAGACCTGTAGCCACCACTGTTTTCATATCAACACCAGGAAACAAAGACTGAAATGTTTCAGCTGAAACGAGTTATTTCTCCAATGAGTTCAGATCAAATCAGCTGAAGTTTCTGCAGAAATCAACCAGTCATATTTACTGCCTCTGAAAGTGAGATCATAAAGGTCAACGTGTCGTCACAACCTCATGACCTTCATGGTGTTTGTATTTGTACATTTCATGATGAGAGGCAGTAAAATTATTATATTTTGTTCCTGTTATTATTCTAGTGACTCATAAAACTTCAGCAACTCTGGTAAACAAATCCAGAGATTCGATCAGATCCTCCCAAACATCAATGTGGTCAATGTTTGTCTGGAGCATTGGGTTAGACTTCCATCCTCTTCTCAGCGTGTTCAGATCAGGAAGCGCATCTTGACTCAAATTATATTGTAGTTCCACCTTCGGGGACAAGAGCCTTAGCATCATGTGATCAATCTGTCTTTACTGGAGTCTGGCTGCCGCTGCTTACCTGTTGCTATTTTTGATTTTTGTTTGTACAGTTTGTGAAGAGTTTCTGTTTGACAATGGACAGATTAAGATGTGGATCCACAGGGTGTGTGTGTGTGCGTGCGTGCGTGCGTGTGTGTGACGGCGCTCCTTCAGTACTCTGCTACAGAGCTTCTGCGACTCTGCTTCCACCTGGCTGTCCTTTCACCTGTTGCTCTTCACCTCCATCCGGTCATCACTTTTAATCCCTGCCGCAGGTACATCTACTGAGGGTCCTGGCAAAACTACAATATCAATGACACTAACTCAGTGGAATCCTTCTTGTCCAGAACTCGTCATCCTCCCCATAATACTGACCGAGCTGTCAACCGCAATGTGTTGACCCACCTGGCTAGGTCAGCTAATCCTACCATCAAGCATCGCAATTCCAACATAAACCTCGGTCTATTAAGCGTCCGCTCTCTCACTGGTAAGGAACATTTCATCCAGGATCTCTTTCTCGACCGCGTTAGACTTTCAGTGCTTGACTGAAACATGACAACGTCCCAGTAACTTTGTTGCCCTCAACAACTCAACTCCAACTGAGTTTGTTTACATCTGTCACCCTCACAGCTCGGGGAGGGGTGGAGGTCTTGTGATAATTCATCTGAAGCACTAGAAAGTTCTCCCCATCTCTCCAGAGATTTTACCTTGTGTCTGAAAAGTTCTGGACTCCAGCAACACATCACATTTCCCATTCATTCTAATGGTCATATTCTGGATTTGGTTTGTTGTCTGGTGTCACCTCCATTCACTGCAAAGCCAATCCGTTCCTCTTTCTGATTCCATGCTTATTTCTTTTGATGTAAATATAATAACTTCTAAAACCTGTATGCCTCGTGACATTACATTTAGGAAAATTAATGAAACAGATCCTGATATTTTCTCATCATGACCCTCCGTCCACTCACAGCTTCTCACCCCTGGATGAACCCACTTCCTACTATAACTTCAACCTCCAATACTTTAACACATTTGCTCCACTCTAACACATTTTCTCACTCAGCACCATGGTTTACGCTCGACCTGTATCATCTCAAAACCAAAGGACGTCAACTGGAACACCTGTTCAAAAAAACTGGACTCGCTGTATAACAATCATATTTTGTTTTATAAGGACTGTATTGTCTCAGCTAAATGTGGATACTAAATGTACTCTGGCTTAATCAGTTCTAGTGAAGGTAACTAAGCCTCTGACTCATTGCCTTCCCACATGTACTCTGATGACTTTTGCAAGAAGTTGACCCCATTCTCCCTGCTGCCCTCCTGTCATTTGCTTTCAACTTTCACTCTTCCTTCCAGATCTGATGTAAAAAAATTCATAAATCAAAATCATCCTGCCAGCTTGACCCTCTTCCCACAGTGTTAGTAAAAGTTTGTCTCCCCTCAGTGGTTCCTCATAATGATCCTCATCCCAGCTGCGTCACACTCGGCTGCGAACCGCTCCAGTGAAAGCTGTAGATCACGACCTGATGAAGCCATTAGGACCACATCATCTGCAAAAAACAGAAGCAATCCTAAGGCCACCAAAACGGATCCCCTCAACACCTTGGCTGTGCCTAGAAATTCTGTCCATAAAAGTTATGAACAGACTCAGTGACAAAGGGCAACCTTGGCAGAGTCCAACTCTCACTGGGAACGAGCCCGACTTACTGCCGGCAATATGAACCAAGCTCTGACACCGGTCGTACAGGGACCTAATGGCCCATATCAAAGGGCCTGGTACCCCATACTCCCAGAGTACCCCCCAAAGGGTTCCCAGAGGGATGCAGTCAAACGCCTTCTCCAAGTCCACAAAGCACTTGTAGACTGGTTGGGCAAACTCCCACGCACCCTGCAGGACCCTGCTGAGGATGTAGAGCTGGTCCAGTGTTCCATGACCAGGATGAAAACTGCACTGCTCCTCCAGAATCTGAGGTCCAACTATCCGATGGACCCTCCTCTCCAGAACCCCTGAATAGACCTTACCAGAGAGGCTTAAGAGTGCGATCCCCCTGTAGTTGGAACACATTCTACGGTCCCCCTTTTTGAACAGGGGGACCACCACCCCGTCTGCCAATCCAGGGGAACCGCCCCTGATGTCCATGCAATATTGCAGAGTCATGTAAGCCAACACAACCCCACAACATCCAGAGCCTTAAGGAACGCCGAGCAAATCTCATCCACCCCTGGGGCCTTGCCACTGAGCTTTTAACCATCTCAGTGACCTCAGCAGTAGACATTGGAGAGCCCGGCCCAAAGTCCCCAGACTCTGCTTCTTCAGTGAAAGACGTGCCAGTGGGAATGAGGAGGTCTTCAAAGTATTCTGCCTACCGACCCACAACATCCTGAGTTGAGGTCAGCAGCACACCACCCCCCCACTATAAATAGTGTTGGTGGGCATGCCAGGTCTGACTGGAATTCTCCCCCACCATTGGAGCCAACTCACCACCAGGTAGTGGTCAGTGGACTGCTCCGCCACTCTCTTCACCTGAGTGTGCAAGACATGCGGCTGCAGATCAGATGACACGACAACAAAGTTGATCATCAAACTGCGGCCTAGGGTGTCCTAGTGCCAAGAGCACATATGGACATCCTTATGCTTGAACATGGTGTTTATTATGGACAATCCATGACAAGTACAGAAGTCCAACAACAGAACACCATTTGGGTTCAGATCAGGGGGCTCCCCTGATCTGAACCCGAGTGGTGTTCCTCCCAACCACACCCCTCCAGGTCTTACTGTCATTGCCCATGTGAGCATTGAAGTCCCCCAGCAGAAGAAGGGGGTCTCCAGGAGGCGCACTCTGCAGTACCCCCTTCAAGGATTCCAAAAAATGTGGGTAATCTGAGCTGCCGTTTGGCACATAGGCACAAACAACAGTCAGAGCCTGTCCCCCCACACGTAGGTGGAGGGAGACTACCCTCTCGTTCACCGGGGTGAACTCCAATGTGCAGGCACCAAGATGGGGGAGGAATAAGTATGCCCACTCCTGCTGGGTGCCTCTCACCAGGGGCAACTCCAGAGTGGAAGAGTGTCCAACCCCTCTCAAGGAAACTGGTTCCAGAGCCAGAGCCATGCGTTGAGGTGAGTCTGACTATTTCTAGCCGGAACCTCTCAAACTCATACAACAGCTCAGTCTCCTTCCCCACCAGAGAGGTGACATTCCACGCTCCAATAGCCAGCTTCTGTAGCTGAGGATCAGACCGCCAGGGTCCCCGCCCTCGGCCACCACCCATCCCACATGGCACCTGACCCCACAGGTGGTGAGCCCATGGGAAGGGGGACCCACTTCTCCTCTTCGGGCTGTGCCCAACCAGGCTCCATGGGTTAAAACCTTGCCACCAGTTGCTCACCAATGTGCCCCACCTCCAGGCCCGACTCCAGAGTGGGGTCCCGGTTGACCTGCGTCCGGGCGAGGGAACACTGTTTCCATTGTTTGTACTCATCATAGGGATCTTTGGGCTGCACTTTGTCTCTATTATTATTATTATCATCATCATCATCATCATCATCATCATCATCATTATTATTATTATTATTATTATTATTATTAATAATAATAATATTATTATTAAACTGAGAGCTTTGCTTTATAGCTCAGCTCTCTCTTCACCACAACAGACCGGCATGGAGTCCACAATACTGCATACGCTGCACCAATCCATCTGTCAATCTCACGCTCCATTATTCCCTCACTCATGAATAAAACCCAGAGATACTTGAACTCCTCCATTTGAGGCAGAACCTCTCCCTCGACCTGAAGAGAACAATCCATCCTTTTCCAATTGAGGACCATGGCCTCAGATTTGGAGGTGCCGATTCTCATCCCAGCTGCTTCTCACTCTGTTGTGAACTGCCCCAGTGAGAGCTGAAGATCACGGCACGATGATGCCAACAGGACCACATCATCTGGAAAGAGCAGCGATGGAATCCTGAGGCCACCGAGTCGGAAACGCTTTGCCTCCTGGCTGCACAAAAAAATTCTGTCCATAAAGTTTGTTGAGTTTTATTGCTGTTGGTGTTCTTGTTGACTTCCTGTTGTGGGTGGAGTCACACACACAGGTGTGTAATTTTCAATAAAAGGCCACAGGTGTCTCTTGATGAGTGCAGCTGTTCAGCCAGGCCAAACAACAGAACACTGTGTGATTTTTCCTCCATGGTTTCATGCTTTTCAACCCTTTAATGATGACAACTTCAACAACAGTTATGAACAGAATCGGTGACAACGGGCAGCCCTGGCAGAGTCCAACTCTCACCCTGAAGGGTCCGAATTACTATCAATGAAAACCAAACTCTGGCACCGCTTGTGTAAGGACTGAACAACCCGGAACAACAGGCCCCCAATCCCATACTCACAGAACACACACCACAGTGCACCCTGAGGAACACAGTTGAATGCCTTCTCCAAGTCCACTAAACAGATGTAGACTGGATGGGCAAACTCCCATGACCCCTCAAGGACCCTAGTGAGGGTAAAGAGTGGATCCAGTGTTTCACAGCCAGGATGGAACCTGCATTGTTTCTCCTGGATCTGAGGTTCGACCAACAACTGACTCTCTTCCCCAGTACTCCTGAATAGACTTTACAAGGAGGCTGAAGAGAGTGACGCCCCTATAATTGGAGCACACCCTCTGGTCCCACTTTTTGAAGTGGGGAACCACCACCCCAGTCTGCCAATCCAGTGGCACTGCACCTGATGTCCACATGACGCCTTAGCCTTAGCAGGTAGCTAACCGTAAAATCTCCAACAGAGGTAAGAAGTTATGTCAACTCAGCGCCATGCTGAAACTTTAATTTTTATTGTTTTAATCTGTTCTGCCTTTTAGCTGCTGATAAACATCTTTAGCTGGTGCTAACTCGGGCCAGGCAGGATGGAGTGGATGGAGAAAAGTTTCAGGAGTGATTTGTGACAAAAAGATGTCAGCAAAGGTCAAAGGAAAAGTTTACAAGACAGTGGTGAGACCAGCTATGTTGTATGGTCTGGAGACAGAGACATGGACAAAAAGACAGGAGACAGAACTGGAAGTAGCAGAAATGAAGATGTTGAGGTTCTTCTTAGGAGAGACAAGGATGGATAAGATTATGAATGAGATCATCAGAGGTACAGCACATGTTGAAGAACTGGGAGATAAAGTTAGAGAGGACACACTGAGATGGTTTGGACATGTCCAGAGGAGGGTCCCATCAGGGTGGTTCAGATCCAACATGGTTCAAATCCATCAGGGTGGTTCAGGTCAGTTTTATCTGACATGGACCAGGATCAGACTGTCTCAGTAAAAACAGATTTTATAGGGCAAAGCTCCTGGTTTTCACCTGTAGGGGAATGCCCAGACCCTGCAGGACTGAGGGGTCCCTGCTGGGCCAGCAGGACACTCCTGTTGGCCTTCATCTTCTCCAGACGCTTGGACATGTGCCGGTTACTGATCTCCGACACAAAAGGAGCCACCATATGAAAAACCTCTTTAAAAAGATGAGGTGGAATGGGATCGTTTGGAGATCCAGCAGACGTCAATATGGTCAGTTATGTCTTTTAAAAAAGGCAGGGTGACGAGCTCAAACTGACTGAAAACAGCAGAGTGTACGACAGAGATGGAGGGGTCACAAGAAGGAGGGCTTATGAGAGCTCTAATGTGTGCAACCTTGTTGGTTAAAAAAAAAAAAAAAAAAGCTCAGGAAGTTCTCACGCACTTCGATTGAGTTCTCTGGGCTGGCTGATTGTGGGGCATCAAGAACAGAGCTGGTGGTTTTAAAAAGCACAAGTGGATTGTTAGAGTTGGTGGAAATGATGTCAGAGAAATATTTGAAACTCCAGCTGTCCCTCAGTGCTTGGTAAGACACCTGTAACTTGCAATGTTTTTTCCACTTTATTAGACATTTTCGACTGATGCGACTTATACGGTGGAAAATACGTTAATTGTACGACTGATCACAGACCTGAAGCTGACCTGAAACAGGTTCATAATTATAATTCACTCATTCATTCGAGCTTTATTTCTACAGGTTAGTCTCACTGAGCCTCCAGGACTCATTTATAAGAGAGCTGATTGAAACAGACATCAATAAGACCAGGTAAAATACTAAAAACAAGAACATATTTGCTTTGATGATTCTATTGACCTTATCAATGTATCTGAAAAGGTTACAAAGACCGCGCTTTACAGCAGCAGCTACGTGCACTCCGCCCATCATCAGACGACTGTACGGACATATTCTCGTATCTCAGTGCAATGATAATAAAACTTATTCTTATTCTGATCAAATGTTTAAATAAAGAAATCAAGGAGGACAACTTCAGTTCCTGTTGCTAGGTGTTCCAGCTGCAGGAGCTGAGCAAGAAAAGGCCTTTTTGCCAAGTTCAGTCCACACTGAGAGAACGCTGCAGGTAATGATGGCCTGAGAGCGTACGTTGTAACTGCACTGATGGCGTGAGATGGTGGAGGAGATATGAGAAGGTAGCAGACCAAGGAGGGATGACAGGCTTGACTGAGTGTCAGACAGAGAAAACTAATGTAGTCTGTGTTTGTGATGGAAACATCTGGCTCCAGCTGTGAAAATATCATGGGATGAGTTCTGTAACTCAGCAGCAGTGTTCATGAAACTCTGCAGTCTTCTTTCCTGTGGTCCAAAGGAACGTCTTCAGGTTCTTCCTCTGGGTTCTGGGTGCTGTCTCCGGCCACACGTTCTTGTTCTGATGCTGGTTGGAGGACATTGTTGTCGTCCTTCTCCTCCTCTTCATCAGCCTCCTCACAGCTGTCCATGTCTCCAACTGACACCTCCTCCAGAGGACAAGCCTTGGTTTCCTCCACGAGTTTTCCCTCCTGGAGGCTCCACAGGTCCAGTTCAGGAACAGCAATGGCTCTGAGTTCCTCTGCAGTCACCTCTATGAGCCTCTTCACAGCTGAACTTTGTCCAGCGTTGGAGCTCGAGGACAGCGTGTGACTCCTCAGGTCCTTGGGATCTTTCACCAGGTGACTCTCGGGCTTTGTTGATGAAGAATCCCTCAAACCCTGCTCAGACCTGGACTCAGTTTTTGTAGGAAAAGGTTCAGCAAAGTGAGAGTCAATAAAAACAACCTCCTCAGACATGTTCACGAGTGTATCGGTTTGTTCACCAGGACTGGTCTTGGACTTGTCCTCTAAGGAGGATGCAGTGTCCTGTTC
This sequence comes from Simpsonichthys santanae, assembly GCA_031762415.1. NCBI lineage: Eukaryota > Metazoa > Chordata > Actinopteri > Cyprinodontiformes > Rivulidae > Simpsonichthys > Simpsonichthys santanae. Next base: position 192,009 of record JARVLU010000665.1, read on the forward strand.
AATGGACGTCATCTCTTCTCCAACATGATGGTCTTCAACAGCTAAACCAACTTTACTTCTAGAATCGGTAGGTTCTGTCATCCCGACTGAGGCTGAACTAGCTTTGATCCATGAAGAATGTCCAGAACCTTCTGCTTCAGGTTGTAGGTTCTTGTCTGTCACATTTGGTTCTTGGAGAAAACCATGGTGTAATGATTCTGGTCCATCACGTGGACTGGATTCATTTCTAGTACTGTGCTTTAAGGTATTCTCCAAATCTAAGGTCCACCGGTGAAGAGAGACCAGAATTTCTGAGAAAATTCTCGAGATTTCAACTACAAACCCTGGTTTATTGGCCAGTCCTTGTAGCATTTCTTGAACGGTCTTCTCTAAACTTGTCCACATGTCTTCTGGAACTGACGTCTTTGATTCTGGACATTCAGGACAAGCTTCAGCTTGGACTGGCTCATGAATCCTCTGGTCATGAAATATCCCTGATGTTTCAGACCTTTCGGGAAGAGATGGATAAACCCCTTCAGGTTTCTCTTGGGTTTCAGAACTCTGGAGATCGGAGACACCAGTCATGGACACGGTAGTCTCTTCTGCACTTTGAAGGCCTTGTTCCTGATTCACAACAAGCCTGTCAAAAGGTTCTTTCATCTTACTACAGTTTCCTGAAATCTGATTTATGATTTTGAGTGTTCCAATTTCTTCCCTCAGAGCTGGAATATCTAGAACACCTTCTGCTCTTGGATCTCTCTCACTGCTGCTCATGGTATTGTTGTCTTTTTTACTCTGGGACATCAGATCTACCGCAGACCTTTGGTTTTGCTCAAAGTCTGTGTCTGGGGGTGAAGCTTCCTTTTCTAGGACTCCAGGAACATTTGTTTTTTGCTTCCTTTCAGATGGAGAGTTCAGTTTTCCAGCAGCATACTGACTCTGTACAATTGCTCTATTACGCAGGATGATGTCTTTAGCAGACTGTGGTGGGACAAGTCTCGATCTAGGGAGTTTTTCAGCAACTGTTTTGCTAACAGGTTTTTCCATGTTCCTTGAGTTCTCAGTTTCCATCATTCCAAAAGACTCTAGTTCAGGGTCAGATGGAGTTGTAGCCCTAAAACACTGGTCAGGTACCTGAGTCGGATCCTCTGGTTCATCTTTCTTCGGTTGTTTTTGAGTTCCCTCCTTCCTCTGAGGGTTTCTGTCCACTTTGGTAGGGAACATTTTGGTCAGGTCCTTTTCTCTTCCATTGTTTCTTGGCTTGTTGCTTTTGGTGGACTTGCTTGTTCCCAGGTTTTTGTTGGTTGTGTTCTGTTTTTCTCTGGTCTGTCTGGTTTGTTCATTTGTAGGTTTAGAAACCCTCTGGTGGTTGGGTTGAAAGTGGTCTTGATGTTCGCTGCCCTCTACTCGCTGCAACTCTGGAGTTTCTCCTGAAAGATCATGAGACATTAACGAGTCAAACCTGATATTTTAGATTCATATTATAGAGAAGGAAAAAAATTAATGAACTAAATGAGGAATAGAGGTTCAAAGGAATTACAAGAAGATTGCTGTTGTTCTGATCTTCTGCAGGATGAAGCTGATGTTAGAGAGCAACATTTAACAACATTTAAAACTACCAACCTAATGAAGATATTCTAATTAATTCATGCACTTGTTAAACACAATTGATCATGCACATTATCCATATTGATCACAGAACCAAAAGTGATGGAAGATTAAAGACTTGATTTAATAACATTAGGTTTTAGTGAAATATAGATGTGTTATAATAAATGGGGGTGTAAGAGTACGCCTAAACCTTGGACTGGTGAGCACTTTGATTTTAGGTTCATGGCTCTGTACATACCTCAGTTTAAGGGTCATAACTTTGCAGGTACCCCCATTTTAAAGTCATGTTTCAACCCGAGTCATAAATAGGAACACAAAGACAGCCCGACAGAGCCTCTGTTGGGCCGTTCATGTGCCCCAACCCACCTGACAGCGGCAGCAAACTGGCCCCAGGCCAGGGACCAGAGCAGCAGGGAGCAGCAGCTGAGGGAAGTTGACCCAGCACACCAAGGACCAGGCACCCCAAGAGCCCCACACCACAGGCCCAGAGAAGCCCCAGTACACCACCTACGCACCCCCCACACACACAGCACTCCCCCCCACCGCAAATGTTACACCAGGACGATTAGCCAGCAC
>JARVLU010000665.1:222206-239005 GCA_031762415.1 Simpsonichthys santanae
ACCCTGTGAACATAATTTCGTTTCATCACATGTACCACATGTGGTGCAAATGACAATAAAGATTCTCTGACTCTGAAATCCAGTCGGGAGCAACTGATCAGCAGTTCTGGGAGAGTGGGAAGGTGTGCAAGTACGTAGCAACTTGTTTGCCAAGCGCCATACGTGTTCACATCCCGGTGGTCATGAGCGCCCAACAATGACCATCTCTTGTCCAGTGTGTAGCATTAGCATCAGTGTTAGCTTGCGTACTCAGAATTTTAAATCCAAAAATATTTTGCTCGTCGTCTTCCTCTTGTCTGTTTTCCCTCAAATCTATCTTAACCTACCTTGTCTTTTTGTTTTTCCCCACTCGCGCTTGAGTAAGACAAATGCGTTTTTCTGCCCTCTCCTGCCTCCCTCCTGCTCTTTTGCTCTCTGTCCTGTGCATCAGAGCTTCTTCAATCATAAATTGCTCCTGGAGAACCCTCATGCCCCGCTGAGACGCAGGCGGCAGGATACGTCATGGATCTGATGTGCCTTTTGCGATGTTTCGGGAAGACGCCAAAAATGTTTATATCATTGGATGCAGGGTTTCTGCTTTTTGGCACCGTCGGATACCTGTGATATCGGCTATTAAGGAAGACGGCGGCAGCAGTTTCAGCCATGGCAAAGCTGCTGACCTTATGTGAAGGATTAATGTGTGCTTTGAGCTCTCAGACTCAGCTGATTTATGAGCTCCTGGAACTCGCCAGCATGTTGATACCGATCTTGGAGAAGGCTGATAAGCACGGACCAGTGGAAAGCCACATCTGGCCATTTTGGATCAGTTGCATCAGACGTGATCAAGCTGCCGAAGTTATTTAAACATTCCGCTTTTTTATTTATTCACTGCTAAGTTTTAAGTGTCATCATGTCTTATCTGTAGTCTTCCTGATCTCCATCGCTTTAGTCTTTGTCTTATTAACCGACAGCCCCATTTCGGAATTGCATGAGTTTGTCTAGGAAAATCTGCAGGTTTGGTTGTTGCTAAAAACACTGTGTCGTCTGCATATCGATAACAGTTAATGTTGACCCCGCCAACTTTCACACCGTCCAGATCTTCGATTGTGCGGAAAATTTCACTTTAGAGATTGAAGAAATCTGGTGACCGTACACAGCCCTGTCTATCTTCTCTCTGAACGATAATCCAATGGGTTAGTTTATTGTTAATCCTGATTGTGGCTTTTTGTTTCCAGTACAGATTCTAATGATGTGTATGTCCTTGGCATCGATGCAGGAGTTGAACAAAGAGACCATTTAAAGATTTAAAAACAAAATTATTTTAAAATGGATCAGAATCCAGTTAAAAGACTGAATTTTGCACCATCTGTAATTGGGCGATGACAGACGCCCTGATCCTGAGCGTTAGTCCAACCAAGTTGTAACAAAGGCATGGACCACTGTTTCGAACAGTGCTGCAAAGGAATTGGCCTTATCTTGGCCAGCTGTGTCAAATTAAAGAAATTTGATTTAACAACAGACTTTATCTGACTGTTGAGTTTAAGAATATCAATTTGAACCCCTAAATTTGTGACAGTTGGTTTGGTGTACTGGACAAGGGAACCAATACAAAGGCAGAAGCTGTAGCATTACCAAAAACCACCGCTTTGTTTTTTTTTAATTAAGATACAGAGATATCCAAGTCTGAACATGTGAGTGAAGTAAGGGTCTGACAGACAGGACATCCTTTTAATTTTAAGGCAGATATATCGGGCTGTCATCAACATAGCAGTGGAAAGTCATGCTTCCAGAAAATAGAGCCATGGGGGGAGCAAATAGAGGAAAAATAAGAGATCCTATAATTGAGCCCTGAGGAACTCCATGCAAGGCTTTTATTGTTGCTTTCAGGATCAAAACCTTAGTAATTTGTCATCACAGAGTGCATTTATTGTATTTTATTATCTAAAACAATGAGATGATCCCAAGTCACTGAAAAGGTCTAAACGTTTCTTGAATGAAGCCGTAAAAAACATTTGTGATTGGACTCCTCCAGACGAAGGGGGTCTTCTCATTTGCTGCTCCCAAAGACAGAGAGCTCCTCTAACCAAACACAAGCAGAGAGAGTCAGGAGGACAGGACAGTGGACGTCTCTGTTCAGTGCGGCTGATGGTTTCACTCCTCCAGAGCTCTGGATTGTTTTCCTTCCTTAAGGTCAGTCTTCTCTCAACAAAGCTTTGCGTCTGCAGCAAGTATTCACTGTTAGCTGTGTTTTGGGGTCTGTGTGTAATACATTTCTCTCCGGCAGGACATTCTTGTATGTGGGAAGACCGTGGGCAAATAGTGACCTCAGTAGAAACATGGTTCCGGTAAAACTCCTTGTTTTGGGAGCTCACAACACTGGAAAAACAGGTAAAGTAGAGGTTACCAACCTTTTGAAACCCGAGCTCAAACAGATTTAATATCCAGATGTTCTGGAGCCGGTGACGGGGGAGTTGAGGGATAAGTTTTACTTTGTGAAGCTCAAACGTCTGAGGCTGACCCACTTTCCTGAGCAGTAAGGTGTAGACGTAACCTCTGCGACCTGACCACTGCCTGTTTCCATAAATGTCTCATAATCAGAGAGCGCTCGTTTTATGGTGCTGCTTATATTCACTTTGCAACAACTTTAAGCACGAGTGTATGGAGGGTGAAATGTGACTAAATAAATACAGCATGAAATAAATGTCCAATTAAATAATTAAATGTATCATTTAATTACTGAATATATCATGAAATAATTAAATATACAATTAAATTATTAAATGCACAATTAATTACTTAAATGGCCCATTAAATAAATAAATGCACCATGAAAGAAAGAAATGTACCAATAAATAACCCATTAAATAATTAAATATATAATTATTGAATACAACATTAAATCATTAAATCTACAATTAAATTATTACATGCACAATTACTTAAAAGTCCCATTAAACAAACAAATGTACCATGAAATAAATAAATGTACCAGTAAATGCCCCATTAAATAATGAAGTGCGTCATTTAATTATTGAATATATCATAAAATCATTAAATATACAATTAAATTATTAATTGCACCATTAATTAATTAAATGCTCCATTAAATAAATAAATGTAAATGTCCAATTAAATAAATAAATGCACCATGAAATAAATAAAGGTACCAATAAATGCCCCATTGAATAATTAAATGTATCATTTAATTATTGAATACAACATTAAATCATTAAATATACAATAAATTATTAATTGCACCATTAATTAATTAAATGCCCCATTAAATAAATGTAAATGTCCAATTAAATAAATGAATGCACCATGAAATAAATAAATCATTTAACTATTGAATACAACATTAAATCATTAAATATACAATAAATTATTAAATGCACAACTAATTGAATGTACCATGAAATAAATAAATGTACCTTTTAAAAAAAATGACATTAAATAATTAAATGGCATTTTCAAGATTTTTTTATAGTTAATGGGGCATTTATTGGTACTGTACCTAATTTATTTCATGGTATATGTATGTATTTATTCGGACATTAACATTTATTTCATGATGTATTTATTTAATTTTGTCACATTCCACCTTCCATACATGTGTACTGTAGCGGTAGTTTAATTTCAGTTTTGTTTTCTATAGTTTTGCATCTCGGTCATTGGTTTCTAGTTGGGTACATTTTCGTCTGGCACGTTAGTGTTTGTGTTGTTGTTTTTAACCCTCATCTCAGACAGAACCCCAGAACTAGGACAAGCAGAAGTTTTGACACCTATACGTCTTGATCCAGACCTGTGGTTGTCAAATGGAAATAAATATTGTTGGGTTTCTTCTCTTCATACGATAACGGGTCATGGTGGCGAGCTTTAAACGATGACAGTGGATGAAAGCTCTCTGCAGAAGGTCAAACGAGGCCTCGAATGTACGGACCTGTTTTTAATGTGCTCGGCTGAAAAACGCAGAGCCCTTCAGCAACAGACACTTCAGTCAAACAAATACAAGCCCTCCGGAGTGCATGTGCACACAAGCTGTTTAAACAAGGAAGCCAACATCCCAACGACAAGCTCCACGGGAGCAAACTGTGCAAAAGTGTTAATCAAAGCAGAGCTCTTTGTGGGTGTGTGTTGTGTTTCTGCACGCCCCAGTGACCAGGTCTGTTTTGTGTCTGCAGCACTGTGTGTTCGTTTCATAACCAAACGCTTTATAGGAGAATATGACCATAAAAAGGGTAAGACTTCAATAAATGCTTTTACATTGTCCACATGGAAAAGAAACATTATTGAACCACATGTTACTCACCTGCGGTGTCACTGGCAGGATAATAACAAAGACCTTTGTGCAGAGGTGACGTATAAATGTAATCGGGTGGTGGACCAGGAGCTCATGGAGCTGGAGATCTTGGACCTACCATTCAAGGTAAATACTGACCTGTATTAAAATCTATCTATAAATAAATAACATAATTAAAATTTGATGAATTAATTTGTTCATTCATGGTGGACCTGGAGAAGATGCTGAGGTTCTACTGAGGAGTGACAAGGATGGAGATCATCAGAGGTACAGCACAGGTTGAACTGGGAGATACTGTTAGAAAGACCAGGCAGAGATAGTTTGGACATGTCCAGAGGGGGGACAGTGGTTTGGACATGTCCAGAGGAGGGACAGTGGTTTGGACATGTCCAGAGGAGGAACAGTGGGTATATTTGTAGAAGGATGTTAGAAAAAGACAGGAGATACATGTATACAGGTAGATGTAGTTAGAGAGGACATGGAGGGAGTTGGAGTGAGGACAGAGGACACAGAGGACAGAGTTAGATTAAGGAGGATGACCCACTGCTTAGACCCCTAACAACAGCCAAAAGAAGAAGACTGGACCTGGAGAAGGCTTACGATGGTGCTCCTTGTGGTGTTCTGTAGGGGTACTGCGAGAGTTTGGGGCGACAGAGTTGCTTCTGATCCCCATAGAACCAAAACAGGAACTGTGTCTTCATGTTTAGGACAAATTTGAACTCATCCCGTGCTGGTTGGACTCCTCAAGGGCCATCCCTTGTCTCCCTTGTCTCATGGAGAGGAGGGTCTCTGGTTTGGGAAACTCAGGGTCTTGTCTCTGCTGTATGCAGATGATTTAATTTCAAACTGCGTCACATTTAAGCTAAGTGTTAGCTACTATAGCTTCATTTAAGTATTTTTAACAGTATGAAAGTTACAGATGTTACTTTGAAGTTGTTTTATTCACCTCCTTTAATAAACGTACGAGGTGTGGGACGGTGCTTTTACTCTTAACTGCTTATGTGGATGATCTGAAATGACTTTGATGGTTGACGTCGTCCAGGAGAACTCTGTGGCCTCTCTGGAGTCGTCCATCCGCTGGGCTGATGGTTTCCTGCTCATCTATTCCATCACTCAGCGCCGCAGTTTCCTGGACATCCCTCGACTTAAGACCCTCATCGACAAAACCAAACGTAGTCTTGGTAAGCAGGCACATCATTCTATTGAATCTGTTTTTGTCAACGAGTAGACACAAATGTTGATACTGATCAAATTGATCAAACTTACAGTTGATGCCTTGTCTCTCCGTCTCTCTTTAGATAAGTAGGTAGATACACTGAGCAAAAATATAAATGCAACACTTTTGTTCTTGCTCCCAATTTTCACGAGCTGAACTCAAACATCTAAGAAAAAAAAGAACAAGCGTCTAAGAACAAAACAAAGGTCTAAGAACAAAAGAACAAATGTCTAGGAACAAAAGCACAAACATCTAAGAACAAAAAGAACTAACGTCTAAGAACGAAAAGAACAAACATCTGAGAACAAAAAGAACAAACCGCTAAGAACTAAAAGAACAAACAGCTAAGAACTAAAAGAACAAACAGCTAAGAACTAAAAGAACAAACGTCTAAGAACAAAACTAACAAACGTCTAAGAACAAAAAGAACAAACATCTAAGAACAAAACGAACTAATGTCTAAGAACAAAAAGAGCAAACATCTGAGAATAAAAAGAACAAACAGCTAAGAACTAAAAGAACAAACATCTAAGAACAAAAAGAATAAACATCTGAGAACAAAAAGAACAAACAGCTAAGAACTAAAAGAACAAACATCTAAGAACTAAAAGAACAAACGTCTAAGAACAAAAAGAACAAGCATCTGAGAACAAGAAGAACAAACAGCTAAGAACTAAAAGAACAAATGTCTAAGAACAAAATGAACAAACGTCTAAGAACAAAAAGAACAAACATCTGAGAACAAAAAGAACAAACAATTAAGAACAAAAAGAACAAATGTCTAAGAAAAAACGAACAAATGTCTAAGACTAAAAAGAACAAACGTCTGAGAACAAAACAAACAAATGTCTAAGAACAAAAAGAACAAACGTCTAAGAACAAAAAGAACAAACGTCTGAGAACAAAACAAACAAATGTCTAAGAATAAAAAGAACAAACGTCTAAGAACAAACGTCTGAGAACAAAACAAACAAATGTCTAAGAACAAAAAGAACATTCGTATAAGAACAAAAAAAACAAACATCTAAGAACAAAAAGAACAAACGTCTAAGACTATGTACAAAAAGGTATTTTTCGCTCTTCTTCTTTCGGCTGCTCTCTTCTTCAGGGGTCAGTCACCACAGTGAACTAACACAAAGACTTGACAGTTGTTTTTACACCTGTCGTTTTTACTGACACAACCACAGACCACCGAGCTACCACAGCCCTCTTCGTGGAGCAGAGAGCTGCTACGTACTTAGGGTGCCAAGGGGAGCAGATGGTGGAGGTTAAGAGCCTTGCTCAAGGGCCCAGTGTGGGGCAAATGAGGGTTCAACTTCACTCCCCACCCCCACATTTTGATGTTGTCGATCCGGGGAGTTGAACTGGCGACCTTCCGATCACAGGCCACCCGTCTCTAACCTCTGCGCCACCACTCTCTAATCCGTCCCCCTCACAGGTGTGGCATATCCAGATGCTGATTAGTCAGCAGGATCATTGCACAGGTGAGCTTTAGGCTGCCCACAACAAAAGGCCAAAGTTTTAGATCTTTGAGTTCTGCTCGTGAAAAATGGGAGCAAAAACAAAAGTATTGTCAGCGGATTTAGAAATATTTTAATAACTTTTTAATAGATATAGATAATTACATATATAATAAATAGACATAGGTGTGTATTTGATCTGTGAGAACCCAAAGACCTCCTCCAAGTTGTGTCTTCTGGTTGACATCTGTCTCTTGTCACCTTCACACAGATGGAGCTGACATGAAGTCCTTATTTGGTAGAAGGTTACGTCCTCTGTAGGTGGCCTGTCCAAACATCATGCTGCTGTTTTATTTGTGTGTCTGTGTGTAGCTGTCCCGACACTTCTGGTAGCCAATAAAGCAGATCTGGAAACTGGGAGGGAGGTGACGACAGCTGAAGGACAAAAACTCGCCAAAGATCTAAGGTTTGTTGCAATTCATGGTTTTAATGTTGTCGCTGTCATTCTGTCACATTCCACCTTCCATAGGTATGGAGGGTGGAATGTGACAGAATTAAATAAATACCACATGAAATAATTTAAATGTCCAATTACATAAATAAATGCACCATTAAATAATTAATTGTATAATTTAATTATTCAATACATCATTAAATCAATAAATATGCAATCAAATTATTAAATACATGATTGATTAAATAATAAAATGTCCCATTAAATAAATAAATGTACCTTTTTAAATAATGACATTAAATAATTAAACAATTAAATGATCCGTGTGTGTGTGTGTGCGTGCGTGCGTGCGTGCGTGTGTAGATGTGGTTTCAGAGAGCTGTCGGTGGCTGAAGCGATCTTGGCGGTGGAAGCTGCTGTTTTTCAGCTCATTCGGTTTGTTTCTCTTCTATTTTGTCCAAGTTGCACAGATTTTAACTCCAAAGTACAAAAAACGGGACAATTTTGTTAAAATAAACAAGTGCAAAAAAATAATTCATGCACTCACGAGCATGTTTGGGTCAGAGCTGTCCCGTTTGAACTTGTCTGCTGTGTGTGTTGCTGACGAACTGTCCGATGTGCACCAGGTTGGTGTCGGAGCAGAACCACCCTCTGCCGGACCGCCGCTCCTACATGCTGACCGTTCGCCACGCCCTGACCAGGAAGCTGACCCGGTCCAAGACCATGCAGTGGTGACTGCAGCAGTTTGGTTGTTTCCCACCAGAGTTCAGCCATTTTTGTAGTTTTCCAATCATCAAGGAAAGTTTGGATTCTCATTCTGCTGTGGTGTGACAAGCAAATCATCATCGGTGAATTCAATAAAACAACGGTTGTTTCTTCTCTTAGCTGCTGCTGTAGCTTCCTGATTGAACAGTTGTTTGTTGTGTGAGACCAAAAGGTGGACAACGATGATTTAAATACTGTGAGTGTCCCTTCCTGTGTCCTCCCGTTTCGGGCGTTGTCTTCTTGTTGACCGAAGTAAAGAGGTTTGGTTGTAGAACAATACAGACAGAAACTGAAACTGGGAACAAACTTTTTGTACCTTTAAGAAACGTCACCAGCTTGTCCTGATTCCTACTTCAACTGAACAACTTAAGAGCTTTGAAGAAAAAACGACCATCAGGGCACTAACAACCTATTGTTAGAGCTCTAACAACCTATTGTTAGGGCTCTAATGCTCTATTTTTAGGGCACTAACAACCTATGGTTAGGGCACTAACAACCTATGGTTATGGCTCTAACAACCTATTGTTAGGGCTCTAACAATCTATTGTTAGTGCTCTAACGATCTATTGTTAGGGCTCTAACAATCTATTGTTAAGGCTCTAACGATCTATTGTTAGGGCTCTAACAATCTATCATCAGGGCTTTAATGATCTATTGTTAGGGCTCTAACAATCTATCATCAGGGCTTTAATGATCTATTGTTAGGGCTCTAACGATCTATTGTTAGGGCTTTAACGATCTATTGTTAGGGTTCTAACAATCTATTATTAGGGCTTTAATGATCTATTATTAGGGTTCTAATGATCTATTGTTAGGGCTCTAATGATCTATTGTTAGGGCTCTAATGATCTATTGTTAGGGCTCTAATGATCTATTGTTAGGGCTCTAACGATCTATTGTTAGGGCTCTAACAATCTGTTGTTAGGGCTCTAATGATCTATTATTAGGGCTCAAATGACCTATTATTAGGGCTCTAACAATCTATTATTAGGGCTCAAACAATCTATTGTTAGGGCTCTAACGATCTATTATTAGGGCTCTAAAGATCTATTGTTAGGGCTCTAACAATCTATTATTAGGGCTCAAATGATCTATTATTAGGGCTCTAACAATCTATTATTAGGGCTCTAACGATCTATTGTTAGGGCTCTAACAATCTGTTGTTAGGGCTCTAATGATCTATTATTAGGGCTCTAACAATCTATTATTAGGGCTCAAACAATCTATTGTTAGGGCTCTAACGATCTATTGTTAGGGCTCTAACGATCTATTATTAGGGCTCTAACGATCTATTATTAGGGCTCAAATGATCTATTATTAGGGCTCTAACAATCTATTGTTAGGGCTCTAACAATCTATTATTAGGGCTCTAACGATCTATTATTAGGGCTCTAACGATCTCTTTTTAATCATTGAAAATTAATTGAGCTCTCTTCATCTCCTTCAGACTCTTTAGCTGTTTAGCTGTTGCTGCTCATTTCAGCTGTTGTTCTGCTTCAGTTTCTTTCTGCTTATTTCAGCTTTTTCCAGCCTTTTTTTCTTCTTTCTGCTATTATTTATTTGTTTGTTTGTTTGTTTGTTTGTTTGCTTGCTTCTTTCATCTTCATTCAGCTCAAGCATTTTTATTACAGTATTTTGCTTCTTTTTGTTACATCCCATCTTTTTATGCTCCTCTTGGCTTCTTTCTACTAAAATCTTTTTCTTCTGCCACTTTAGCTACTTAAGTATTTTCCTAATAATGTTAGCCTGTTTTTTTGTTTGTTGCTGTTTTAAGCGCCACAGGAAGTGATCTCACTAGTTGTCGGTGAGGTCACCGGTCCTCCAGCAGAGAGCAGCAGAGTCCAGCTTCTCAGTCTGAAAACACTGGCTCTGTTTGTAGAGGATCTTTATTTAGGCAGGTGAAGAACCTCCTGTAAATCAAACTTGAGCTGCTCTGGCAGATGGTTCTCCAGAAACTGGCGATCAGAGATCCCAGAGCTGCTCTCTGGAGACCTGCTCGATCACCTCAACACACGTATTTCCTGCAGGAGCTCAGCTGAAGCTCACGAGCCGACATGAGAGTCAAACAGCTGCTGCAGATGATGTAACCGAACCCTGGCTTCCATGACGCCTCCCTGAAGGCCTTTCTTTGAACCCTTGAACTCTCCGATCTGAAAGGGAGACACGCCAGGCTGTGACTGCGGCCTCCTCGTTGTTTTAATCCAAGAAGGTTCAGCTGGTCGTTAAGGCCTTACAGGAAGTGGGAGGTGTGCTCGCCACTTTGTTCAGCATCATCTACTCCAGCCTGCAGGACGTTTGAGGCCTGCACACCCAAACACGCCGCAGGGAAAAGACAACATTTAAAGTTACAGCTAGACTTTCCTCAAAGCCTCTGGTCGTGATCATCTTCAGGAAAAATTGATTAAAGGTCAAAGTTCAAGCAGGTATTCAGCAGTTAACGCTGCTTGCAGGATCAGCGACTTCATTTTTTATTTCCTCTGCTCATCTTGAGATTCAGCCTCATCAGAGGAGGATGTTGATCGAGCGGAGGCGATGACATCACAGCGGTCACCACGGAGACAAAAGGTCAGGACCCCGTGTCGGCTCCTTCTTTTTTCATCCTCAGAATAGAAGATGAGTCACGCCTGCATCACTCCGCCGACAGACCAATCATACGGGACATGCATCATCAGGAGAACAGCCAATCGTGGAGCTCGGATTCTCCTCTTTGTGGGAAACATCAAAGGAAATGAGTTTTTTTAAAAGATTGTCGATCTGATGTCCCGGTTGTTTCCTCCTGCCTTGAGTCCAGGTCAAATCAAAGTAAACTCTTTTAGCTGTTGCAGCACCCTCTTATTATCCACCTGACAGGACTTTCTTAACCTTAGATCTTACTCTTCCATCACTGGTGTGCGCTGTTACTTTAATTGGCGTTTCCAGTTACCATGGCAACGCAATTTGCAAACCAAGACGCCGTTTGTCTCATTGAAAAGCACTGACAGAACTCTTCAACCTCTAACAGACACCGTGAGGTCACATGACCTGGGGTGGAGCGGTCTCTGAACCAAACGGATTGACTTTTGGAGCCATTTTGGTTCAAGATGGCTGCCACAGCTGCCTCAGAAAACTCTAAATTGACTCTAACTCAGTCGCTCCTTGAGATATTGAGCTGAAATTTGGTTTTCTGGTAGCTGAGATCGAGCTGTTACACGTTCCTGATGCAAATTTAAAATCCAAAATGGATGCCTTAGCTAAAAGGGAAAAATTACCATAGCTTATCTGAAAAGACATTTTGCTGAAATTTGGGATGGTGGTACCTGACGGTGATGGTCAACACATTCTGCATTGTAACTTAAAAATGCAAGATGGCCACCAAAGTGTCAAAGATTTCAAAATGGCCGCAACATGGCTGTCCCCGTCAAAGTATCTCCAAGAACTTCCTGAGTCCTGCTGACTTTGTGATTCCACCTGCTTCTCATTTGTGTGTCCTCTTTACTTCTAATTGATTAATTAGCAGAAGACTGGAGCTTTATGGGCCCAGCTGGTGCCCTCAGGTGGAGCTCGCCGTCCCCTGGTCGTCCATGCTGAAACACAAACGCGCTGGAAAGCTTGTTAGGAAGGAAAAAAGCTCCAAAACTAACAAAGAAGGGCAAAAGAGAAGCTCTGGTTTGATCATGCTCGGCTCCATCGGTTTGAGGTTTATTGGGAGTCTCTGCAAATAAAGGTCACTTCAGCGAGTGTGTGTGTGTGTGTGTGTTTGTGTGTCGCTCCTTCAGGAAAACACACCTCCGTAAACTGATCCGTGCAGGAGACGAACAAAACGCACAAAAAGCTATAAAATACAAGAAGGACACGAGAGGCCAGCAGTAAAATGAGACGGTTACGTAACGAGCCATTGTTTGTCTTGGACGACACGACGACAAAAACCTGCCCGTGATCTCTGACGATGAAGAGTCGGGTCACCTTAACCTCCACCACGCCCGTTTCACAGACCTCCACACGAACAACCGGGAAACTAAAGAACACCTGAAGTTCACCAGAACTCACCTGAATCCGTTGTCACCAAATTCAGGATCATTAGACAGATTCCAGGTAGATCACCATAATGAAGCACTTGTTGTGATCCATTTTTCTGTGATCCATTTTTTTCAGCATCTTTCTCGTCCTGCAGTTTTCAAACTGTTTCAACAAATCATGAATCAAAATGTTCGGCTGTTTCAGGACAATCTTGCTGTGACTTTTGGTATTGGTGCTTTAGCTGTTTGAAATATTTAGCCTTTTCACCCACTTTTGTCCTCTCATAGAAAATGAACTGAGCTCATTTTCCATCCGTCACATCTTCAGATGTGTTCACGACCTTTTACTGCTCCTTTCACATTTTGTTCTGCTTCAGCTTCTTTCAGCTTCCGTCTGCAAATTTAAACGTTTTTCAGCTACTTTCAGCTGATTGTCAGATGTTTTGTGCTACTTTCTGATACTTTAAGCTAATTTCTTTTAGCTAATTTGAGCTTTTTAAGCTAATTTTTTACCCATTTAAACATTTTTCAGCATAATTCAGCAAAAATGTGCTCTCTCCACTTCCATCTAGTAATTTCAGTTTGTTTCTGCTTTTTTAGCTACTTTTCAGCTGAGTTGTTTTTCTTTCTGTTTTTAATTTTCAGATAATTTCCACTGTTTTGTGCTAATTTCAGCCTCTTTCAGCCTAACTAGGCAACCATGTTCTTTCTGCTTTGATCTGCTAGTTTATTTAAGCTTGTTCTACATTTTCACCTGTATTTTTCACATTATTAACTAATTTCAGCTGTTTTCAGATAAAGTCAAGTTTTTCGTGGTAATTTTTGCTACTTTTGGCATCTTTCTACTAATTTCATCTTATGCTCCTTTCAGATTATTTCTGCTAGGTTAAATGATTTCAGCTACTATTTAGCTGTTTTATGCTATTTAAGCTGTGTCAGCTAATTCCACATTTTTTGCACCCATTTCAATTTTTTTCAGCATAATTCAGCAAAAATGTGCTCTCTCCATTTCTGTCTGGTAATTTCAGCTTCTTTCTGCCTTTTTAGCTACTTTTCAGCTGTTTTATTTTTTATTTCAGCCGTTTTTTAGATAATTTCCACTGTTTTGTGCTAATTTCTGTTTCTTTCAGTCAAACTAGGTGCTTTCTTCTGCTAATTTTAGCTTGTATTACCTTTTCATCTACAATTTTAACTAATTTCAGCTTTTATGCTATTTTGAGTTTTTTCAGCTAATTCCACTTTTTTTTTTTTTAGCTAATATCAACTCCTTACACTTTCTTATGGTAATTTAAGTTCAGCTACTGTACAGCTTTTTTTC
The DNA here is from genome assembly GCA_031762415.1 of Simpsonichthys santanae. Lineage (NCBI taxonomy): Eukaryota > Metazoa > Chordata > Actinopteri > Cyprinodontiformes > Rivulidae > Simpsonichthys > Simpsonichthys santanae. The sequence goes on from JARVLU010000665.1 coordinate 235,694, forward strand.
TACTTTCACCTTTTTAGCTAATTAACTAATATTTGTTCTCATTTTGATTATTTAAACGTAAATCCAGCAAATGTGTTTTTTTTTTCTGCTAATTTAAACTTGTTCTTCCTTTTCAGCTAAATTCAGCATGTTTTTAATTAATTTCAGCTGTTTATCAGCAACAAGCATTCAGATGCATTTTTGCAGGAAATGCAGCTTCTCAAGTTTTATGGTTTAGGTGCATCTCATGTGTTCATTTAAAGAGTTCTGCAGTTAAATTCAGCGCACAGACTTTGTGGAACAGTCCCTTCAGGGCTGATTGTGACCTTTAAAGGTATTCAAACGAAGAAGTCTTTCCAGAATAATGGTATTTTTCAGCTCATTTCCTGCCCAGAATACATAAAAAAATAACACTTATCAGGTCAAGCAGCACTCTACCGGTAGCTCCTAAAATAAGGAGGAACGATCATGAATACATGAACAGATGTCAGAGAAATCTGAAAGAGCTGGATTTAACTCTGTTTTGGTCAAAAATGTTCAGGTTTGAGCATTTTTAATGCTCCGTTCTGATACGTGTGATTTTAAATGACTTGCTGAGACCCAATGTGATTAATATTTAAACAGTTGAGGTTTTTACTCCATGAAATGCCCCAGCCGTAACGTTAAAAGGGCTCAGTTATGTTAATGACGCTGCAAACTAAAGCACCGAGTCACAAAAAGGCAAATGAGCCACTGAGAAGGAAGCTAAAAGTCTTGTTTGACAGCCGCTGACAGGAACAGACCAGATCCAAGAGGCCGAAGAAGTCCTGGAAACCCGTTTTTAGTCAGTCCAGTAATTCAAGTCGGTTCAGGTCTTTACATTAAATGTTCACCGCACAACGTAAAGTGTGCCACATCCAAAACATTTTATACAAAATGTGCTAACGACTCAAAAACGTAAAAATAAGTTTGTGCCATTTATTTTAAAGAAGTTCCTTATTTAGAATAAAATAACAATGTGCCAAAACAAACCACTCTTTACATGGAAGTAAGTTCCACACTAACGTTTCATATTAATTTTTAGAATCAGAATCAGAATAATCTTTGTTATCATTGTACCAAAATACAGTGTGGTTATGTTCGTGCAGTCATCCGAAAGATGACGGAGTGCACGTTGCTGCTGCTACTGGAGCGCACCCCCTTGTTCTTTTTAGAGAGAAATGGGGAAAAGGCCGTGAGGAGAGGATAGTGGAATTACAAAAAATATCTCTTCACATCTTTTCCTATCAAGACACGATTTAAGACATCAAAATAAAAAAAAATCTACCAGCAGCACATTTATAGACACATTACATGTGTTTGACGACAAGACAGTGAGATTTGTCCATGAAGCACTTCCAGTTAGACCATAGTCCTGATAAGATGTTGGTGTCAGCCGGTACATTTCTGATAAGTCTTCACAGAAGTTCTCGGGGCGGTGCGATAGACAGAGCTTTTCCTTAGTTTACACATATCCCAGGAGAAATTTGATGTCGATCTAATTCGAGGCAAAACGGAGGAGTCGCATTCAGATAAGCCACAATTGCTGTTTTTTTTTTTTTCAGGCAGACTGTTATTTCTTGTCAGCCTTGAGTCCTGCTTGTAGTTTTGATCCAAAATGGCCAGATTTGTGGGTGCTGGTGAGTTCCAGAAGCTGCAGGTGGTCTGCGCTTCTCACAACTCATGTCCATCTTGCGGTTTAGCTCATAAATCAGCTGATTTTGAGTGTTCAAAGCGTGAACCAAACCTTCACACAGACTCGGCAGTTTTACCATGTCCGAAGCTGCTGCTGCCGTCTTCTTCAGTAGCTGATAACATTGGTATCCACCGGTGCCAAAATGTAGAAACCCTGCTATCATGAATCCAGTTATATAAACGTGTTCGGCGTCCTCCTGAGACAAAACAGAAAGACACATCAGCTCCCAAACTCCCCACGGATCCATGACAGATATTTATAGATGCAATGCACTCAGTGGTGACATACACAAGTCGCAGTGAAACACAAGGAGTCAATAACATTTGACAATTAAGTTATATTTTGTATTAGTCCTTGTCTTTATGTACGATACATGGGTTAAAAAAATCAAACGCAATCAACTTGTGATGTTTAGTATATTAGCTCTGGAGCTAACGTGTATGCTAACAGGCTAAAGCTGAGGCATCCCCCACAAACCTTAGCTTTATTAATATATAACACATAACTAATCTATCTAAGAACATGTTTTGATCCAGATGTTTGTCGTGAACAACTCATTATAGAAAGCGGAGCTCTGTGCAGCAGAATCCATCTCAATCAATCTGTCTACGTTATGTACCCAGAATGCATTGCAGCGTACACAACTCAGCATCATAATTGTTTAAAATTTAATAAAAACTAAACAGACCACAGTAGTTTTACAGTTTTGTTTTTATGAATGAAGCAAATGTTTCTCAAATAAGTAAGAGAACCCTTTACTGATGTAGAAATTGTGTTAGAAGCATAAAAATTCCAAATTAAGAACATTTAAAATAGCTCATTTTAACGGCCGTTAAGTCTTCAAACTTTGACAGTTTAATTCTACTTATGTGCTTTTTTTAAATTAAATGTGTTTGAATTTTCATGAATTTTTCACCATTTTGTGTAAAAAAAAAAAAAAATTTCAGAAGAAAAATTGGGGGCGTGGTCAATGTTTATTCAAAAGGAGGTGGGGCGTATATGAATATTCACCGGCGCGTGGCTGACAGGGAGAGCAGATGATCGACAGCGTCGCGCGGGGATAGAAGGATGTTCTGTTCCGAGGATTTGAACCTCTGATTGAAGTGACTTCAGCTCGTGTCACCGGGTCAACGAACCGAGCTCGAGCCGTCTGGAGACGTTTGAATGAGTTCGTTTTAAGACTCCTTTCTTTTTCTTTATTTTTATTTATTTTTTTGGAGCTCGGGTCTATTTGTGAGTGAAGGAAGCGACGAGATGGAGTCTATCTTTGACAGTTTGACAGCAGAGAAGCTCTACCACTACGGCGGTACCAACCTGTTGGACCTGGAGGAGCTCGGTGACGGTGATTTCCTCACGAACGTGGTGAGTTCACGGGCTCCATAGCGGAGTCAGGGAATCAGGGGGTTGCCAGATAAGAAATGACGAACTACCGTCGCTTTAAAGTTCCCCTTATTTGCTGAATGTGGGGCATTTTTTAATTCCACGTGGGGGGGATATACAGTATATATATATATATATATGTATATATATGTATATAGATAGATATATATATATATATATATATATATATATAGATAGATAGATAGATAGATAGATAGATAGATAGATAGATAGATAGA
>JARVLU010000665.1:259060-282621 GCA_031762415.1 Simpsonichthys santanae
ATATATACTGTATAGCATATATATATACTGTACAGCATATATATATATACTGTACAGTATATATATATACTGTACAGTATATATATATATATATATATATATATGCTGTACAGTATATATATATGCTGTATGTATTGATAATGGTGAACACAAAGATGAAACATCAAACTCTGTTGCATAAGGAGGTCATAGTCAGTGATAGTCACGAAAACACACAAACGACAAATAAAATTCCATTAGACGTCAAAGAATGGGAAGTAGACATGAACATGTCTAGACAACAATGCACTGCAAAACACAGACTTTGAGCATGTGCATTAGTATTTGTGAAAAGGTCAATCCTCTGAGACTATTTGGAATAGTCTCAAATCCAGCCTTACCCAGGATTTTTATAAAGTACCAACCTACCTACCTAACTGTATGTATACCTACCTACCTATCTCTACCTACCTATCTAGATATCTCTACCTATGTACTTACCTACCTACCTACCTAACCATGTATACATACCTACCTATCTCTATCTACCTACTGGTCTGTCTCTACCTACCTACATAGATACCTAACTATCTATCTCTACCTGCCTACCACATGTGGTACATGAGATGGAACAAAATTAAGTACATAGGATACCAGTTACACCCCAAAATAGCAAAATATACACCTAACTAACTAACTCACCAACTGACAAAATTACGATCCAACTAACTAAATGCCTAACTAACTAGTTAACTAACTAGTTAATTAACTGACTTGACTTTTTTAAAGTGGATACTTGGCAGTCCACTGTTTGCATGTTTGGAGGCTTCAGAAGAGTCCTGTCCATCACATTCACCGTTGAGAGTCGGGCTCAAGTTGCATCCTTTGTGTCCGTCGTGGAGGTTTGTTGCCAGCTCTCAAACTACCTCCTGCAGCTCGCAGTAGACTAAACACTGAAGTACCTGTGAGATTTTACCCACATCGTGTTTTGGTGGCCCTCCTTTGATCCTCTCTAACCTCATCGTTGGGGCCCTTGATTATGCGTATTTCCTTTCTGTGTTTAAAGGTGGCGACTGTTTTGTACCTTGTGAAGGATGATGAGGGTGAGCCCGTCTTTTATTTCAGCGTCTCTCGCTGGAAGTAAATTATGCGCTGCAGTTGCTAGAGCGACGTCGCCCGGGCAGCCTGTAATGACGGGCCTCGGATATTCTGAGGAAAGGATTTATAAGCTGCTGTTATTTCCCATTGGCAGACCTACAGCAAAGCTTCCCTGAGGGAAAAATGTGTGGAACGTAACGCGAGCCGTTCAGAAAATTGGAAGTTTATTCCATTTTTTAAATTTTCCTGGAATGAAATGGAGTTTCTTTAGTTACAGAGTGGCCCAGGAATCTTGGCTCATTCTTAAAACAGTGTAACTTCTAAAACATTCATTGTTTCTTTATTTGTTTAGAGTTCGAGTGGAGCTTCAGCCAGGACCTGTCGGCCATCTTGGTGAAACAGGAGGAGCCCGATGGGGGTCAAAGGTTAGAACCAGAGCCGCTGGATAGCCCAACGCTCGTATTAAGCCCCGCCCCTCCTCACAGAGGATCACCATGGAAACACATGGTCAGCATCCGTCAGGCCTTTTTCTTTTTGCTCTGCTGTTTCTATTGGCCGATGATTTATGAGTTTGTTGTTTTCGTAGGAGCACCATTACGATGACGTGAAGCCCGTTGCCATAAAGGATGAACCCGGAGAGATCGGACAGTACCTCAGCCTGCCCAGCGGTACACAACGCCACACAAACACACACTCCTGCTGCATAAACAATAAAACTGAAGCCCAACGCTGACAGTTACATTGTTGCCCGCCTTTCGCAGCGGTAGGGCACAAGGTTCTGGATCTTTACCGGATCAACAACTTTCATTTAGGAAAATATTTGTCTGTGGTTCGTCGTCTGTGAACAGAAACGCCTCATTCAACTCTTTCTTTCCTGTTTAGACGATGCCCTCCAGCTCCCGCCCACCCCTCCCAGCAGTAACCATGGCGACAGCGACGGCTCACTCCCACCCTCCTCGCCACACCTCCCTCTCCCACCGTCTTCCCCGCTACCGCAACAGAGGTCAGGAGGTCGTGCCTCCTCCTCCTCCTCCTCCTCCTTGGCCATCTCTTCGTCCCCGCTCCTCACCGCTCCACATGTGAGATTCTCTCTCCTCCACCCATCACCAACTTCACTATCAATTAGGAAATTTGCAGTCACGTCGGGGTTAAATTGTTGCTCTTAGAGGATCATTTTGGTCTGATGAGACATGTGATCCACCGAATCGATGCCGGTTCACTGTTGTGTTCTGTTTCCAGGAGAGTCCTGGTTACATTTATTAAACATCAGCAGCTCTGCAGAGTAAAGCATCGGTGGAAACTGGGAATTTGACTGTGCTGTAAACACACGGCAACACGTCTGCAATCCTGTTTCTTATGTAATTGTTCTTTTGTTAAATGCACCGACATGGAAAAGACTGTTTAACCCCTGGAAGGTCTCATAGGAGAAAGAACTCAGCTATGCTGATTTTGTCCCTTTTAAAATTCAGTCATTTATTTTTGGTTGCGTTCAGGAAACACAATTGTTTCTGACAAAGCCAAAAAAAACCTTCTAAACTTTTTTGTCATGCCAGAATTATTTCAAACGCTCCGTATGTTCACAGTAACTTTACTGCCCTCTAGTGTTATTTAGAGATGAAATCCACCCGATTGAAATCCCATTATAAATGCATTTTCTAATCCCATAATTAGGCCTGTTACGATTACAAATGTTGCTCTGCGATTAATTGTCTCAGAAATTATTGCGATAAACAATAACATTGTTTGAAATTTGACAATAATTAGTAATTATTAAAAATTTAAGAAGAAATGATGGTTAATTTTTGATTGTAGTATTGTTTTTTTACCACTAGATGTCAGTATAAGACTTTTTGAACCAAAGGATGGATAGTGAGGGAGCGAGCAGCTCTCTAAAAAAAAGTGGGAGGGAGGTCCCTTGACGTGACATGGGCTGTCTCTCTTTCCTGTTTTTCGGTTCTCAAAATGGCGGACGCTCGGTGGTTTGAGCTCTTTAGCATTTTTCACACAAAACTTTTAATTGGTTGGCCTGTTAGCTTAACTCGTGGCTTAGCTTTTTAGCTTAGCTGCTTTTAGCGATCCAAAAACGTAATTTTGGACGGTTAAAACAGATTTTAAAGAAAAAAGAGAAAGGGAGGAGTCAGTGTCTTCAGTAGAAAGAGAGAGACACGAACAAACGATAAAGCCGATAAATGAAAATGAGGTCGATAATTTTCATTTATCATGCAATTAATTGATTTATCGTTTATCGCGATAGGCCTACCCATAATTATCATATCTTAAAATAAAGCATTCCTGTCAATAATGTTTTGTTATATCTCTATAATTTAGATGTCTATACTAGCTCACTCTATGATGTTTTGCTTTTTACGTTTGAGAGCATCTGTAAAAACTTAAGACTTCAACTCACCTCGGAAGAGGTTCGTCTTTACCGTCCGAGTTCCGCCTCTCGTCTCGAAATTGTTTTCGTTTGGCTGTAAAGAGCAAAAACACACTTACATGTTGCACATGTTGCATGCAGGCTGCGGAGTCGGACGCTCCACGGCTCAGAACGGCCGACCCTGTCAGCTCGACTGAAATCAGGAGCGGCAGAAGCTCCTTAATTATCTGGGTCTGTAAAAGCAGAAAAAACTAAACTAACTAGCATTGTGCACCGGTAGAATTTTACAAAATAATAAATAAACAAAAACAAAGAAGAAATTGTCTGTCGGACCTCCAAGCAACAACAAGATGTGAGCTTCTTGTTCTGGAGGATCGATACAAAACTCTGAACTGGAAATAAAAAAATTAAAAATCCTTTAGGGTGTTCTAATGAGAGGAAATGCCATAAAAAATAGTGGCGTCTTTTCAAAATAAAAGCCCTGAAACAATTATTTTCAAAATAATTTAAATTTGATATTTGTATTTCAGGCTGAGACGGCTCTGAAGGACTAGTTTATCAAGGACAAAAATGTTTGTGAACTTGTATTTTAAGCAGTTTTGTAAGGCGGTCGACGTTTACGCCGAGAGACGGTCATAAAGTTTCAGGACCTTCCAGGAGTTCAAGGCAGAATTAAAGCTGATCAGTTGTATTTTTATTCACCAGAAGCTGCAGGGTTCAGGACCCCTCCTGCTGACAGAGGAAGAGAAGAGGACTCTGGTCGCAGAAGGGTACCCGGTCCCCAACAAACTCCCCCTCACCAAGACCGAGGAGAAGGCGCTGAAGAGGGTCCGACGGAAGATCAAGAACAAGGTGAGCTCGGCTGCTTTTCACTGGCCAGGATGAGAGGCCGAGCACTGATGTGGTAGCTCCTGGAGTATGTGTTGAGAACCACTCTCAGCTACTACCACACCAAACGTTTGACTTTTAGCTGTTTTTATTATTTTTATAAGCCGGACGTCTTACTTCCATAAACGTTCTCTTGTCCGGGTCATAACGTCTGATCCGCACAAGATATAAATAATGAAGCTTCATACACATCTGAATCATTGTTAGACGAGGTGTCACCAACACGTTTCATCACCCCAGCTCCAAGGTCAAGGTCACAAATCAAGGTCAAAGTTAAACAACATCTTTTCTTGTATATACCGTAATTTCTGATCCGCTCAATATACAGTATGTTAATGAAACTTCAAACACATCTGCATCATCGTTAGACGGGATGTCACGTAACATTTCACTGCTCCATCTCCAAGGTCAAGGCCACTAATAAAGGTCAAACTTAAAACAAGGACTTTGCTTTTCTAGACCATAACATCTGATTTGCTCAAGATTATTCAATGAATGAAACTTTATAATGTCTGCATCTTCATTAGATGGGGTGTCACCTACACATTTCATCACCCCAGCTCTAAGGTCAAGGTCACAAATCAAGGTCAATGTTAAAACAAAGTCTTGGCTTGTCTAGACCATAACATCTGATCCATTCACAAATATTCAATGAAACTCTGCATCTTCATTAGATGGGATGTCACCTACACATTTCATCACCCCAGCTCTAAGGTCAAGGTCACAAATCAAGGTCAAATATATTTGCTTGTCTACATCATAATTAATGATCCACTCAAGTTAATTTAACAAAACCTGATGCACATTTGTACCACCACCACATGGTGTGTCTCATAATTAATAAATCAGTTTCTTCAAGGTCAAAGGTCAAAAATCAAGGTCAAAGTTCATACAAGTTCTTTGCTCGTTCGGGCCACTACTATTGATCGCTGTATAATACACTAGTTTGTTGACGAGTGGTACTCTAGCAGTCGTCTTGAATCGGGTTAACTTTAACGGTTAATCAGTTAAAATCCATCCATCGGTTCATTAGATATTTTGCTAACACAACAAACAAACACGTGCGATAATGAAACGTTTTGTGTTTGTTTCAGATCTCAGCTCAGGAGAGCCGGAGGAAGAAGAAGGAATATGTGGAATGTCTGGAAAAGAAGTAAGAACAGCCGTAACTTTCCATTCCTCTCACGCTCCATTAGCTCACGGCTAAATGTAGCTCCTTTCTCTGCGTTTTAGCTGCTTCGCGCCGCGCACCTACTTCACCTCGGCAACAAAAACCGTTTCATGTCGGTCCTGCAGCTGGAACTACTTTCACAGCCAGCTAAAATAAAGCTTGTTTGTATCACTTCAGCTTCTCTCAGTGAGTTAATTTTGTCTTTTCAACCCTCGACCCTTTAGCTGCAGGAAAGAATGAGGAGCTGGAGTTGTGTAATCCTGACGGGAGCTTTGCAGCAGCTGCTCGGACACGAGCCAGCTTTAAAAAAATAAATGTTTCGAGGTTTTCCCCGCTGGAGCCCGACTCGGGTCATTTCTGTTTCACGGACTTCTTAGACCCACAACACGGAGGTTTTATCAGCCGTCATCTTCCCTGTTGTAAATCTTTAACAAGCAGCTAAAAGCTAACCGGCGCGCTCATTTGGGTGTGGGTTTATTTTACATCCATATTTATTTTTATATTCAAATAGACGCGCAGCATTTTGTGTCAGATTTAACAAACGGCTTGTTATTTTTTGTAGTCTTGACTAGTTTGTCAAAACGTTCGGCTCGTTCTGTAGAAGAGTGCCGAGACTTTTGCATCTTTTATAATAAAATGTTTAATTTTATTTTCAAACATTTCTCCGTGTCTCTGATTCCTTCAAAAAAACTTTGTTCTCTTGGAAATCAGCAAACTATTTCTCTCTTTTTTGGCTAATAGTTTTTAGCTGCTGTTTGGCTTCTTTTAGCTTTTAGTTAGCCCTTTTGTTACATTTATCTACTTTTAGCTCTTAATAAGATTACAAATCTAGCTACCCTTTTTGCTAATTTTATCTTCGTTAGCTTTTTGATGCTTTAAGGTTTTTAGCTGTTTGGTAGTCTTTTGGTACTTTTAGCTTCTAGCTAACCTTTTGTTATTTTTAGCTAGCCATTTGCTGCTTTTGATTTTTAGCTAATCATTTGCTTATTCTAGCTAGTCTTTAGGTATTGTTTTCTAGCTAATCTTTTGATTCTAATGACTTATAAGGTTGAATTACAGCTAAGCCTTTTGCTAATTTTATCATCTAGTTTGCTTTTGATGCGTTTAGTTTTTAGCTAGTGGCTTCTAGCTAATATTTTAGTACTGTACTTTTAACTAGCATTTTTCTGTGTTTAGCCTTTAGTTAGCTTTTTGTTAACATTTACCATTTAGCCAATTTTTGGTTAATATAGCTTTTGTTTACTTTTAGCATTTGCGTTTTTCTTTTTTTTTTTTTTTTTTTTTTTGGGGGGGGCTTTGTTAGCTTCAGTAAATTTCAGCTGTCATTTGGCTCTCTGCTTCAGCTCCTACAAATTTAACTGAACCGAAGAGCTTTTATTTCACAGAAGACTTCATGTGCTTCTTGTTCTTCTTCTTCTTCTTCTTCTTCTTCTTGTTCTTCTTCCATTCCATCGTGTTTTGTGATCGTAGTTCTCTTTTGGTTCGTTCTCCAAACGTCAGGAGTGACTTTTATTTGCGGAGACGGGACAAAAACACGACCGTAGAGGAAGATCTGCATCTCGTCTTCTGACCAAACCGATCAATCGATCTGTTCTCTTCTGTGTCCTCAGGGTGGACAGCTACACGTCAGAAAACGGCGACCTGTGGAGGAAAGTGGAGAACCTGGAGACGGCGAACAGGTGAGGTGCACACCTGCGGAGGCGTCTTTGCTCCCGCGGTGCGTCTCGGAGGACGCCGTCAAACGTAGACAGGATCATCCGAAGTTGCGTCTCTATTATAACCAAATCAAAAACATCCTACTTTTATTCTGAAGGGCTGGGGTGAGGCTCCTGCTTTTATTCTGAAGGGCTGGGGTCAGACTCCGGCTTTTGTTCTGAAGGGCTGGGGTCAGACTCCTGCTTTTATTCTGAAGGGCTGGGGGTCAGACTCCTGCTTTTGTTCTGAAGGGCTGGGGTGAGACGGGCGGTGCACGTGGAGCCTGTCATTAAAGTAAACCGCAGCTTTCATCATGGAGGGCAGCCCTCACCCCCCTCACCCACACCCCTCCCCGAGCGGCACCACCACATGGAGGAACAATGACTTGGCACAAAGTGGGAAACATGAGTCAGCATCACTCTCATTAAAGCCCGGCTCTAAAAAAGGATTTTAAACTATATTTAAGATCCTAAAAACGACGTGCACGCAGTTATTAGTGGTCCTTCTGTTCCCGGGTGGGGGTGGGGGTGGGGGGTCTTCACTTCATGTTTACGTCTTGTTTCTGAATCAAAAACTGTTTAGGTTCTGGATCTGTGGCGTTTAGCTTCACACAAGCTGTGACTCTTTGAAGTGCGGTTCTGTGGGAACGTTATGAACACTTAACATCCTACCTGTTGCAGGTAGCTCTTTAAACGGCCTCAGTTCAAATAGTTTAATTGTGCTCTATTAGCTTCCATCGAGCTTTTAGATAAATTGATCTTTTAGTTAGATTCTTGATGCTTTCATGTTTTAGCTAGCCTTGTGCTATTTGCTTTTAGCTAATCTTTTAGTACTTTAGCTAGCCTTTTTATACTTTTGACTTTTAGCTAACCTTTTGCTAATTTTATTTCCAAGCTAACATTTTGCTTCTTCAGGCTTCCATCTAATCTTTTGGTACTTTTGTATTTTTGTTAGCTTTTTGCTACTTTTAGCTAGCCTTTCATTTTGTTAGCTTTTTAATACTTTTTCAAGCAAGCCTTTTGCTACTTTTGTCTTCTAGCTAATCTTTTTGTACTTTCAGCATTTAGTTGGCCTTTGGCTACTTTTAACTTATAGCTGGTCTTTTACAACTTTTAGCTTCTAACTAATATTTTGGGACTTTTGTCTTTTTGTTAACGTTTTGCTACATTTAATTAGTCTTTAACTTTTAGGAAGCTTCTTGAGACTTTTTTTTTTTTAGCTAGCCTTGTGCTACATTTGGCTTCTTGCTAATATTTTAGTATTTTTAGCTAACCTTCAGCTAATTTTTATTTTCCAGCTAACATTTAGCTACTTTGAGCTTCCATCTAATCTTGTGGTACTTTTATCTTTTAACTGACTGGCTGGCGGACGGATGGATAGGCGGATAGCTACTTTGTTACTCCCCATGGGGACATTGAAGATACAATATGGCTCCCTACAGGAAGTGCTACAGCTAGCTGCTGCTGGTAAATGACAGTAGATTAATAAACAACCAGCTGAAGATGACAACAGGTTAAAATTGGTTTAAATTCTGTCAGATTAGCCATTAGCTGTCAGTTCAGCTGTAACTTCTCTGATCTACGGGCCTTCGGCTGATGTTGGAACCCGGAGCAGCAGCAGAAATCCCAGCTAGTTGTTGTGAGTGTGTACTCCTCCTCTGGTGTGTATTTTAGGCAGCTGTAAATCACTGCGGTCGGACTTCAAAGCCTCGTGTCTGTGACGCTGCTGAGCTTCATCCCTCGGCGAGTTTATTTCAGCCGGCAGTTTAGTCTGGATTGTTTCTTCGGCATGGAAATATGAATCACTAAGTGTCTGGCTTGTTTTAATTTTACGTCTCGGCTCATTAAAAGCCCCGCAGCCTTCTTTTGCACTCACTCAGTGGCTGTTCTGGGCATAGACCGGTGCTCTGTCTCCACCTGGTGGTCGCGGCTTGTCCTCGCGGCTGATACCATCAGAGCCCTGCTCTCCAGCTCCAGCTGTTCCCCCCCCCCCCCCCCGTGGTTTTACAGATGCTGTGTTCTTTAGCTGACAGCGGCGGGGCAGTAAATCACGCCCGAGTTTACCTTAGAGACCCGATAATGAGAACGTTGGGGTGGAACGGCGCACGTCGGCCTTTCTTGTGGCCTGCTGGGCGGAGAGGGGAGCGATCTACGTATTCATTAAAGTCTTCGGCTGTTTTTTTTTTTTTTTTTTTTTGTCTCTTCAGGTCTCTCCTGCAGCAGCTGCAGAAGCTCCAGGCTCTGATTTCAGGAAAGGTCATCCCTCGTTCTTGTAAAATGGCCTCGACCCAAACAGGAACGTGCATCATGGTAAAACATCGGCTCTTCCTTTCACCTTCAATTACAAGCTGTTCCTCACAATGAGGCGACGCTCACCTTGGCCTGGTAGTAGCTAAAGATGTTCCCATCACAGCTGGTAAAGTGGGTTTATTGGACTCTTGTGGGTAAAATGATCAAAAAGGTTAGCTAAAATTTAACTTTTAAGAGCTAAAGGTAGATAAACGCCAACTTAAAAATAACAAAAGATTATCTAGGATAAAGTGCCTAAAGGCTAACTTAAAGAAGCAAATGATTAGCTAAAAATCAAAAGTAGCAAACCTAAAACCATCCAAAAGCTAACTGGAAGAGAAGATGATTGAAAAGCTTAGCTAAAATTTAGCTTTATTAAAAGCTAAACGTAGATTAACACTAACTAAAAGTACCAAAAGATTAGCTAGGAAAAAGTGCCTAAAGGCTAGCTTAAAGAAGCAAATGATTAGCTAAAAATCAAAAATAGCAAATGGCTAGCTAAGAACCTAAAAGCATCCAAAAGCTAACTAGAAGATAAAATTATCATAAAGGTTAGCTAAAATTTAGCTTTACTAAAAGTAGATAAACATTTGCTAAAAGTACCAAAAGATTAGCTAGAAGCCCAAAAAAGAGAAAAATGCTAGAAAATAGCTAAAATGAGCAAATTACCAACTAAAAGCTAAAAGTAGACAAAGGTTAGCTAATTGAAGATTAGCTAGAAGCCAAAAGTAGCAAATGTGCTAGCTAACTGAAAGTAACAAAATGATAACTAAAAGCTAAAAGCAGACAAAGGCTAGCTAAAAGTACCAAAAGATTAGCTAGAGCTCATGAAAGGTGAGTTCATGTGTCGGACATTTTGGATCAGGACTGACTTTCAGGACAAGGCGTGGACCCGAGCGTGAATCATGAGGATCTGATCCGGTCACGTGGACGACTCGGCGGCTAAAACTGCGTAACCTCCTTCGTTGTTTTTAGCTGCGTCCAGTCAAAAGATCCACGTTGCTTCATTTAAACCTTCATCTTGTTTTCAGTGGACGTTTTGTGTCTTTAGACACGTTGAAGTGGAGGAAAGTGACGTTTAAATAGAATTAGGAAATTAAAAACTTTCTGCAAACAACGACCAGTTTTTGTTATTTACAGAAAAAAACAAACTCGTTTTGTTTTTAGACGCAACTTGTCAGATTTTCATAAAGAATCACTCACAGGAAGTGTTGGGGATGACTCTCAGCTACTACCACGTCAGGTTTGAGTCAGTATCTGTCGAACCGACCGACTAGTCGCTTCGCTGTGTCGGCCATTTTGAATCAGGTTACACTGGCAGAAACTTTATTGTTATTGATAGCGGGTCAATAAAAACCAATTTTATTGGTATTTATTTATTGGCTAATTTCATATCTGCCATTTTTCTCGGCCGCAGGACCCGATTGGTCCAATTCGTTAGTTTGAATCCAAACTATTTGTTAATGGGGTCTTCTCTCCGTGCAGATGGTGGTCCTCTGCTTCGTGCTGGTGCTGGGCTCCTTCTCGCCCTGTTTCTCCCCTCTGTCTTCTCTGTCTCACTCCTCCTCTTTGTCCTCCTCCTCCCCGCCCCCCTCTCACCCTTCGTCGGCGGCGGACCTCTACACGACCAGTCAGGGTACGTACAGGAAGCTGCTCGGTTGTTTGTTTTTAGGAACTTCAAGTGTCTGAATTATTGACAAACAAAAACATTTAGTGTCACAAAGTCTCTGGGTGGATTCTTTGAAACTCACACTATAAATTACCTTCTTCTAACCCAGGGGGGTCCAGTCCTGGACCTTTAGGACCACAGTCCTGCATGTTCTAGATCAGAGGGGTCCAGTCCTGGTCCTTTAGGACCACAGTCCTGCATGTTCTAGATGTTCCATTGCTCCAACACACCTGGTTTGAACCATGATCAACAGCTTCTGCACAACATGAACCACTGAATGAGGCGATCTGGGGCAGGATGGGGCCCTCAGGGGCCAGGACTGGACTCCCCACATGCAAACTGGTGTTATCCCACTCCACTGGGTTAAAATCCTCCGTGAAGCTCTTCAAACATCCAGAGACCTTTTGTCTTTGAAACCTCAAGGCATCTGGAAGTCCAGCAGAATATCGCCACAATAAAAGCTTTTGCTGGCAAATATTTAGTTACATGCTTTTATTTTGGCATTTTAGAACTTGCCATGAATAAATATAGATAACTGGGTTGCCATGTCATAATCCAAGATGGCCGCCATTTATAAATTTGATTTTATAGCATGAAGGAGTTGGGGATGACTCTCAGCGACTACCACACCAACTCTGAGCTCAGAGCCTGTAAAGCTGTATTTGCATCTGAACGTTTGTGGGTTGAAAGATATTTTGCTGACACACAGCCGCGAGTGACCCGGTGTGTTTTTGTGTCAGTCCGTTCCCGCAGCCTGCTCTTCTACGACGAACGGGCTCCGCTGGAGGAGAGCTTGCTGCCGTCGGACGGCGAGAGGCTACGGTCAGAAGGCCACGCCCACATGCAGACGCGCCGCCACACGGCCGACGCCCACAGGAACCGGACAGCCGGGCCCGACGCAGACCAAAGGTAGCGAGCGCCTCCTTGGATGGAGCGCGTCGGCCGCTGCTCGCCAGGCTGTGACCGCCTCTTATTCTCTTTGCAGAGCGAACGACGCGGGCGACGCCTCCAAGGTTTTCTGACCCGAGGACCCCGCCCCCCCGCTGACAGCGCCCGGGTCCCTGCTGGTCCCAGATCAGCCGGCGGGTCGGCTCGTGTCAGCGTCACCTCTCGGCTCGACCTGAAGCCGAAACAAGAAACTTCTTCAGATTTCCTCTTTACGTCCAAACTCTTCAGATCATGACGTTAAAACACGACACAGTCGCAGCAAAACGAAAACAAACTCTTTGTTTTTAAGTTTTCTGGAACAAAACACCCAGAAGTGCATTATGGGAAATGTGGTTGAAATCTAAACGTCACAACTTGCATCTAATTTCTGTTTAAAATCATAAAAATACACAATTTTACAAAAAAAATCTAGTTTTTTTACATTTAACCTCCAAAGAGCTTTAATTTTATTTATTAAAGGACTCATTGTTTCCTTATTTACACTTTTAATTCTTAATTTGTACGAACTAATCATCCAACTTTAATTAAAAAACATAGATTATTAAATGAAGCAGTGTTATTTTAAAAGTGCCTTCCACATTTTTCAGTCCAGTTCGGCCTTAAATTAATTTTTTATTGACTTTTGCTGCAAAACCAACATTTAAGTGAACTTCTATTTCATTTTTCACCTAATTTCCGATTCTTCCGGAGACTTTTTTTAAGAGGAAACGCGACATTAAAGTATTTTTTTTAAGATATAAACCGTACATGTAATATATTTCCAGCATCGACAAAACAGCATATTTAATTTATGCCAAAAAAAAATCTGAATGTTTTTAAAGTTAATCATATTTTCATTTTTTATATAATGTTTAAACAACAAAAATGCGACTTTTAATATATTTTGAGCATCACACAGAGCGTATTTCTTTAATCCAAGCTATAAAGGGATTACCGTAATTTCCAGAATATAGAGCGCACCCTAAATAATAAATAAAATAATAAACAAAATCCATAAATTAGCTGCAGTGTCGTATACGCTGCGGGTTCGAAGCCTGTGAAAAAAGTAGCGGCTTATAGACCGGAAATTACGGTAATTGTTTGATGCGGAGGTTTTTAATCCAGATTAAAGCTTCGACATCATCTCATCGTCTCTGTTGAAGCTGAGCTGCCGTCGCGTGAACCATCGTTTCGTTTGAACCACAAACCTTTCCGCTCCTAAACGTCCACATGCAGAACTGAAGTAAACACGTCAACAACAACAGGATTGATGATGTCGTCACGCGGCGGCGGCGTGCGTTGTATTTATTCGTTGTTTGTAGAAAGTTTGTAAATACTGAAGCGGGTCGGGGCGGAAACGCTCAACTAGAGGTCTTAAATTAAACCTTTGACTTTTATCACCACTATCATGATGAAACTGTGCCCTCCTTTCAAAATAAAACACGGCATTCCTTCAAAATAAAAGCCATTACGGCAGGTTTTCCTTGGATTTTAGCCCCTTTATTGTTGTTTTTTTCTCGTGTACATAAACGATGACTTCATTCGTTGTTGTAAATAAGGGCCTTTTGTGTGTGTTATTTTCCTGAACTGTACCTGTGTAACTTCTTGTGGAAAAGCAAAAAAAAAAAAAATTTCTGGGGGGTGGAAATTAACAAAAAGGTAAATAAATAAAAAGGGTGGGGCTTTTTTTTTTTTTTTCCAATCTGTAAAGAAAGCGGTTTGACCAGCTCGTGGAGGCGTTTCTTCCAGAAACTCTCCACGAGCTGGTTGTTTTGGTTGAATGTCCTGAGAGTGACGCGCTCTTCCACAGGAGGTCTGAAGTCCTCGTTGTACAGCTCCTGCATGTTCCTTCACATACCAACATGTTATCGTAGTGTAGTCCGTAGAGTAGAAACAAGCAAAATATTAAAAAACTGCATCAGCAGCTCCGTGTCTGTGGCCTTCATTGTTCCTGCGCTCGGCTGAAGTGATCCACGATGATGCGCCGCCGCAGCTCCTCCGCCTGGCGGTCGCGGTCCTCGGGTTTCTGCTCGAGGCTCCTGGGCTGCTTGAGGGGCTCGGTCCTCTCCAGGGTCCAGGCGTCCAGTCCGGACTGCAGCGAGGCGTTGTGGAGGACGCAGCAGGCCAGCAGGATGGACGAGCTCTTCTCTGGAGAATACTGCGAACGAAAAAAAGAGCGGCGGCAACAAAGACGAACGCCTTTAAATTGATGTCGCTCTGAGAGGCGGCGCAAAGTACCTGCAGCCAACCGTTGGTGCTGTCTAGACACCTGAACCTGGTCTGGATGGCTCTGAAGGTTCTGTCTACGATCTCGTGTGTCGTGGCGTGAGAACGGTTGTACTGAATCTCCGCGGGGGATTCCGGGTCCTCGACCGGGGTCATCAACCACTTCCTCAACGGGTAACGACAGTCGCCTTCAAGGAGGAACAAAACATTAACGTTGATGCAGTGGTTCCAAACCTGGTCCTGGAGGACCACCATCCTGCAAGTCTAGATCATGACTCAGGCGCGTCAGAGCAGGGAAACAAGTAAAGCATGCTGAATGGCGTTCCTCAGGTACCAGGGTTAGGAACCACTGGTTTTGATCCTGAATCGAGTGTGTCTGAACAGGGAAACAAGTAAAACATGCAGGATAGTGGCCCTCGAGAACCAGGAATGGACACCCTTGGTCTAACTAGTAACAAGTGGCTACATCTCTCACCCAGCAGCCAGCCCTCCTCGATGTCCTTCAGCTGTTTGTAGACAGCGGACCTTTCCAGAATAACCGTTTCCTCGAGTCCGCCAGGCCACTGCGTTTCAGCGCTGAGCAGCAACCCTCGGGCGTCACAAACCAGCTGACAGGCCACCGAGTGGAAGCAGTTCTTATTGACGTACGTAAAGTCTTCGCTGTTCGGAGCTTTGATTGGGACCTGGACACGGAGACAGAGACCCGGTTACATAATTCCAAAAATCTGTCGACTTCTAACAATCCACACGTTCATTCATTACAACCTGAACACAATCCAGAACCCCGAGGACTCCTGGAAACCCTGCCCTCCTCTGAAACTCCTGAAAGGACTGCTCTCTGTTGGAGAGAGCTCTGCTTGGAAAACGTATTTTTCTTGTCATTTCCTTCAACGCTACAACAAATGTCTGAAAACTTGCAGCAAACCGTACCTGTTGAAGGTGATGAACTGCGGCGCTTTCTCCACCAGCGCTTTGGTCACATGGGACACGCACCTGGACATGGACGCCTGGCTGATCCCTATCGTGTCCCCCATGGGCGTCTGGAATGAGCCAGATGTGTAGAAGCCCAACGCAGCCAAGACCTGCACCTCAGGACTGATGGCTCTGGACCTCTGGGTTCGTCTGCTCAGAGACTGGCGTCAAAAAATACATTTAAAAAGTAATGCACACATGTTTCATTAGGAAACAATGAGACACGAACACACCTCTCTGAGTAACTCCACCAGGTACAAGATGAAATGTCTCGGGAAGCCGAAGTGAGTCAAGAGGAAGTCGTCTGAGACTGAGTCCAGGTCAAAGCGGTCCAGAGTCTTGTGTCCTCGGCCGTGTAAGAGCAGATCGCAGTCTAAGATCGCTATGGGAACAGCCATGCTAAGCCGAAAACAATAACGTTAATTTAAAGGTTTATTGTACTTGTTTACTTTCTGACACCTCAAGTAAAAAATTCAGAGAAAAATCCAAACACAGAATGGTAGTGTTTAGCTTTTAGCTAATGTTTTGCTAGTTGTAGCTTTTAGCCATTGTTCTGCTAGTTTTAGCTTTTGCTTAGCCATTTTTATCTATCGATTGATAAACTTATCTTGGTCTCTTGCTAATCTTAGCTTTTTAGCTACTTTAAGCTTTTAGTTAGCATTCTTCTAACACCATCCTTTAGCTACCATTTCATTAATTTTTAGCTGTCAACTACTTTTTGCTGGCTTTAACGTAAAGATGTTTAGGAATATTTATCTTATAGCTACAGTTTTGCTAGCTTCTAGCATTGCTCTGTAAATTTTAGCTTTGGTTAAGCTAATTTTAGCTATATCTCTTGCCAAGTAAAGGTTTGTCTCTTGTTAGTTTTAACTTTTGACTAGCTATTTTTAGCTTTTGTTTTGCTAATTTAAGAATTAGCTACCGTTTTACAATTTTAGCTTTTAGCTAGCATTCTTCTAATTCAATCTTTTAGCTACCATTTAGTTAATTTTAACTGTCAACTGCTCTTGCTGGCTTTAGTTTTTTTAGCTGATGTTTTGAAATATTTACCTACTGTTTTGCTAATTGTAACTTTTAGCCACTGTTCTGCTGGTTTTAGTTTGTGTTTTGATCATTTTAGCTATGTGTCCTGCTAAGTTTAGCTTTTCTCTGGGGCCGAGATAGTGTAGAGGCAGGGCAGCCGGCTCAGGACTGGAAGGTCCCGGGTTCAATCCCCGGTCACTGCATACCTCGCTGTGTCCCTGGGCAAGACACTTAACCCCAAGTTGCTCCCGGTAGGACTGGTTGGCGCCTTGCATGGCAGCCCACCGCTACCGGTGTATGAATGTCTGTATGAATGGGTGGATGGCTGGTACTGTGAAGCGCTTTGGGGCCCCTCATGGGGGCTGGAAAGCGCTATATAAGTAAGCTCCATTTACCATTTACCATCTTACTCATATTAGCTTTTAGCTATTGTTTTACAATTTTAGCTTTTAGCTAGCATTTAGTTTATTTTAGCTGTCAACTGCTCTTGCTGACTTTAGTTTTTAGCTGACGTTTTGAAATATTTACATACTGTTTTGTAACTTTTAGCCACTGTTCTGCTGGTTTTAGTTTGTGTTTTGTTAATTTTAGCTGTGTCCTGCTAAGTTTAGCTTTTTTAATCTTGATAATTGTCAGATTAGGTTTTAACGATCAACACCTGCATTAATCTTAATTAATTAATGCATTAAAATCAGGTCTCTGTTGTAAAAGAGTCCCCGAGGATCAGTGAGACTAACCTGTAGAAATAAAGGTTGAATGTAAAAAAAAAAAAACTTCCACACTTCAAACTAAAAATGCATCGTCTATTTTTTTTTTAATAAATACACACGGATTGTAAGTTAGTAGGTGACCAGAACTACATAAATCAAACAAGCGCGTGCACATTCAATCGTATAGTTTAGACTGCATGAAAAATAAATTAAAGCTTTCTAAAATCCTGAGCTGGAATGCTAAGCTAACAAGCTTCTAGCTAACTGGCTTGTTTGCACGAAAGCTAACATTTTTAAATTATCATCATCCTGAAGAGACATAAATCTGAATGACTTTATATATGACTATGAACATATATTTTAAAAATAAAGACAGCTTACTTTTAAATAAGCAGAATTCGTGAGTACTTAGTTGGACTTCGTCAATCAAAACAAAGCACTGAAACTTAACCGGCGATACACTCCCACAGATTCGACACATAAATCAAATAAGATATTTTCCAATGCTTGCAAATTCACACACATAATACAAAAATTATTTATTTAATCTCTGAAGAAACATCATTTTCTATTCCTATCATTTAAGTAATTCATTAAGATCATTTAAACGAAAGTGGGATTAAGAAATGTGTGCTACATAAATAGATCGGAAACATGACGTTGTGTTTTGCTTCCGCACAGATTCGATACATAACTCAAATAAGTTATTTTTTGCTGTACATGTAGATTCCCCCCTGTTAAATATGTCATTTCTAAAATTTCCATAATATATGTTTAAATTATTATTATTTTCAAACAATTTAGGAAATTTCTAAAATAGTTTAACGAAAGTACGACAGTGGAATCGCGGCGACACAAACACGTCTGCGTGGAGAAGGTAAACAGAAAAGTAGCACAGTCGCCGCTGACGTCGTTTTCTGTCTGTCAAATTTACGCATGAATATTAGATAAGACAACGGTGCATCGTTTTGTCAATTATCCGTATATTTTATTAAAGGCTCGTCGTTACGAGGACAGCTTATGTAAGTTTTACTGTTTTTATTGTATCAGCAAAGCGTTTAAACGTACGTTATTTAGCTAGTCGGCTAACGTTAGCCACATGCTAGTTGAGCAGTGAGTCAGTCCTGCAGCAGCACGGAGCTGTAAACAAACAGGAATTGTCCCATAAATGTCCAAGTTGTGACTTTATTCTTGATAGCAACATATAATGACTGACCTCTTGTTATTATAAATGTCATCTGAATGTTATTTTGTGTTTGATTAACTGAGGAGGCCCGTTTGATCCGCATCAACAACCGTGATGATTTTACTTTGCTCCCTGTTGATGTGTCCAGGTTGAAATATTCTGATGAAAAGGACAGGATTTAATTTTAAAAAGTGCATTATTTGTGTCATGTTTGGCTCTGATTTTTCAGTTGCTGATTAAAGTGTTTATACTCCTAAATTTGACAGTTTTCGAGTTCATAAATACAGTATATTTAATCTGACTTTTAAGCTTAATATTTTGAAATGATCCGTCTCGTCTGACTGCAGGTTTGTGACGACATGGACGGTGACCTGAGTCCGCAGGACAAGAAGGACTTGGACAAGTTCATCAAGTTTTTCGCCCTGAAGGTAAAGAAGCAGCTGTTCGTTCGTCATCGTGTTTGATCCTGGCTGGAAACACGACCTCACTTCACCTTCGTCTTTGTCTTTTCAGACCGTCCAGGTGATAGTCCAAGCCCGCCTCGGAGAGAAGATCTGCACGCGCTCGTCCTCGTCGCCCACCGGCTCCGACTGGGTAAAGCAGTGTTTGTGTTCGACGTTCAGCGAGGCTGAAAAAGTTAAACTTCTGTTTTTTTTTCTTCCTTCTAGTTTAATTTGGCCGTCAAAGACATCCCAGAGGTCACTCATGAGGCCAAGAAGGCGCTGGCCGGTCAGCTGCCGGGCGTCGGCAGGTCCATGTGCGTCGAGATCTCCCTGAAAACGTCAGAGGTTAGAATGACTTTAGCTTTGTTCACGCGGATTTCCGGAGCGTTGTTTCCTTCTTAGGCCTGTCGCAGTAAACAATAAATCAATTAATCGCATGATAAATGAACAGTATCAACCTCATTTTCATTTATCGGCTTCATCGTCTCTTTGTGTCTCTTTTTCTACTGAAGACACTGGATGACAAAAGGCTCTGGTGCTCTTCACTGACTCCTCCCTTTCTCTTTTCTCTTTAAAATCAGTTTTAACGTCCAAAATGAAATTTTTGGATCATTAACAGCAGCTAAGCTGAGAAGCTAAGCTAACAGGCTGACCTCGGGGGGGGAGGGCCTCCGTCTTGTCTAAGCTCCAAAATTCACGGTTGCCTTCTTGTAAGAAGTTGTTTTTCTTTCTAAAAAGAAGCTGAGAACTTGTTTACAGATTTTTTGACAATAATTACTAATTATTGTCAAATTTCAAACAATATTATCATTTACTGTATTGCGATAATTTCTGAGACAATTAATCGCCCAGCAACATTTGTTATTGTGACGGGCCTAGTCCTTCTTGACGTCTCTTTTTCTTCGCGCAGGGCGACTCCATGGAGTTAGAAACGTGGTGCCTGGAGATGAACGAGAAGTGAGCAGCTTTTTTTTAACGCTTCACTGTTTGCAGATGACATCGCCCTGTTACGAGAGCTCGTTTCAGCTGCGACTCGGCTGCTCTTCTGAATATTTTCTGCTCCTGCAGGTGTGAGAAGGACATCAAGGTGTCCTACACGGTTTATAACCGTCTGTCCGTGCTGCTGAAGTCTCTGCTGGCCATCACCAGAGTCACGCCCGCCTACAAGCTGTCCAGAAACCAGGGCCACGACTACGTCATCTTGTACAGGTGAGCCGTACACCTGGTCCATGAAACCGTCAAAGAGCTGCGTCTGAACGCTGCCTCCTGTTGCAGGATTTACTTTGGAGAAGTCCAGCTGGGCGGACTAGGTGAAGGTAATTTTACTCTTTAATCCCTGACGATATTTGTCTGACACAACCTATAGCAGGGCTATTCAACTGAAGTGCTCAGGGGGCCACGGGGGCCGGACGTCCAGCAGTTGTCATGACGTTTTTCAAGTGGTGGGCCTGGTTTGGCCCCTGGACCATCACTTGAAAAGCCCTGACCTATGACCTGGGTTTCTTACGCTCTGGTCTGCTGCGTCCGAAGGCTTCCAGACGGTGCGCGTCGGCGTCGTGGGGACCCCCATCGGGACCGTCACGCTCTCCTGCGCTTACCGCGTCAACCTGGCGTTCATGTCCAGCAGGTGAGCGTCCGTTTTCAAATGGCCGCCCGAGCGGAGCATAGCGCTGTGCTGATGCCCCGCCCCCTCCCTGCAGGCAGTTTGAAAGGACCGCCCCCATCATGGGGATCATCGTGGACCACTTCGTGGACCCTCCCTGCAGCAGCCAGCGTCCCGCCAACCTGGGCCACCCCTGCATCTTCAGGTAGCTCCGCACGAGCGCTCGGAATCGAACCTTTTGGTTTTTTTTTATGTTTCGTTTGCTCCTCCCCCCTCAGAGCCCCAGAGGAGGAGGACGGAGGAGCATTTCCTGGAGTTCAGGACTCGCAGGAAGTCTGCACCACCTCCTTCTCCACCTCTCCTCCCTCTCAGGTATGAAAAACAAACGTCGCTCTTCTCTTCTGTTTTTACACTCGTTTATCTTTTCGCTCTTTTCTCTTCTCCTTGTTGTGGCGTTTGTGTGCGTGTGCACGTGTATGGCAGTGTGTGTGCACTCTGAGTCCCTCCCCTTCCAAACTGTCTAAGCCCCTCCCTCTGGACAGTCTGCAGCTCCCATTGGCTCTCGGACTTGTCACTCACAATGTGAGTCTGTGCTCGGAGTTGAACGGTCGGCATTCGAGCCTCCGCGGTTAACGCCTCCTCTTCTGTCCGCAGCTGTACGCCTCCCGGCTGTCGTACCCGCCCGCCGCTCCAGGAGGAGCCGCCGAGTTCTCCAACCAGGTGACCGACGTCGTCCGTTCAGCTCTTTTGTTCTGTTGAAGCCAGAGCGGGAATCTAACCGACGTCCGTCCTGTTCAGGTGCTGCACGCTGGAAAAGAAGGCGGGGCTCCTCAGCTGCCACATGGAGCCGAAGTTCAGCTGACTGTGGAGCGCGCCGCCAACACGCCGATCAGCAGGTGGAGGTCTCCTCACGTCCGTCACACGCGAACATTCATTCATCGAAATGTAAAAATATACATCGTCGTGTTCCGACGTACGTTCGGCTGCTTCAGGTGTCGGAACGTTCAGCTCATTCGGAACATCACGGCTAGGACTTTTAGCTATTTTAACTTTTTGGAACTTTATTCACATTTTGTTTGTCATGAACGTATAATGAGATTTTGTCAGATCAAAAAAAAACAATTAACAAATGTAATTAACTGCCATCCACTGTTTTAATAGCTTTAGCTTTTAGCTGCTATCCTGCAGTGTTTAGTTTCTAGCAAACGTTTTGATGAATGTAGCTTTTAGCCACTGTTTTTTCTAATTATAACGTTTAACAGTTTCTCGTCAAGTTTAGCTAATTTTAGCTAGTTATATTTAGATTTCAGCTACTGTTTTAGCTGCTTTTTGCAGTATTTAGCTTTATTAACTGTTTGGCTAATTGTAGCTTTTAGCTACTGTTCTGCTAATCATAACATTTGATTTTCTAATTTTAACAGTTTCTCACCAAGTTTAGCTAATTTTAGCTAGTTATATTTAGCTTTCAGCTACTGTTTTTTAGCTGCTGTTTGCAGTATTTAGCTTGTATTAACAGTTTGGCTAATTGTAGCTTTTAGCCACTGTTCTGCTAGTTTGTTATGCTCAGTTTAGCGTTTAGCGTTCGACCTGCATTTCCTCTGTCGTTGTTTTGTTTGTTTGTTGTTGTTTTGGTTGAAGTTGTCGTCTCTCTCAGCGGCGATGAAGACGTCCTCCTGCAGAGCGGCGAGGGGCGGAGCCTCTCCCCCTCCGACCCGGTGGAGTCTCTCATGGCGTTCAGGAGGAAGGTTGGAGCGTTTGTCAACAAGCCCAGCACACAGGTAAACAACAACACCACCTCCTCTCTCCAGGTGTACGGTGACCTGACTCTGTGGTTGCCTAGGTAACCGTGGGCAGTCTGGACCTGCCGTTCGCCGCCTTCGCTCCTCGAGGACTGGACTCGGAGGAGAGCGACCCGATGGTACGGTCAGATCTGTTGATTTCCGGCTCGTGTCGCTCGAGGCCGCGTCAGTTTGATTGTTTTTGTTCAGGTCCGACCCCCGGACTCGCCCCCCTGCCGGTCCCCCCTGCAGGTCAGCCTCCACTCTCAGGGCTCGGACGGGTCGGCGCCGCAGGACGACTTCGTCATGGTCGACTTTGTGAGTACCGCGGCGCCGAAAGGCACAAACGTCATGGTCTGTTCGGTCGTTGACGGTCGTGTCTCCACCCGCAGCGCCCGGCCTTCTCCAAAGACGACCTGATGCCGATGGACCTGGGCACGTTCTACCGCGAGTTCCAGAACCCGCCGCAGCTCGCCAGCCTCTCCCTCAACGCCAGCTCGCAGTCGATGGCCGACGACCTGGTACGCCGAGCCGAACTTTATCTCCCACGACGAAAACAAACACGCTAACGTGTGTGTTGTCCGTTCGCAGGACTCGCTGCCGGAGAAGCTGCGCGCCTACGAGAAGAACATCGACGAGTTTGACGCCTTCGTGGACACGCTTCAGTAGAACGTCCGGTCCGCACTACAGAAGAACGGTTTCACTTCCTGCTGCTGATCGACGCCGAAGGCCCCGTGTTCCGACCCGAGAGCCCAGCTGGTCTGAGTTCAGCTAAATCACGTCTTTACGTTTTAACTTCAGCATCTTCGAGTCGGAGGAACTTCAAGTTCGGGAGTTTTAATGTCCGTGGTCAGGAGGGTCATGTACATTTTGTGAATTTGTAAAAAAAAAAGGGATAAATGTTTCCACAGAAAGCTTGAAGTGAAACCTGTTGTAGATCTAATAAACGCATGTTCGTCCTCTGAAGGCTGAGGCTACGTTCACCCCGCAGGCCCTCCAGCTCGGATACGATTGGTCAGATCTGAGGAGATTGTGACATCACGCTAACACGTTAGCATGTGTGGTTCAGCATTAGTTTTGGAATGGGAGCGACACTGAAGGTAAAAATAATCAGTGCGGTCATGCACTAATGTTAGCATCTGATGCTAACCTTAGCATCAGACGCTAACATTAGCATCAGACGCGTCAGATGCTAATGTTAGCGTCAGACGCTGCTTGAGCATCCTGTCGTTCTGGACACGATAAGAATACTGGACTTTAAGACGTGCGGAGTTAAACCGCACAAGGTTGGATGGAGGCGCTCCTCCTGGATCTGTTTCAGGACCACATTATTTAAGACCTGGATCAGATTCATTAAAACATTTTTTCATTTTTCATTTTCTCTTTATTTATCCAGGTAGTCTCACTGAACCACAAGAACTCATTTTCAAGACAGACCTGTTTTAAGGAGCATGGTGGGGGTTAAGGGCCTTGCTCAGGGGCCCAGAGTGGAGCGAATGAGGGTGGAGGCAGGTGTGGGTGTTTCACC
>JARVLU010000665.1:329088-346749 GCA_031762415.1 Simpsonichthys santanae
TAAGCAGCCTGGTCCTGTTAGCAGCATGGTACTGTTAGTATCAGGGTCCTGTTAGCAGCATGGTACTGTAAGCAGCATGGCACTGTTAGCAGCATGTTACTGTTAGCAACATGGTCCTGTTATCAGCTTGGTACTGTTAGCAACATGGTCCTGTTATCAGCATGGTACTGTAAGCAGCATGGCACTGTTAGCAGCATGGTACTGTTAGCAACATGGTCCTGTTATCAGCTTGGTACTGTTAGCAACATGGTCCTGTTATCAGCATGGTACTGTTAGCAGTGTGGTCCTGTTAGCAGTGTGGTCCTGTTAGCAACATGGTCCTGTTAGTAGCATGGTACTATAGGCAGCATGGTGCTGTTAACAGCATGGTACTATAAGCAGCATGGCACTGTTAGCAGCATGGCACTGTTAGCAGTGTGGTCTCTCTCATTGGCAGCACAACAAAATTAGCATCTTAAGTGGCTTTATTTTTAAGCTCAAGCTAATTTTTAGCAGATGGTGGAACTGGTTTTATGATTATGCCTACATATGAAACACCTGATCATACTTGGAGACTGAGTGTCCATAAAATGTGCATTTATCTTATTCACAATTCAATATCTGTGGATTTTTAAAACCTAGATTAAATAATAGCCAATGTTATTTAAACATGTATAAATGTGTCGTATTACTTTAGTTGTTTAGTCATTGGTTGTAATACTGTACTTGTGGTTATTGGATCAGGAAATGTCAGAAATGTAATGTAAAGAACGTTTTGAAGCACAGTTCTGAGCAGAACCAAAAAGTGATGATGGTTTTGAACAGCAACGCTCTTAATTTTTGCAACTTTCCCTGCACGCTATCTCGTTACAATGTGCTAACATGGGGCTCAGATCCATTGTCCAGGAGTTGTCCTGATTGGTAACCAAGCCTGGATGACACGACAGCTGTTGATCAAAAGCTGGCTTTAAAAGCCAGGAATCTGAAAATATGCTGAGTTTAATTTGACCAAATCCCTGATTTGATGCTAAAGGTCACATATTGAACGAGGACACAAGAAGGCTCTAACAGAATGTGTTGAAAATCAAAAACAAGCCTCGTTGATTTGTGGCTTTTCTGTAGTGTGGCACCCTGGAGGAAGACGGCCCCGGTGAAAACCTGACAGAGCGAAGCCTTCAGGACGCGCAGCGGCTCTTCCTCATGAGCGACGTCGTTCAGCCAGTCTCCATCAACCCCCTGCTGACCCAGGACAACCTGCGCTTCTCCAAGCTGGTGGTGGACATCGTGCAGGGCCGGAACGCCCTCTACCACGTCATGTACATCGGCACAGGTGAGACTCCCCGACTAAACAACAAAGCATTCGTTGATAAGAGCGCCTTTCTTTGATGTCTTCTCATTCAATCAGAGTATGGCAGCATCCTGAAGGTTCTCGCTACAACCAACAAGAGTCTTCATGGCTGCTACCTGGAGGAGCTGCGGATCCTTCCTGAGGGGATGACGGGCACCATAAAAAGTCTGAAAATCCTCCACAAAGACAGGTCGCTGTTTGTGGGGCTTGATGACAAACTGGTGAAGATTCCTTTGGAACGCTGCTCCAGATACCCAACTGAAGGGTATGAGCCTCGTCCCTTTGACTCAGGATCACAGTGAACCACCTATAAGAGTCCTTAACTTAGTTCATTAAGGGCTATCAAGAAAAGTGTGAGATATAAGACTAAAAGATAGACGTCACCTTGTTTTCTGGACTCTATTATTAGTGACTGCATGGAGGCTCGGGACCCCTACTGCGGGTGGGACCACAAACTGAAGCGCTGCACCACCATTGAAGGCAGCTCCAACGTGAACTATTGGACCCAAAACATCACCGAGTGCCCGGTAAGACCGAAGCTGTAGCTTTTATATTTGCGCTCACGAGAAGAGTTTTAAAGTATCGTTGCCAAATCTTCCCTGGAGGTGAGGAACCTGACGCAGGACGGCGGATTCGGCCCGTGGGCGCCGTGGCAGCCTTGTAACCACGATGACGGTGAGGGGGTTTTCAGCAGCTGCGTGTGTCGATCCCGCTCCTGCAACGGACCTGTGGCCAGATGTGGAGGAGCTGAATGCAAAGGTCCGACTATCCAGGTGGCAAACTGTTCCAGGTAAATCTACTCACCCCACTCACGTTCTGATTCACCTTTGATCTTTAACAGTTTAGACTGAACGATCCTGAGCTGCTGATGTTGTCTCGGAGGAACTCGCATGTTTGTTTCCTGACGTAACTCTCACCATTTACCCGGGCTTGGGACTGGCAGCAGAGGAACCCTGACTTGTTGCCAGTGACAGCCTAGCATCAGTCTTTCAAGGAGTGCATATCACCCGCTGCCTTTCACGTCAGAGTTTGAGACAAAGGTCGTCTTGTGATGAGACTTGAAGGAGTCGTAGCAGTTTTTGGTTGAACGTTGAAAATGTGTCATTGGTGCTCACAAAGGGATGTGTTGTCAATGACTCTCAGCCACTACCGCACCTAATTTTAGGTCAATATCAACATTTCCTTTTGGCTTTGGGAGGGGGTTTGCGGTCAACAAGACAAATGACTCAAGTTAATGTTTTGCTTTTACCGGTAACAGTGTTAGTCCACCAGGAACACAACGTATTAAAAGGAGGACACAAGACGCAAATATGAGGGTTCAAAACATTCAATTTATTTAATCTGCAGTTTCCTGTAAAGAGAAAAAAAAGGATTATTAGGAACCCCCAATTTCCGTGTCAACCAAAAAAGACACAAATCCCAAAGGAACAACTTAAAGCTGGACCTGGTGAGCCGGCCAAACCAAACCAAACACATAGAGCAGTGGACCAACCCTGTACAGGGCCGTCGCAGCCGCTGCTGATGCCAGACTAAAGCTATATATTAAAAAAAAAACTCAAAAACACTTATTACAAAAGAAAGAGTGAAAACAGGACTACCGGACCCACCAGGCCAAAATCACTAAAAAAAAAAAACTAAAAAAAAACACAAAAATGTAACATTTGATGAATAATGGCACATTTGAATCAGTACGTTTTATAACTTGGATGATTTATTTGCAAATTGTGCCGATTTCTTGTTGCAGTGTTTCCAGAGAACATTGCCAGAACCTGTTTATTAACAAAAAGTGTTTTTAGTTTTATTTTGGGGGGTTTAGGTGGGTGGAGACATTTTTCAACGATACAATAAATGATCAAATATGGAAATAAATGTGCTTTTTACATTGATTTAACTGATTCAGTCATTTTTGTTGTTTAGTTTATTATCAGTCATGCTGCATTTTTAATGTTCAAGCACTTTCAGCACCAATAAAGTTCTCCCTTAAATGAATATTTGTTGGTATTTTTTAATGTACAAATTTCAGCTCGTTGTAACCGCTGCAGTATGATTCCAAATGTAAGCAAGCTTAGCTCATCCAAACAGACAAAACCTTGTTTCTGTTGCTATAATCTCGTGCACAAATACAGATATACATATTCTAGTGTTAATATTCTTTAAATCCAAGAGCTAAAGCAGCAGAAACACTAAGTAACACCAAGAGACACTCCAACAGGCTGCTCGCTCCCACGTACTTTCTCTTTACTACAAGTTTATTCTTGTGCGCAAGTCAGATGTTAAGTTTTGTTTTTAAAAAAAAAACCCTGGAGAGAGGTGGCACGGTGGCTCAGTTGATAGAGCTGTTTGCTCTCAGCGAGAAGGTCGCCAGTTCAAATCCCGTCCGGTGGTCTTTTTGGGTGCAATTTGCATGTTCTCTCTGTGCCGCGTGGGTTTTCTCCGGGAAATCCGGTTTCCTCCCACAGACCAGAAACATTCATGTTAGACTGATGGTAACTCTGAATTGTCTCTATGTGTCCCTGTGATGGACTGGAGACCTGTCCAGGTGTCTCTGTGATGGACTGGAGACCTGTCCAAAGGAAGAAGCGGGTAAAGATAAAGGACAGATGGATGAAGTCCTGGGGAGGTCTCAGCACGGGGTGATGTACCGGCTGTGGCGTCTCCCCTGGAGAGTGACAGGCGTGTACTGATTCATCACATACCATGACGTGTATGGGGGGGGGGTGGTTCCGTTGGGGGGGCGAGCCGCCCTTCTTGGATGTTGTTGGGAAACACTGACTATCCATGAAAACGAGTCATTTCTGCTCTGACTGTTGCAAATGGACCGTAGCATCCTTCTTGTTCCACCTACAGTTTGTTTACTTTTCTTCAGGCTTCTGGAATTTGAGATATTTTGCTAACAGACAGACACAAGCACAGGCGAAACACTGCCCACTTTTGGCAGCATGTGCCGAAACAATGATAACTTGGTGCTTTTGTAGTATCTGCCCCCTATGGATACATTATCAACAAATAAATTATTACTTTGGACAGTTCATTGTCAGTGAGTTGATGACATCCTAACGACCTTTGACCTTTGTTTTAACGTCTCATAATCAAACCTTGTCGATGTTTCTCAGGAACGGTGGCTGGACCCCCTGGTCGTCCTGGGGTCAGTGCAGCAGCAGCTGTGGCATCGGCTTCGAGGTGAGGCAGCGCTCCTGCAACAACCCCTCCCCTCGCCACGGAGGGCGAGTCTGCGTGGGCCAGGGTCGGGAGGAGAGGTGAGGCGGACCCAGGTTCTCGCCGTCCTTGAGGTCGTTGATCGTGTTTCACAGCGGCGCTGCTGACTGTTTGCAGGTTGTGCAACGAGAAGAAGCCTTGTCCCGTGCCCGTGCTGTGGACCTCGTGGAGCCCCTGGGCTCACTGCAGCGCCGAATGTGGAGGAGGGGTCCAGTCCAGGACCAGAACCTGCGAGAACGGGAACAGCTGCCCGGGCTGTGCAACGGTACCAAAGCACTTCTAAAAACACTTTTTAAAATTTTAGTAAAATAACGTGACGCCGCAGGTGATTCTGACACGAGATCTGCATTGTCCGACCGTTTTAAAAGTTTTTTTTTTTCATCCTGTCCTGCAGGAGTTTAGGGTCTGTAACCTGGAGAGCTGCCCTGAGGTGCGCCGCAACACCCCCTGGACCCCCTGGGTGCCGGTCAACATGAGCCAGGACGGCTCCCGGCAGGAGCAGCGGTTCAGGTACACGTGTCGGGCGCCGCTGCACGACCCCCAGCAGCTGCAGCTGGGCAAGAAGAAACTGGAGACCCGCTTCTGTCCAAACGATGGATCTGGAGCTTGTCAAACGGACCGTGAGTTCCAACGAAACCTGGGCGGACGGGTTTTATCGTAACCATGGCAACAGCCGATGCTCATTTTTAAGGTTTAGATCTGTGGTCGGTGTTGGTTCTGATTAAAATAAACAGCTGGTTCTCTGTCCGCGGTCGTCAATCACCGCATCGACTGAACACCAGGAAGCAGATGATCCTTTGTCCGGCCCCAAACTTTTCATTTCCCGTTCCACAGATTCTGTAAGAAGCAAAGAGTCGTTTTATCAGCAGCTGTGCAATGTTCTTCTCCAGGAGAGGAAACCAATCAAAAGCTTCTGCTTCATCTGAAGCTTCGGATTCATGTGTAAATAACTTAAAAAAAAAAAAGGACTAGCCTTTTGCTAAAAACTAGCATTTTGCTAAAAACTAGCCTTTTGCTAAAAACTAGCCTTTTGCTACTTTTAGTAAACCTTTTTGATGTTCTTTAACTTTTTAATACATACAGTGTTTGGCTAGCCTTTTGTTACTTTTGGTTTTTAGCTTGCTATTTGCTAATTTTAGCTTCTTCTGCTACATTTAGCGTTTGCAGTTTTTCTAGCTTTTTGATATATTTATCTGGCCTTCTTTTACTTTGTTAGCTTTTAGTGACTTTTCAGCTTTTAGACAGTGTTTTGCTACGTGTGGCTAGTGTTTGCTAAGTTTAGGTTTTAGCTAGGTTTTTGAAGTCTTTAGCTTTTAGTTAGCCTTTTTATATTATTAGCTTTTAGCTAAATTATGTAGTTTTTAGTTATATTTAGCTAACTTTCTCCTACTTCCATTATTTAGCTGGTGTTTTTATTTTCATTCAATGCAGATTAGTCTCATTAACTTTTTCTGGTAAATGGGTGGAACTAAAATACAACAAAAACAAGATGGCTCTTTTTTTAAACCCGTGGGGGGTTCAGAGGTTTAGATCTTCTGAGCAGTTCGGCGAGTTGTGTTCAAGTTCCGGATCTTCTCAGTTTCACTAAATGTGTTTTTGTTTTCCGTATTTTTAGCTCTGGTTGAGAATTTGATCAAGACCAGCGGCAGAACGTTTTCCCAG
Organism: Simpsonichthys santanae; assembly: GCA_031762415.1. Taxonomy (NCBI): domain Eukaryota; kingdom Metazoa; phylum Chordata; class Actinopteri; order Cyprinodontiformes; family Rivulidae; genus Simpsonichthys; species Simpsonichthys santanae. The sequence goes on from JARVLU010000665.1 coordinate 335,294, forward strand.
CCACAAGGAGCCCGATGGGGCTCCTGGGAAACGTGGTCCAGCTGTTCCCAGGTGTGTTCCAGAGGTTTTCGAGTCAGAAAGCGCAGCTGCTCTGCGCCGGACGGCAGGACCAACCCTGCGGTCTGCGCTGGGTCCCCGGTGGAGTACCAGGACTGTAACCTCCATCCCTGCCCAGGTACCAGCACGGTTCTGGCTGTGGCTGCAGCTGCGGCGGCGCCTGACATTACTATGTTTGTTTGCAGTGCACGGAGGCTGGTCGTGCTGGTCTGCCTGGTCCCAGTGCTCATCGAGCTGCGGGGGCGGCCATTACCAGAGGACTCGGACCTGCAGCAGCCCGGTGCCCGCCAACGGAGGAGACATCTGCATTGGGCTTCACACCGAGGAGGCCCTCTGTAACACACACACATGTGAAGGTGAAGCAAGATGTTAGCTAAATGTAGCAAAGGGGATAGCTTGAATTACCAAAAGGCTATCTTAATTCTACTGTAGCATAGCTAAACGATAAAGATGTAAAAAGGCTAGCTGATGCTAAAAGTATAAAAAGCTAGTTAAAACCTAATGGTGGCAAAAGACTAGATAAAAGCATAAAGTCACAATAAACTAGCTAAAAGTAGCAAAATTCTAGCTAAATGTAGCTGAAAGCTAGCTAAGAATAGAAGCACAGTAGCAAAAGCTGAAAGTCAGAAAACCTTTGGAAAACAGTTGGATTAGCAAGATGTTAGCTAAATAAAGCAAAAAGCTAGCTTGAATTATCAAAAGGCTATCTAAAATCTACTGTAGCAAGGAGATAGATAGAAGCTAAATATGTAAAAAGGCTATCTGATGCTAAAAGTACAAAAAGCTAGTTCAAAGCCTAAAGGTGGCAAATCAGCTAAAAGCTGAAAGTCACAGAAAACTAGCTTAAAGTAGCAAAACTACGTCTAGATAAAAGCAGCATAAGGATTAGCTAAAAGTAACCAAAGGCTGTCCACAAGCTACAAGTAAAGAATAGCTAGTTATAAGTTTAAAGGTAAAAAAAAAAAGGTCAGCTAAAAGCTATATGTATCAAAAGCTAAATAAAAACAGCAATAAGCTTAGCTCAAAGTAGGCTAAAAAGGCTAAAGGCTAAAAGTAGCAAAAATCAAGCTAAAAACAACAAAAAGCTAAACTAGCACAAGGCCAGCTAAAATATAAAATAGGAATACAGTAGTCCAACTAAAAGCTAAAAGTAGCTAAAAGCTAATAATAGCAGAATTATAGCTGAAAGCTAAAAATAGCATAAAAAACTAAGCTAAAAGAAGCAGAACGTTTTTGAAGAGTTTTAAAAATATCAATGTATTACATGTAAAAAAAAAAAAAAAAAAAAAAGGTTAATACTTTTAAAACATATAAAAATGAAATGTCCCAGTGCTCGTCTCCTGAACGAGCCGAACGTTTTTATTTATGAAGAGCTGGAATTGCACACAGCCTTTAGATTGTAAAAACATAAAAAAACAACAACTAACAGCTGAGGTGACGGAGTAAACAGAACAACGAGCCTCACAAACAGAAAACCTGCAGACGTCCTGCAGGACAGCGTCTCAGCTCTCGTCTCCTCCCAGGCTGGACTGAATGGACGGACTGGGGGGACTGTGACGAGGACGGTCTGCAGCATCGCGCTCGGCGCTGCGGGGACGACCAGGAGCCGGGGGCCAACCTCACCCAGTCCAGACCGTGCCAGCCTCACGAGGTGCCAGGTAAGCACGGGCTGCTGACACCTGGACAGGTGTACTCTGAAATGTGCACGGTGAACACGTGCACGCTCTGCGTTCATGGAAACGACGAACGAGACACGAGTGATGCGTCTGTCGTGAGAACAAGGAGCCAAATGAGTAATCTGACTGAAATATAAAAGTTTGTTGTGAAGTTCTGAGTCAGTTTTCTCGTCTGATGCAGTTCTTTTACCGGAGCAGGAGAACCAGAGCTGCGCAAGTGAGTCTTTTTCAAACACGCATATTTAATCCACAAATCATCCGTTCACTTTATGACCTTTCATGTTGACTACCTCATTTAACTGTATTATTATTCAAAATACTAATCTTTTATGAATTTTCCACAAAACACTAGTCGGTCTTTTAGAGCTGTCTCAGCCTGAAATAAAAATATCAGAATTTTGTTCAAATAAACTCCTTCAGATCTGGTAGATGACGACGAGTCCTTGTTTTTGGTCAAACCTGGTCGTTTCTTTTCCAGGACGTCCTTGTAAGAGATGAATAATCTTAATGGATTTCTTTCCTGGTAAAATAAAGGATTAAATCAAAAAGATCTTCTGAGCTTCATGGTGGCTGACAGACAATGCTTCGCCCACACATCTGGTTTACGATGTTTTCCGTATTTTCGCAGCCTTCACGTTGTTCCAACTGGCGGCCGTGGGCTCGGCCTGCTTCTTCGCCGCAGCTCTCCTTTCCGGACTGGCCTTCTCATACTGCCACCGCCTGAACCGTGCAACGGCAGAGTCCGCGGTCATCCACCCCAGCACGCCCAACCACCTCACCTTCAACAAGCCAGGCAACGCCACGCCAAAGAATGAGAAATACATCCCCATGGAGTTCAAGGTTGGCTGCAGTCGATTTTAAAATGTCTCTTTAGTTTCTTCGTTTAAACGTCTCTCTGATCGGCAGACGCTCAACAAGAACAATCTTCACGCCAACGATGAGACGTGCAACCACTTCTCGTCCCATGTGGGCTCCAGCAACATGTTCAGCACCACCTACTACCCTCCCCGTGTGACCAAGTACGACTTCCACTCCGACTCCCCCTGCAGGTCCTACATGCACAGCTGAGAGGACGCCTCCTTCTCCTCATCTCCGTGAAGGCATTCCTGATCCAGCCTCTTGGATGAAATGGTCTACAGTCCAATTTTCTGCTTGGTTCTACCAGGAACATGAAGGCTCAGACCACCCAAACAGTGTTCTCAAGTTTTCATTGGTTCCATTTTCTCAGGACATCAGAACATCCTCATCTCGTTATTTTGACGTTGCTTGCTCAAGTTTTTTAAAGGCTGCAGATTCAGTTTGACGCCATCATTTAGACCTATTGGTAAAAATCTGTCATCTTATTCTGGGTAGTAAATGTTCATAACAACGGCCGATGCCTTGAAAACGTATTCAGACCCGTCAAACTCGTCAAACGCAGGACCAAAAACATCACGTGGTTAAAATATTTGACTGATTTATGTGACAGGCCGACATAAAGTGGATCATCATTGCGGAGGGAGAACGATACATGGTTTTCAATCTGTTACAAACAAAAGGTTTGGTATACGTTTATTGGCACCCCCCGCCCCTTGAGTTAGTACAGACGTGGGCAACTTAAGACCCGAGGGCCAAATGTGGCCCTTGGACAATCTTCATCAGGCCCCCCAATATCCTCAGTTTAAAAATAAAACTTTTACAAAAAAGATTCATTAAAAAAAAACGCAATTTATCAATGAGATTTAAGGAAACTTATATTAAAACTTTTTAAAAAACTTTTTTTAAGTCGTGTTTCCGTAACTAAACTGAACCTTAAAGACTTTTAGAAACACAATTATATAAGTTTGTTTTGCATATTTCTGCTAACATGTATAACATGTCAAGCTAACGTATAAAACATGTTACGCTAACATGTATAACATGTTAAGCTAACGTGTATAACATAAGCTAACATGTATAACATAAGCTAATGTGTATAACATGATAAGCTAACGTGTATAACATTAAGTTAACGTGTATAACATGATAAGCAAACGTGTATAACGTTAAGCTAACATGTATAACATGATAAGCTAACGTGTATAACACCATAAGCTAACATGTATAACCTGATAAGCTAACGTATATAACATGTTAAGCTAACGTGTATAACATGATAAGCTAATGTGTATAACATGATAAGCTAATGTGTATAACATGATAAGCTAACATGTATAACATGATAAGTTAATGTGTATAACATGATAAGCTAACGTGTATAACATGATGAGCTAACGTGTATAGCATGTTAGGCTAACATGTATAACATGTTAAACTAACGTGTATATAAGCTAACGTGTATAACATGATAAGCTCAACTGTATAACATGTTAAGCTAACATGTATAACATGATAAGCTAACGTGTATAACATAAGCTAAGCTGTATAACATGTTAAGCTAACATATATAACATGATAAGCTAACATGTATAACATGATAAGCTAACGTGTATAACATGTTAAGCTAACATGCATAACATGTTAAGCTAACGTGTATAACATGTTAAGCTAACGTGGATAACATTGTCACAAGATCCACTTTACAGAATATCTTATTTCCCTAAAATATGGGAAAGACATGTTTTATAAAGCATGCTAGCTATGCTACAATAAGAAAAAGCATAAAAAGAAGTCTTCTAGATTATTGTCATAAAGCACTTTTATTTTCCAATGCTTTATTCGGCCCTTTGATGGCTTTAAACGTTTTGATGTGGCCCTTTGTAAAAAAAAAAAGTTGCCCACCTCTGAGTTAGTACTGTACTTTGTAAAACAATATTACTGCAAATAAACTGTGAGCCTATTGTAGTGTATCTCTTCCAGTTAAACCTGGTCTTCCTCACAAAATAGTTTGAGCCCAGTCAGGCTGGCTGCAGAGCGTCTGACTCTGACTATGCTGTTCCAACACCTGGATAGACTGAGCTACATGGTGTCCTGGTCCTGGAGGACCACTGTCCTCAACGTTTTACTTGTTTCTCAGCTCCAAAGCACCTGATTTGAATCAATGGGTGATTAACAGGTTTTTGCAGAAGGTGAGGTAATTTAACCATTGGACCAGGTGTCTTTGAGCAGGGATACAAGTAAGACATGCAGGGTAGTGCCCCCTCCAAGACCAGGATTGGACACCCTTGGTCTAAACTAGTCCACTGTAGCTCTGGTTGGATGTCAACCGCTGCCCCAGTCTCCTGCAGGCTCTAAGGGGTTTCCTTCTAGGATTGGTTTGTATTTGGTTCTGACCATCGTCCCATCAACTCCGACAAGCTTCCCTGTTTCTCCTGAAAAAAATCATCCCCACAGTGTGATGCTGCCACCACATGTGTTCAGGGTGATGTGCAGTGTTAGTGTTCATTTTGGCCTTCTCTGAGCAGGGCACTTTCTTGTTGTGTCCCTTACCTGGCTCTTATTGGTTTCTTTCAACGACAGCTGTCTTCCTCCGTGAAAGCCAGATTCATGTGCCTGGAAATCTTCCAAAAGGCAGCTTCCAGGAGACCAGACTCCTTTTGATGCAGAGGAGCAGCGGCTCTACTCTGAGCTCCCCTCAGATGACGGAGCTCCTCCCATTATTTCTAACAATGAGCCCGACCACTCTACGATGGAAGCTCATTTTATCTGCAGCAGGATCTCATTCTTTCATTCATGATCCATACCTCATGACCACAGTAGAGGGTTGGAACGTAGACTGACCAGTAAATCCAGAGCTTTGCCTTTTGACTCAACTCCTTATTCACGACTATTGACTGAAGCAACATACTCATTACTGAGGACAAAGCTCCAATCCATTGAGCCATCTCTTGCTCCATCACTCAGGAACAAGATGCCCAGATACTTGAACTCCTCCACCTGACGCAAAGAAGAAGGACACTTTCTGGAGGCTGAGGCCTCCTAGTAAAGTCAAAGAGCAATTCAAAACCTTTGATGGATAAAAAAAACATTTACACCAGGAAACCTCGCTTTCAGAAGAGAAACTGGAGCACCTCCCTGGAGCCAGGCCTGGTGGGGGGGAGCCTTGGCTCCTGGGTTTCAGTTGTGCCAAGCTTGAAAGCGAGACAGGATGCCACCCACTATCTGCGAGGAGGACCATCAAGGTCAGGCACCATGGAAGCTAGGTGGCAGGCGAGGCAGGGTCCTTGGCCATGCCAGTTCCGGGCGACACAATATTTCTCCACTTTGCACTCATGCACCACTTTGTGCTGGTCCATCCCATCAAACCCCAAGTTGCTTTTTGACAAACTACGGAAAACTTTGAGTGATGTGAAAACTCTTTCAAGGCATCGTAAAAATCGACAATTGAACATTTATAGACCTTTTTGCCGATTTATGTCAAATCTTCACAAAGTTTGGGAGTTTAGTTTAATGCCTTTATCACAGTTTCTAAAAGTACCGTCTGATTTGTCCCAGTTGTCAAACATCCAGTACGTTTTTTTTGACGCTGAAGAAAAAGGCTGTTTTCCTGGTTGCACAGACTTTAGGGAGCTGCATGTGCTCTGGTTGATCCGCCCATCTTACAAAGGTGTGAAAGTCCAACAAGGATTCCATCGATGTTCAGTGATGGCTCAAGGACCTAAATCAGCTGAAGAAGCTGAATCCACCTTTGAGAAAACCCTCCACCAGTTTGGTTGGTGTCCTGATCCAGTACTGTAAAGCCAGCTAGGCCAACGTCACCTTGAACGGTAAGGAACTTAGACATGGACTTGAAGATTTTGTCTTGCTTGCTTTAATATTAGTGACAAACATAAAAAAGAAAAGAAAACACAATAAAACTGACACATCTCACTCTTTTCACTTGGTTGTACCGTTCAAAGCTTGGAATATCATTTTATAAACTCGTCATTGTTGCTGTTCACGAGGATGACTGCTTCCTGATGACTGTGGATCCTTCAGTGACCACTGACGACTTTTCCACAGTCTGCTCAGGCAGTGGTCATTGGACATCTAGGTTGATCCAGATAAAAACACTTTCATGACTTTTTGATCAGCAGATTGTATACATTACCAAATCCACAGTTTGTATATTTTCACGAAACGTATGTTTTGGGCAAAACTAACATTCTGTCAAACTATACACGTAGTGTTAATTTTAACAGAACATGCGTCTTGAATCCACCTTTTCACTGTAGAAGGTTACTTTGTTGTACTGTCATGAAAGTTGTATGTCTGTTAGCAAAATATCTCGTGGACCACTGGAAATATTCGCTGCATCTGATTAACGCTTGAAGTTCAAGATGGCTGCCACAGCTGATCTTAAGCACAAAATCAGATTAGATTATCTTTTATTGTCACTGCACTGAATAAAACAATACAACAAATGATTAGCACCATCATCTAGTCTTTGAAAAAAGGTCCTGAAGAAGAAGAATAAAATCTTACCAATAGAAAAATGCATAAAACATATGATTTAAGACTATAAGACATAAAATTTAAAAAATACAAATTGAAATCACAGAGGTGCCTAGAGCGTCTGCAGACAGTCCAGTCTATTTGTTAAGGCTCTCAGCCGGCCTGAGGGGACAGTAGAGAACAGAGACTGTCCCAGGGGGGTTTGGTCTCTGAAGGTCTTCCTCGAAAATGTGTCTTTGAATGACATCTAATCTGGGAAGAGGAGCTCTGATAATCTGGACTTCAAGCTTGAATACCACACCGTACAGCAGTATGTCAGGGCGGACTCCATGGTGCAGCGATAGATGTTTGTTTTGAGGCATTCTGCAGTACCAAAGGGTCCCCAGAAAGGAGCCTCGGTCAGGCTCCAAGTTAGGTCTTCTGTGATGTGGATCCCTATAAACTTGAAACTACTTCATTAATGCTCAGTCCCAGACGGTTTGTTCACTTTTTCACGATGTCCATCTCCTTATTTTGTGTTCAGGATTCAATTGTCGTTGCACCATGCAACCAATGTGTGAACTTCCATTTTGTAGGCCACCTTGTTGTTTGCAATCAGCCCCATAAGGATTGTGTCATCTGCAAACTCAAACAGAGCCTTGAAACAGGCCAAGCACACAGCCTTGAGGTACACCTGCAATAAAAGTAATGGAAGAAGAAGTGAGAGGGCCAAAATGGCTTCCATAACAAAACAAATGGCAAATCAGCTGGATTTATGCTTGGATTAAATTGTACATAATTGGACTTGAACAGTTTTATATTGAATTTCTTCCAGGAATAAACTGGAGAAGTTACATTATTTGCACCTTTAGCTGAAATAATGCAATTAATTGAAATGAATGAACTGAAAAGTGTTTCAGTTGTACATGCTTTCCCATTTTCCAACTTAATGCCAAATTTTAAATGTTTGCCAGATTTTCATCTTCTGAAAGTCACAAAATGTCTAATCTCTGTACTATATTAAGGTTGTACACCTTTTAAGATGAACACGTCTGTGAAAGATTTTTGTCACAATTCTATTAATTTTCTTAGGAAAAACACTACAAATGAGAGCTTTGAATAATTTTGAACTTTTATTTTTTGTTACAGGACAATATGTTGATAAAATTAAATGTCTTGTGTGTTTGAACTGTAAATACCAGGAAATTAATTTGTGTACTTTACATTGTGTGTCTGTGTGTGTGTGAAAGCAAACACAACGTGTTTAATTCTTGAACACAACTAACTGCTTTGTGTTTTTGTAAACTACAAAAAATGTTTTTGTTTGGGATCGTAAAGATGATTGACGAGCGGGAAAACTTCTGTTTTCTATTAGATGATGCTTTTATTGTGAAATCTGCTACACATTGGATAGTTTCTGTTCTCAAAGATGAATGAGTTTGTTTCCCTTCAAAACATGAATTTAACTGAACACTGCCTTTTAAACACTGTAAACTTTTCGTACGCTATATTTTTGTATGATGTTCATTGTAAAATAAGAAGACCTCCGGTTAAATAAATGATGTTTATGATGATGTTTTGTTGGTCCATGTGAAAGCTGAAACAAACCGGATGAACTTTCAATGTCTAAACATTCAGCGACAGATATTTTCTGTTTGGAGCTCAGCAACATGTGAGCAAAGATCCATCGTCTCTGTGAAAAATATAAACCTGAGTTTCTGTTGGTCTTTAAGTCAGAAAGAACTCCCATTATAAAATCTCCCTGCAACAGAAAAATATTACAAAAGAAAGTTTAAATATGTCCAAACTAAACTTTTAGTTTCTAAGCTAAACATTTAATTTCCAAAATAAACATTTAATTTGCTAACTAAATACAGTATTTAACCTTGGTCTAAATATTTAACTTGCAAGCTACATATTTAGGAGCTTGGACCTAAATATTTAGCTTGCAAGTTAAATATTTAGCAAATTAAATAGTTTGTAAATTAAATGTTTAATTTTGATAATAAATGTTTAGCTTGGAAATAAAATATTTAATTTACACCTAAATATTTAGTTTACTAACTAAATATTTAACTCTGATCTAAATATTTAACTTGCAAGCTAAATATTTAGGCGCTAATGTAAATAATTAACTTGCAAGTTAAATAGTTAGTTAATTGAATTTTTAGTTTGGAAATTAAATATTTAGCATGGATAATAAATATTTAGTTTAAAAATGAAATGTTTAGTTTTGAAAATAAATATTTAGCTTAGAAATTAAATATTTAATTTACAGCTAAGTGTTTAGTTTAGTTTAAATGTTTAGCTTGCAAGTTAAGTATTTAGTTTGTGTTCTCGTCTTGCTGACCAGTGGTGCAGCGTGTTTACGGCTCAACGGACTCGAGCATAGTGGTTTGAATGTGGGTTTGTTTAAAAAATGAAGCTTTTTGCTGAGTGTGCACAAACACAGCAAACAAGATGTTTGACTAATGGAGGAGTTCATCACGATGATCTTGATGTGGTTTTACTGCAGAGGCACCATCAAAAATATCATTTATCTGCCCAGACAGAAAGATGTGCAGTAAAAATAGTTTTTTTTTTATTTTTATGTTTTTGGTAACACTGACATCTGCTGAGCAAAGAATGACAACACAAAGTTTATAAAAAAATAACTATCTGCATCATTTGAACAAAACATCTGTATTAATATTTAAATTTACAGACAGGTTGGTGGTGCAGAGCACGAAACAATAAAAGCTGAATAATAATGCAAAACGTTCAACGATTACAAACACGGACCTACAGAACTAATACTGACCAATATTAAAAACTGCTGTTTGAATTCAACATAAAACGTTAAAATTTGTCCACGGCCTTTAAACATAGCCTGTAATTATGACGTTTGGCGCTCAAACACACTTTACTGCAAATATGTAAAATTAATTAATACATAAATACAGAGCAGGTACAGTGGAAGATGAACACAACTGAAGACCAAAATTAAAGACACGTCCACTTTTAGATACAGACCATTACATGATAGGACACGATGCAGTACAGCCACTGCATTGGAGGCCTGTCCAGGTGTCCCTGTGATGGACTGGAGACCTGTCCAGGTGTCCCTGTGATGGACTGGAGACATGTCCAGGTGTCCCTGTGATGGACTGGAGACCTGTCCAGGTGTCCCTTGTCGCTCACCTTGTGACCACAGAGGCAGCAGCTCCTTGCAGCCCTGAACCAGGGCCGTAGCAAAGGGGGGGAGGGGGGTGGCAATAACAACCCATAAAACTTTGATTTTTATTTTATTTTTGTTTGTTTTAATGTTTTTGTTTTGTTTGTCATAATCCTTTTACTGTTTATTGCTTTGTGTGCAGCAATTTGGCCGACAGCTGTTGTTTATGTGATAGATGAATAAATAAATAAATAAATTTGAGTTAAAAGGACTTCATCAGAACCCGTGTGCTGCTCCACACCTCTCCTCTGATGCTGTGTTCCTCCCCAGCAGCAGATTGTAATCTCCCATGGGAGGCACCTGAACACCTGCAGGTCTACCTGTCCAGGACATCTCAGACTCCTCCCACTTCAGGAGAGAGGCGGAGCCTGAGCTCCTTATAAAAAGCTGGATCACCTCTGTGTCTGTAGGCATCCTGATTGTTCCTGAGACTTTCTGTCTGCCAGCAGGTGAGTTCTGCTCTTTTTAAAAAGTTTCTTTTCTCGGTTGTGATTTTTTTATCAAGCGCTCAGAAAGTTTTAAAGGATTTCAGAAGATTTGTTCTCAGTGCTCAAAAGTAAAAACAGATGATGATTTTGTCACTTTTCAAAATGTTTACTGGAGAAAAAGTAAGTAGGACAAAACAAAGACAAACTTTATAACAAACATAGATCTACACAACAACAACAACAGCAACAAGGTGATTTAATGTTTAAGTCAGAATAATGTCCATTTTTGACAGTTTCTATATTTTGAGCAGAAATGAAACTTGAAGGTGCGAAAAAGTTTTAATTAGAAAAATAAATTGTCCCTAGGTGTGAGTGAGAGAGTGAATGGTTGTTTGTCTCTACGTGTCCCTGTGATGGACTGGAGACCTGTCCAGGGTGTGTCCCCCCCATCTTGCACAGTGACTACTGGACAGGGACACCAGTGACCCCATAACCCAAAAAGGAAGAAGTGTATAAAGATAATGATGGATTAATGATCGCTTAAGTTTTTGTTCATGAGGTCACATGGTGATATTGGAACACTAAATGCCCCAGTATACTCTCACGTACGTCCGTTAACGCGTACGTACGCATGTACTGTACGCAGAGGGTTCAGACATCATACTCGAGTATCCACCCTGAGCAGCTGCAGCGCAGCTCCACAGACAAGGAGCGTTTACCTACGGGACAAATTGAGGTCGCTGATTGGTC
>JARVLU010000665.1:449349-464736 GCA_031762415.1 Simpsonichthys santanae
CTAGCATGAAACTACGGCGGCCCCGGGGGGAGCGACTGTGGCGGCTAACGGGACCGGGCGTTCAGCGCCTTGTTTAGGGAACAGGTCGAGGAAGAAGCGCTCCTCTTCCTCTTGATCACACCTGTCCGCCTCTCCAGGAGCTTCTCCCCACAAGCGACGCTGATCGAGCCTCTGGACTCCCCCTGTAATTTACCGTAGCTCCGTTTTGACCAAATCCTCTCCTACACCGGTGTTCTACCACATTAGGTGAACGCGTCGCCGCTTGACCTTCCTGTTCCCTGACAATCTTCCTCCGACTGTTTGAGGAACTTTGAACACCTGGTTGGCCGTGTCGTGTGTTTTTTTTTTTTTTTTTTAATGTTTGTGGAAGTTAATTCATTGTTTACTGTGTTCATTGTTTATTGTTTACTGTGGAAGCCCATTTCCGCCATGAAAGAAAAAATAAAAGCCCAATAGGAAGTCTAATTTCGCATTTAAAGTCATAATTTCGAGTTTTAAAGTCATAATTTTGACGTTTAGTCATAATTTTGACTTTTAAAGTCATCATTTTGAGTTTTAAAGTCATTATTACGAGAATAAAAAGTCATAATTTTGAGTTTTAAATTCATAATTATGAGAATAAAAGTTAATATTACAAGAATAAAAGTCGCAATTTCGAGTTTTAAAGTCATAATTGTGAGAATAAAATTAATAATTATGAGTTTTTTTTAAAAGTGGTAATTGTGACTTTTATTCTCATAATTATGACTTTAAAACTCAATTATGACTTCCAGTTGGGTTTTTATTTCATAGCGGAAATGGGCTTCGACACTAAATGCTATAATACAACAGGGGTCTGGAACCTTCGGCTCTGGAGCCACATGTGACTCTTTGGTCCCTCTTTAGCGGCTCTTTCAAGTTTCAACCAAAACAAACACAAAACGGAATTTTATTGGTTGTTATACAAACAACAATAGTTTAACTTTTTGCTTTATTTTTATTTATCGTAATTATGACTTTAAAAGTCAAAATTACAACTTCCTGTTGGGCTTTTATTTTTTCTTTCATGACTGAAATAGGCTTCCATAGTTTACTGCTTTAAAATGGCTAACGTTTAGCTGCTGGGCTGTTATGTAACTGTTTTCAATAGACTCTTGTTCTTTAAGAGGACAGGCAAGACACGTTAAGCCTAATTAGTAAATTAATTTAGCTACACTGAGCATGTGAGGTTGGGTAATCATTACAGAGGCTCTTATCTCACCACAGGCCGTGTGGAGCCTCGTCAGGCTCTGACTGATTGGCTTTGAGTAAAGGTGGATGATTTATTTTTTCATTTTTAGGCCGAGTTTTGCAACGTTAAAAAGAAAAATGAACACTTGGCAGGGCTGAGTTTTATATCTGCGACCAGGGGCGATTCTAGAATCTGCACTTTAGGGGGTGCTTACCCCCCAGTGTTGACAAGGGCTTGGCTTGAGCAATGCAGTGGCTATTAGGGGTTGAACGACTACATGATGTTTAAAGTCGACATTAACATAATAAGCTCTCGGTTTACTGGTCCATCTACGTTTTATCCTCATCTATGGTCTTGAACTTTGGGTTGTGACCGAAAGAACGAGATCTCGGTACAGCGCCCGCTTCACTGCAGACACCGCACCTATCCGCCGATCGATCTCCCGCGCCATTTTCCCCCCCTCATTCGTGAACAAGACCCCGAGATACTTAAACTCCTCCACTTGGGGCAGGACCTCCTCCCCGACTCAGAGAAGGCGCTCTGCTCTTTTCTGGCTCAAGACCACGGCCTCGGATTTAGAGGAACTGATCCTCATCCCGGTCGCTTCACACTCGGCTGCGAACCGCTCCAGTGAAAGTTGTGGATCACGACCTGACAACAGGATAACATCATCTGCAAAAAGCAGAGACGCAATCCTAAGGTCTAAAACGTCCATCAGCTATTTAAACTTCTAAAGATTGGAACTAAGCAGCCGAACTTTAGTCATCGTTTAGATTAAACGTTGTACTTTTGACTGACTTCTTCATTGCTATGATTTTTGTGGGTTTTGCTGCCTGTAATCTTCGCCTGTGTGCAACAAGACTGAGCGTAGTGACCAACCAGAGGTGAGCCCCTGACTGCCCCCAGCTTCATAAAGAGCTCTTTCACGCGCCTTTTTCTTTTTTTGCTGTAGCGTTTTTGGATTTTAAGTCCTAGGGAAAAGGAGCTTTGCTTCACTGGCAGGGAACCGTTGGATGCGGGGGGGCAGGGGTGCACTGGTACAGAGCCAGCCGAGTCAGTGGAGTGTTTTGAAGATGGAGGGCACGGCGAGAGCTGAGCTGCGATGACGGATGTCATGCAGGGGAAACGCTGAATGCTTGGGCTCTCTGCGATTAAAGGGCTCCTGTTCCCTCACACAGGCGCACCTGTCTCCCTTTATTTGTTCAAGTCGTAAAGCCAAGAGACGTCTGCGTTTCCTGAACCGCCAGTGCGCGAAAGCTGCTTGAGCTTTGGTGTTGGCGAGGGCCAGGACCAAGCCACACCGAGGTATAGAAGCTGCTGCTTTAGGTGCAGACTTTATTGTCATTTCTTTTTCTTTACCCGTAACTCAACTGTCACTACGGACTAAAAATAGATTTCCCATCATGCTTCTCAGATTCATTTTCTGATAGTCGGCGTCTTGCGTTTTTCTATTTGCCTTATCAGGGTGTCACGGACTCCTGCACGTCTGTGTTCACGCACAGACGCATTTAAAGGGGTGAGAATATTTAGGCACCTCACAAAGATGGCTGAAATGTCATCATGAAGAGATGATTAACTCTTAAATGACTTAACTTTCATAAACTCTAGATGTGTTTCTGTGCCGGCTCCCAGCCCTATCATTGATTGGAGGAATGTATATCACTTTTCCAATAAGATTATCTTATGTTGAGAATTGCTCCTTAGATAAATAACGGTATTAAATGACTTTTTATGGCTGTTTCTGTTCAGTGACCTGAGACGACTTGTGTTGTGACTTGGTGCTGAATAAATAAATTGAATTGATGAATTGCATGTATAGGTATTTTGGTCAAACCTAAAAAAAAATGTGGCGATCATCGTGAATAGAGTTTCATCCAACGATAACTTGGTTTCACTAAAATCTGCCCGGTGACTCGTATATAACGAGCAATAAAAACGGTTAACCCCAGGCTGGTGACCGGCGATTAGCATAATGCTAACTTAACGCTGACAGCGCAGATGCTAATGTGATTAGCATGACTGGAAATTCATACACCAATCAAACGTGTCAGTCATTAACAGAGACGGCCACGTAACGATAACTTGAGCTACTACTTAAATGGAAATCCACTGTGAATGCTTGTATCTGAAGGTTTTGTGCTGAAAGCTGCTGAAGAAGCTGAAACTAGGCTGAAAAAGTTAAGTCGCTAAACTGAACAGCTGATATTTGCTGAAAGCAGCAGAAAAAAAGGGCAATCAGTAGAAAAGTAGCTGGAAAAAGGTGAAACAACCTGAAATGAGCAGTAAGGTGAAAAGAGTGCACAAAGCTGAATTTAGCTGAAAAGTTGCCAAAAAAGCTAAAATCAGAAGAAATTTAGCTGCAAATTAAAAATGTTTTAAATCAGTGTAAAGGGCTAAAAAAAAGCATAAAAATGTGATTATTAAAAAGAAGCACAAACATTGGGAATTAGCAAAATAATTGTAGCAAAAAAGGCTTAAGTGTACAGGAAAATACCTAAATAGTAGCTGAACAAGCTGAAATCAACAGAAAGAAACCGAAAGGAGTATTAAAAGCTAAAATTGGCATAAAGAAGCTGAAAACAGCCGAGCCAGAGCAAAAAGCTCACATTAACAGAGAAGTGGGAAGAAGTTGAAAAATAGCTGAAATTAGCAGAGAGCAGCTAAAAACAGCCGAGCCTGAACAAAAGCTGAAATTAGCAGAGAGCAGCTGAAAACAGCTGAGCCAGAACAAAAGCTGAAATTAGCAGAGAGCAGCTAAAAACAGCCGAGCCAGAACAAAAGCTGAAATTGGCAGAGAGCAGCTGAAAACAGCCGAGCCAGAACAAAAGCTGAAATTAGCAGAGAGCAGCTGAAAACAGCCGAGGCAGAACAAAAGCTGAAATTAGCAGAGAGCAGCTGAAAACAGCCGAGCCAGAACAAAAGCTGAAATTAGCAGAGCAGGTTTCAGACAGCGCAGTTTGAAGGATGTGAACAGAGTTCCCATGAGAAAAACATGGCCGACAAAGCTAAACATTTAAAGTAAAAATAATTATAAATAAAAAAAAATCCCAAACACCAAAAGTCACAGCAGGAATGCCCTGAACAAGCCGAACGTTTTAATGTACGAGTCACTGAAAATAAAACTTGTGGTTGAGTACCGGACCTCAGTAGTGGAGTAAACCTTCACATGATTATCAGGCTGTTCGTTAGAATATTACGACATGGACTAAAATTCACTTCTGTTTTTGGAACGTTGCTTCATAAACAATTTAAAGACCGAGCTGGAGTTTTCCGCCCGCTGTTCAGCCGTTTCTCGCCTCCGATCGTTGTCATAATAAGACGCGTTTCCTTCTCCACTTTCAAAGAACAGAACGTTTCCCAAACGGAAATGACAACCTGAGTCAGCAGACGGAGTCCGGTTCAACCTGCCGGACGGCACGGACGACGCTTATCTGTGAACTTCTGAAGCTTGTTGTCGTCGGGTTCGGCTGCTTTCAGGCAAAGTGTTGATAAATGGGCCCAAAGTGCAAAGGTTCAGGGATTATTAGGGGGGGGGGGGCGGGGGGGCTTTTGGTTCGTGTTGCGTAACAAATCCCTGCCCTTAAACGTTGGCCTTGTTTTGTAGAACAGCCACATGAGCTGAAAATAATTTGCTCTTGTGCAAAGTGTCACATTGTTTAGAATCCGTGCGTTTCTGTTGTGCACACTCCTGTACCGGCTCGGTATTTGTTCAACGCTTCAGGGCGGCCACAGGAAGAGCGGCTCGTTGTGGATTTTAGCGCCTCGTCTGGCGTCTGTCAGCACGTTTTCAACGCGCCGGTCGTGGTCCGGGCGGCCTTCTCGTTGCTCGTCCTGTTGCCGCCAGTCGGACCTGTCGGTGCTGGTAGAAAGACGGACACTTCTTTTGGAGCGGGGTTTTATTTGCAGCGGTTAACGGCAACCGAGAGGGAGGAAGACGACTTGCACACAAAAAGTACTTTAGCACTGCTCGATACTAATATTTATTTAAAAACAACTTGGCATTAAAATCCTGGCGCATGCTCAATAAAATCCAACAGAGTTGAGTCAGGTTCTTCTTCTTGATACCAGTGGTGTAGTCTACATTTATGTAGTGGGTGTACCACGGTAAAGTTAGTTTTACGTTGGACACCGTTGAAGCCACAGAGTGCAAATGTCCCAACGTCCAATGTAAAACTAACTTTGCCGATAGACGTTCATAGATTGTTACGAAAACGTTTAACATATCAATGACACGTGCCTGATGATGTGTCATGCATCACGGGGCACTTTTAAGTGGACGTACTGAAACTCTTAAGCTTCTCTTAAGCCCCCGTGTCACGTAGACTACACCACTGGTTGATACGTTTCGTCTTTTATCCAAAAGACTTCGTCAGTCTGAGGAGCAGCAACAAACAGTCCAGTGTTTCCCCACAAGCGTGGCGTGGCGCCCCGCCCCGTCTACAGAGCCCAGCGCCCCATGTACCAAACCGCGTGCACCCCGTCCCCCGACCTGTCGGTACTGGCGTAACGCTAAACCAACGGCTCGCAATACAGGTGCGCTAGCTAAAAAGCTAAAGGCAGCCTTTTCTTTGACCATTAAAGTGCATTTATTAAGCAAACGTTAGACTCAGACTCATCTTTGCTATCATTTCGAGCAAACAAATAATTGTTTTTAAGTGTTAGTCTAGTTAAATTCTTGTTAAAGTCCTCCCGTGCACGCTCCCGTGCCACTATTTGGCAGCCCATCGATTTTTAGCACAATTACCAGCTGGAGGTGGAGCGTTGGGCTCGAGGTGCTTGTCGCAGCGCTCGGATTAAAAACGGACGTTGGAGGTGGTCACTGAGCGGTTAGTCTGGAGGGACTGGGGGTGCACAGTTACTAAGCCTGATCCCTCTGCCATAAAAACATATTAATCCATAGAGATTATTTTTTCTGAATGGTGTCATTCAGTGTTACTTATCCTTTTATGGTTAAATCAGATGGGGGGGGGGGGGTCACTTCTGATCAAATGTATTTATTGTGTGAGTGTTTATAAAGATTCACACGACTGTGATCCATTTTTCTTTCCTAAGTTTTTCAGCATCTTTCTCGTTTCACAATTTTTGTTGCCATTTCAACAAATCATAAATCAAAACGTTCGGCTCGTTCTGAAGGGTGCGTTAACTTTTGGTACTGGTGCCACTTTAGCTGTTTGAAATATTTAGCCTTTTCTGACACTTTTTTCCCTCCAGTAAAATTAATGGAGCTCATTTTCCATCCTTCAAATCTTTTTGTGTGTTTACAACCTTTTTCTGCTCCTTTCACATTTTGTTCTGCTTCAGCTGCTTTCAGCTTCCTGCTGCTAATTTAAACTTTTTTCAGCTAATTTCAGCTGTTTTTCAGCTGGTTTTTTTTCCTTTTAGATTCTTTTTTCTAACTACAACATTGTTGTGCTTCTTCTAACTTCTTTCTGCTAATTTCAGCTTGTTATGCTACTTATTTTTGCAAGTTTCAGCTATTTCAGCTACTATTTAGCTGTTTTTATGCTAATTTTTATTTTTTCAGCTAATTCCAAATTTTTTTGAATTAATTTTAACTTTTTTCAGCCTAGTTCAGCAAGAATGTGCTCTCTCTGCTTCCTTCTGGTAATTTAAACTTTCTGAAATTTTTAGCTACTTTCATGTTTTTTGCTAGTTTCAGCTTTTTCCAGATAATTTCCACTTTTTTGGTCTTATTTCTGCTTCTTTCAGCATAGTTTGGCAAATGTGTTCTTTCTGCTTTCTTCTGTTAATTTAAGCTTGTTCAACCTGTTCAGTATTTTCTAGCTACTTTCGGCTGTTTTTGGATAAATTCCAAGTTTTTTGTGGTAATTTCTGCTACTTTCAGCCTAATTAACTTCTTTCTGATAATTTCAGCTTGTTATGCGCCTTTCAACCTAATTATGCTATTTTCAGCCTTTTCTTATTTTCAGCTACTATTTAGCAGTTTTTATGCTAATTTTAGCCTTTTCAGCTAATTCCACTTTTTTCTTTTGCCTATTTGAACTCTTTCCACTTCCTTCTTGTAGTTTAAGCTTCTTTCTGCCTTTCAGCTACTTTTTAGCCTTTTTATGTTGCTAATTTGAGCCTTTTTTAAGCTAATTTCCCAACTTTTGTGCTGATTTCTGCTTATTTAAACCTATTTAAGCAAATACATGTTCTTTCTGCTTTCTTCTGCTAATTTAGGTTTGTTCTTCCATTTCAGCATCTTTTTTAGGCTAATTTCAGCTGTTTCTCAGTAAGTTCTTCTGCAATAAGTATATACACTGCAATTTCTCTAGCTGTTATTTAGAGTATGTTTATTTATCTTTAAATATAATTGTACATAAATGCTTTTGTTTTTTAGAATTCATGCAGAAACAGCATTAAATTGTTTTTAAAACCGTAGTCGTTGTAATGACGCAACATTTCTTCCCTCGAAACCAAAAAAAAATTGCTGTAATAGCAAAACAAAATGTAACGTTAGTTTAACTTCCCATTTTGGAGGTACAGTGATTGCAGCATGACTGTGATGTAATAACATGTTTCAGTTATGAATAATTTGTGTTTGTTGCCATTTTTATCACCCAAATATTTCCTTTCAAACACAGGGACTTTTAAAAACATGTCTATATCATCCCAGCGTCTTGGTTTGTAAGGGTAAAGTAACGTTTGGATGACTTCATACACACAAAAGACCTTCATACCAGTTTATTTCAATATTTTTGGACGTCATGAAAATGTTGTTTGCACATCCAGTTTTCAAACCAAGGCCTCATGGGTCATTGTGACCAAAGGGCAGTAGGGAGGTTAATGTTTAAATACAGTGATCCCTCACTTTTCTCAGAGGTTAGGTGTTGGAGATCTCTGCGGTAGGTGAAACTCCATGAAGTAGCGGCGTTATATTTATTTTATTATTCATATATACAGCAGTCCTTCAGAAAAACCTTCAGACCAGCGCCACCATTTTGTAGTTTTCTCTCAATAAGCTTACACTGTGTCGCCACTCAAAATGACTACATTTCCCAGAAGCGGAATGCAACAACTCAAATCGGTATTGGAGATAGGGGAATATCATTATACAAGCAGGGCGCCCCGCCCTTTTGACAGAATCGAGTGCCCCGCTTACCGATTCCCCCCACCCCATTGACAAGTGCCAGCAGTAATGTAGCACTAAGCTAGCGATGCGCAATACAGATGCACTAGCTAAAAAGCCATGACTATGCACGTAGTGCTCCATCTATGCTCATACTGACCCATCTCCACCCCTCCCCCACCCCCACTTTCCACCCCTGCTCAAAAGCTATCAGCGCAGATGTGTGTCCATCTCCATCCCCCACCCCCTCGTCAACAAAAATTGTCGAAGATATGAGCGCCCTGACAAGGCAAGTAAACTAGGAGAAACACTGTAACCAATTGGGAAATCCATAGTTCATTGCCAATTCATTACTTCCCCTTGACCATTGGCTCTTACTGTGTACCTCCACCCTCGGAGATAGCGGTGACGCAATTGTTTTTGTAGAGGTAGCGCTTTGCGGCCTTTCAAATGGAGATTATTCTGGGTTAGGGTTCAAATGAAATGGTATATGAATCGTACTAGATCATTGTAATGTGATGCAGTCTGAAGTATTTATTTGATATTTTGTCATTTTTCTTTACAAAACATAAAAAGTGTGTATGCTGAAGTTTGTTTCAAGCCTTAGATAACATCACACAGTATGTATGGACATGTTGTTTATTAGGGGTGTAACTATACAGAGAACATACCAAGGTATGTGCCATATCGTAATTCTTGTGTGCGCTATACCTTTAGTATTTATGTAAAAGGTAGTGGCAGCAATTAAGGGGTGTATCTTTTTAAAAGAGTGTCCAGTCTTGTAGCATATTATTCTGACTTCTACCTTTTCTGTCTTTGAATTAATGCCTACAAATAACTGAAAATCTATGGGTCGTAATCCTCAGACAGAATTTAACTTTTGACAGAGGCTTAAAACTGTCTCTCTAAAAGAGCTCCTTTTGACCAAATAAATCATTTATTACCACGGATCTGGATGCCTCTCACATTTTAGGTAAACTGCCGGAGACCAACCGTGTTGGAGCTGCTGATATCTGGTTGCAGGCTGGATTCACACCAGGAAGGTGGCAAAGCTGCACTGGCTTCTCTAAAGGTCCTAATGAATAATTAAGAAGTGGGGCTTACATGAAGAAGCCCATCAAAATGCAGAGTTACACCAGTTTCTATAGAAGCAGGGTCATATTGTCAGAATCACGTTGCCTTTGGACCAACAGCAGAAAAACTAGCAGTGTTTAAAAGGAAATAGTAATTAGTAGAAAAGTATACTTAATGTTTCAAGTTCAAGAGGTTATTGCACTTATTGGACTGATTCCTTTGGACTCTAGGAAAATTATTTATCAGTCTTGAAAGAGCCTTTTCATCAGTTGTATGTGAGCAAATTTGAAAGATAAATGTGGGGACGTCCATTTGTGAGCCATACCTCAGAAGTAAGTGGGGCATTCGGCAAGACACTGACCCATAACAAATCGATCTTCCAAGAAAGTCGTACAGAGGAATTGATTTAATGGTTTGGAAGGGCCAAGTCAAAGTCTTGACCTTAATTCAATGAAAACGTTGGGAAAAGACTTAAAGTGAGCATCGAATGTTCAGAAATTAGCCAACATCTCTTAGTTATATGTTCACTACCTTGAAATGGAGCTAATCTTTAAGACTTAATGGAAATGACTGAAATAAGAGTTTCATTTTTCTTTGCAGTTGAAGCTTGAAAAGTAAGGTGCTACCTCGGAGCTCTCTGTCCACTTGGCTATTAAATTTCCAGAAGCTTTATTTAGGAAGAAAAAAGGATACCTTTTCAAAGCGGATCAATAATTGATGGCGATGACTATCTCTGAGACATGCTTTACTTCTTGTGCATGCACCAAGCTTTTAGGGTTTATTATTTTTTTGTTCAGTGGTGCACTTTGCCTCTTTTAGACCTCACTTGAAGGGACCTCCTTGGACACGTTCGAATGTTGCCTACAATAATTTTAGAATGAAGTTATTCTGCTTCCGATCACAGATGGGGAGGAAACTAATGGAGATTTTCCCTCACTCAGCCATCTGGACTGGTCCTCACAGTTCAGTAATGGACAGAATGTGGTTGAAGGTGGACACAGGAAAGATATTAGAGCCTAAGATTAGTATTTGGACAATGATGCTGTAATATTGTTTATCCATAATCCGTAGCAAGCACCAAGAAGCCAGGACAGTCTGATACAAGTCATGGTTGGCGTTCATTGCAAATTTTGCCTTTAGGCTTTTTACCCAATCCTTTAAGTTTTGCTTAATCTTAAAGGATTATTTTGAGAACTAAATAAACATAGTGAGGAATGGCTCAACTTTTCTATTTGAGCTAAATTTGGAGTCAAATAATGAGCTTTGCATTGTGTTTGAGGAATTGGACTGCCGTCATTTATCCTCCAGAAATTGCAAATTGTGCATTGAATGGGTCAGAAAGTTTACACAGACAGTGGGAAAAGTGTTGTAGGGCTTCACAAAATAAAATAAATTAGGAAAAATCAAGCAGTTGTGATATTGTTGGAAAATGCAATGAGCGACTATGTGTATTTGTGGCAATGAACCCACATTTTCCTCACTTACCTCTTTTTCGACTGTCGTCACGACAACGCTTTACAGTTTCTTTAGCATTTATCTTCCATCAGTGGGCATGGGGACACTTATGATGGTGGCAATACATCATCTGCAGCCCTGATTTGGGACGACTCTGGAGATGACTCTCGGGGCTGCAATAGTGGGTACAGCTACATTTTCTTTACACGATCACACTTGTACTATACTGTACTGTAACCAACAAATAGGATTTTTAGATTTGTTCTTCTATAGTTATGTTAAATGGAGGAAACTTGTGGAGCCCATTACAAATAAAATGCCAGAAGTTATTGTGGAAAGCTCCATTTATCAGATATATCGATAATGTTATCTTCATAGCTTATAGGCGTGTCTCCTGGGAAAAAGTGATTGGACTCTCTCACAACAAACAAGTTGTAACAGACACTTGAATACACTTATGGAATGGGACTAATAAATTATGCATTCTTCACCACATGTTTTACAAGTGTTTTCTGTCAGTTTTGTCCATCAATGGGGTCAGAGGTGTTTGATCTTAAGCTTATTGTCTTATTGGGTCATGGAAACACACAAAAGAAAATCTAGAAGAAAATGCCTCCAATTCCAACGTCAGTTGAACTGAAGCTGCCAAAATGCTGATGTTTTTGATGTATACGTTGTTGAAAAAGTGAAGAAAAAAAAAAGACCCGAGATAAAAAGACGTGTTAAAGATGCTCATACATCCCGACAGTGCTCTTAAAAGTGGCAGATAGGAAAAACTGACTGAAAAGTAAACCTCAAACAGTTCCTGTGTGAAAACAAGTCATTCAAAAAAATTTGAAACCATAAGAACTTTAAAGATATTTTGTTTTTACTGTATTTTATATGGGAAATAATGAGTTATAAAGACCCTTAACTTTCATTTTGAAGCGACTGTTTAAGCTTAAATATAACCAGAACTATGGAAGTTTTGGTGCACACTCAGTCCGCCCTACGAAGGGATTTGAGAGAAAACTAAGTCTTACAGCAGTGAGAGTGACAGAACACAAAAAGGCCTACGTTTGGTGATAATTTTCCATGTGTACCGGTACTAAAGTTGTGGGAGTTGGCAAATAATTTTGTAATGTTTACTGCTCAAAGGTTAGTGTGCCATCACCATCAGTTGAACATTCTTCTTCTTTCGGCTGCTCTCTTCTTCAGGGGTTGCCACAGCAAACTAACTTGCACGAAGACGTGGCGATTGTTTTTATGCCGGATGTCCTTCCTGACACAACTACAGACCGCTGAGCTACCACAGCCCTCTGTGTGGAGCAGGGAGCTGCTATCTCGGACGCCTATGGTGCGGGTTAAGAGCCTTGCTCAAGAGTGGGGCAAATGAAGGTGAAGGCAGGTGTGGGCGCTTCACCTTTACCATCCGCATTTTGAGGTTGTCAGTGCGTGGAATTGACTCTGCGACCTTCCGATCACAGGCTGACCTCTAACCTCTGCGCCACCAATCCTCCATCAGTTGAACGTACCGTAGTAAAATCTCTGATAGTCTTATAAATTAAAGTGTGCAGCATTTCCCTTAGATCAGGTCCCTTGGCGGGGTGCTCCGCTTGTCATATTTTATTTTTGTCGGCCAGGGGGGAGGGGTGTAGAGAGTTACGTCTATTGACGGCCTGCTAGCTTAGCGCTATATTGCTGCCGGTTTTTATTGACGACAGGAGGGGGACGAGATGGAGACAACAGCACAATACAAATGCAATATCAAAAAATGCAAGTGTGTTTGTAATGCGCCCCGCACTACACCCGCGCTACATCAATACCAATAGTTGTTTGCGGTGGCAAGGGTGGTGGGGAGCTTGGTTCTGTTGATGGGGGTAGAATGGTAGAGGGAACACTTGTGTGTATGTAAATGATAAATACTGTATGTGAAAATGTCAGGTCGATAAACTCTGAATCATGTTTCTACTCTGAAATTTCTGTGAGCCACAGAGCTCTAAAAATGGCTGTTTTTTTATTTGTTGGGAGAAATGTTTCTATACACAGCAATGGCAACATTTTACAATTATTTTTCTGTATTTCTTTCCATGTCATGCGATATAACACTGCCAAATTTTATCACACGCCTTTTCTGTTCAAGCCATATACATATACAGTACCGGTATATATAAATATATCCCCCGCCAAAGGACCAAATTACACATTTTCAGCCACAGTTAGGAGGTCATCTTTCAAAAGTTCTTTTATTTTACAGTTCTGCAGTTTGGGCCACGCTTGAAATAGAACAAGTGAGTCTCTATTTCATTTATTTTGTCCTCAACAGGACAAACCCCTGTGCAGCAGGTTGAGAACACACCGGTCCTCCCAGGTTTCAGTGACTCAGTTGCTACCGTCCCCACTGCCTCTCGATCCTGCGGACTAATATTTTCAGCTACTTCCTCCAGTTTCCAGTAAAACAACCATTCAGCGGGTCATTATGTCATCCTCTCGAGTTGCGCAGCACCTGATACTGAGCGACTTTAGCCGGGTGTCATCACGGAGTGTTGCTTGGCTGTTGTTGGTGAAAGACGCTGGGGTCTCTGCCAAATAACTAGAGAGCCTGAATCAAAAACCATAACTGAGAGGGGAGGAACACAGGTCTTCAGGGATCATAGCTTGTCACTGGAAACCTTTTATTTTTTTTTTTTTGGAAGGTGGGACCTTTTGTGATCAGTTACCTAGTTAAATTATATAAATAGATTCAGGAAATCTGGCTACACAATAAGGTTAGGTTCCATTGATGGTGTCTGTTTTTTTACGAAAGCTGAAGAGTTGTAACTTTGATACACGGCATCGCAACAGGGCAGGAACAGTGAGAGACGTACTTTGACGTTGTCAGCGCTGCAGAGGTTGAACGCTACTGCTACGGCAGAAAGACTTTTTGTTGTTTGTGCACTTCTCCAAACCCGAAGCAACGCTATTATGTTCAAGAGATTTTTGTACCCTTGACTAAATGTTTGTGTTGTAACCTGCTGGAAGGTTCAGGCTCCGTTGGAAGCTGCTCACGCCCATCGCTGACCTGTTTATAAAGCGCAGATGGGATAAGGAACCTTTGGTGTGGTTTTCTTTTATTGTTTTCTAGAAAAGGTGCTTTTTGTTTCCTTAGACCAAGGCATGAGTGACGTAAGCATCTTTGCTGCTGTACAAACAAGGAAAAAACCCAAGAAAACTATGGGTGAGATTGCGTTACAGGCAGTGGAGAGAGTCAAGAGGCGCCGTCTGTCCTGACCTGGTTGTATCCCCTTTGAAGGAACATAAGAAAGAAAAGCCGCAGAAATCCCCTCCCCACACTCAGCCCTATTTACAGCTACTGAATGCAGAAGGGGGAGGGCGTACACAATCTTTCTTTTTGTTGGCTCAAATTCTTTTTTCGTCATAGCTTTGCCCTTGAAGCCACGTGCATTTATTATTTAGCTAAACATGGATTGCCCATGGGGTGCTAGTTATGACTTGTTGAACTATTTAACAGCTTCAGTCATGCTGCAGGGCTTGCCTCTCTGTTGCATCATGAGCTAATTGTTTCTGGCGCAACCGTGCTCAAACAACGGTTACAGCTAAATGCAGCATTCTGCTGTTTCATCAGTCTTTTCTCACAGAATCGTGAAGCTGTTCGTACTTAAAAAGAGGAAGTTGTGAAGCCAATGTGTTTAGACGAAAAGTAATTATGCTTGGTCTAGTATTTGTTTCTCGATCACAGATGTATTGAAAGTCCCGGCATGTGTAGGGGCCAAGATGGTGTAGACGAGAGGTAGGGCAGCCGACCTGCGTTCAACTCCCCGCCATGTCGTGGTGTCCTTGAGCAAGACACCTAATCTCTAACTGCTCCCCAGGTGCTTACATAGCTGCGCGCTACTCCACCTGGGTGTATCTCAGGTGTGATAGGTTAAATTTCATCAATGTATGGGAACACACAATGATAACACATAGCAAAACAAACAAACAAACAAACAAACAAAAAATGTCAATGCCACCCATTCAAAGATCATCTTATGTTGGGAAATGACAGTTGTTTGGGGTCAAACCTTGAAAATAACGTGCATTAAGCGAAACATCATGCAATCAGTTAGTGCTTTGATGATGTGTTGGAGATGACTCTTAGCTTTACATGTCTATCTTGTAAATGAGTTTGCAAGGCAGTGGGTTGAATGAATGAATGAATGCTACAACAACCATACCAAATTTTAAACCATTAGCTGTAAAATTGACATATTTTTCCATTTTTATACACCCGTTGTATCTGAACGTGTTATGGTATAGTCTCCATCTGTCCATTTGTAAACTTTCTCTTGTCTGGGCCATAACTTCAGATTTGCTCAAGATAATTTAACAAAACTTGATACACATTTGTACCATCACTAGACAGCATGTCACGTAACCTCTTCGTAAACGTTAGTCAAAGGTTAAACAAGGTCTTTACTTGTCTGGGCCATTATTATAGCTTGCTTTGTACCTGTAGTAATTTGTCGATGGTTGTACAGGTAGTCCCCGGTTTTCGACCGTCTTTGTTTACGAATTTCCGCATTTACTACCGCCCCCCCCAGTGACGTCATCGCGC
>JARVLU010000665.1:483459-493706 GCA_031762415.1 Simpsonichthys santanae
GGTAACACCATTCTGGTATTGCTGCACTGTCTTTCTGTGCAACAATGGTGGAATTGGTGATCCTCTTACCATCTTGGTTCTAAGAGACACTGACACTCTGAGAAGCTCTTTTTATACCCAATCATGTTGTCAATTGACCTAATTAGTGTTAGTTGGTTGGGGGGGTGGCGGATTTGGTAGGTAGGGTGCTTGGTTCTGTTCACAGGGCAGAGTGCCTTCCTTAGATAATGGTAGGTGAAACACTGCATTTAATAATTTATTGGATGTCATCACCTTGGGTTAGGGTATTGGGGTGTCCTCCTTGGAAAAAAAAAGTCCAAGAAGCATTGATTGGTGCTTTGACCTTCAGTCTATCTCTCTTCTGGACTCTTGGTGTATCAGACAGCACGACCCGTCCTTCTCTGCTCTGATTGGGTCAAACTGTGGCTCTGGTTCTCTTTATTGGTCAAGAGCAGCACATCCCTGGATCATCATTAGATCAGAAGGCTTAAAAAAGACCACAACAAAACACTTCTTTTCCCTATTATCTTTATCGAAAACTGAAATCCATTGCAACCCAAGTCTATTTCATTTGGCTATCCAATGGACAACCTCGAGGCAAGATCTGATTGTCTGAGACAAAAATAGGTTGTCTCGGATGAACAGGAACTGATTATGTCGACCTCACTAATAACAGATGGATAAAAGACAAAAACTTATCAAGATAGTCCCTTTAAGTATGGACATCTGAACATCATTGTCTGTAACAACCAGGTCGTCCTTCCTTAATCATCTTGTACTAAAATATTAACTCGGCCGTCCAGTAATGGTCAATAAAGTTATCTGGACAGTTTCTTTTTTGTGGAGAGACGTTTCACCCTCTATCCGGAGGGTTTCATCAGTCTGAGGAGTCCCAAGTAAACTGTTTCATCCACTAAGCAGTACACTCCTTTTGTGGACCAATCTGTTTGATGGTGATAGGATGGTTTCTGGGGGTTGTCCTGTGCCCCGTCAACTCCTCCCTAGCAGCCACAGCCAAAATGGTTCAAGACATCAAAGTTCATGCTCAATCATCCAGGTACAAAATCCAATATTGGTCAATCAGGTCATCTTAGAAAATGCCAAAACAAATACAGAGTAAACCCAATAATAATAAAAAATACTTGTTTTCTTTTGAGAACAAACTCTTTGCTGTTTTTCTGTCTGGCTTTCTTTAGGTTGAAATGCTAATTTGACTTTAACTTTGGTTTAAGGTAACACTTGCAAATTAGCATGCAAACACACCGGACTCCAAAGATGGAAGCAGAAAAAACTCATCTGCTAAACGTGCATCTAACATTCACACCAAACCTGTCAGAAATTCAGGATTTCTAACACGGTCTTAAAGGGGTGTTTAGGAATTTAATTAGTTAATTTTTCAGTTCTGGGTAAGAAACATGGATAAATACATATAGGTTTATGATTGTTTATCAATAGTTCACATTTACCATCTTTAAAAAGTGGGGGGAAAAATCAATGGTCACCTTGATGTCTACCTTAAAATCTCGAAATTCCAGCTTCTTTATAGTGAAATGGAAAATGCAGATCTTTTTTATTGTTGTAATTGCACTCTTTGTTTTATCATCAATGAAAATGCAGTCATTTAGCAACAATTGTTAAGGTTAAGGGTTCTTAAACTTTATATTCAATGTCCAAATCTGATTTTTAAGTGGTATT
Source organism: Simpsonichthys santanae (assembly GCA_031762415.1). Lineage (NCBI taxonomy): Eukaryota > Metazoa > Chordata > Actinopteri > Cyprinodontiformes > Rivulidae > Simpsonichthys > Simpsonichthys santanae. Next base: position 485,155 of record JARVLU010000665.1, read on the forward strand.
AAAGGTCCAGATATAGTAGTATCTTTTTAGGTTGTACATTTGAAGTAAATTTAACAAAAAGCATTTGTTTATCACTGTTGGCCTCTACAGTTGGTGAAACTAATCTGCTCTAATTTTTTGTAGTAAAACAACGTAGTGTAACTATATTAAAGTTATATATAAACTGAATTACCTTTCATGTCTTAACAAATATGGCTTTTTTCTGCAAAAATAAACATCTTAAATAAAATGAACCTAAAGACAACGGGACTTTAACATCAGAATGCTTCCTTAGAAAATAATGTTATTAACTTACTTTTATATTATATGAATTTTTCTGTTCAGTGCCCTGCCGCTCTTTCTGTTGTGACTTGGTGCTGTATAAATAAAGATGGAGGTGGAAGTTACAAATGTCCTGAGAGCCCAAACCTTTGCACGAAATATGTCAAACGAGATGACATTTTTATTTCTTAAATGGCAGCAATCTGACATTTTAACCACGTTTATTACAAGAATACATTCTTACAGATGTGTAAAAGCAGACTTATTGAGAACATCATAAATGCAAGTGTATCTATCAAATCATCTTTGAAAACTTATTATTTTTATTTTTATTTTTTTGCAAGCTGATACAACTCCATTGTGATTTAACATAACGCCGTATTCTCTGCTGCTTTAGTTTCTGATACTGACACCAATAGAAACCGAAGCTGTAATTTGCTGCTTCGGCTGCCATGGTGGGTACTAAGCAGGCAGAGGCAGGTACGATGTGGGCCGAGAGGGGCGACAAGATGATGCGCTTAGATGGAATACGATTTTGCAAGCTATACGAGTGAAAATCGGTTGCTTTAAAAAAAACGAAAAACATGCAACTTGCTGGTAGCAAACACTCAAACTTCAGTAAGATTGCAACTGAAAAGTTTCCTGTTTTCACACAAGTTTGGGTTTCAAACTAGTTTCCAACATTTGCATCTCAGTGGGATACTACCTATACAGACAAACAGTACCTCACTTGCCCCTTATAATCGCTCTCTCTCCTAAAGGAACCACACTGCTCATCATTGTTTCATCTAAAGGCAATTCAATGCAACGCAATATCAAACATACATACAAAACAATCAGTGAACAAGGCCAAGCTGATTCTGGCAGATCCTGAGCACCACTCCATGGTGAGTTCAAGTTGCTTCCATCTGGACGCAGATATCTTCTGCCTAGATGTAGAACGAACAGACTGAAAAACTCATTCATCCCTGTATCGCCCCTTGGGGATAATAACGATTCTTGAACTTGAAAACACTTTAACGTAATATCTGGAAGACACAAGGAGGCAGTAGTTGTTTATTCTCATAGGATGCATTGAAAAGCCAAAAAGAAAATCCATACGCACAGATATAAAAAGAGAACCCTAGTAAAGTGGCCCAAAAATGGATAATATGTATTCAAACGTGAGTCCCAAACAGTATGGAATTTTTAGGTGATATATTTGTAGGAACTCTGGATATTTGATGAACTGAAGATGCTCGTTCTTTGCCTGCAGACTTGAAGAAGACCCTGGCGGTGCTGCTGGACAACATCATGCTCAGGCTCGGCAAGCTCGAGTCCAAGGTGGAGAACATCTACAACGGCACAGGAAATAACCTGACCAATGGCACTGGCACCGTCTCGCCAAGCTCCGGAAACCCAGAAAAAGTGAACGTGGCAGGTTTGTGTTGGATATTTTTATTTTTCCGTTTGCCTTGAAATGGCAGGAGTTGTTTGAGCATGAACAGTTGTTGCTCAAAAGTTGCGTCCCCTGGCAGAAAATTTTCTTTTTGGTGCCATTTTTCTGAACATTTGAACAACACAAAACCTTCCTTTGACTTATGGGTTGTGGTTTAATGAAGCCATTTGTTCTCAGACAGTAGTGTTTGTCTTTTTACATCATCATGACAGCAGAAATATTAAAATGACCCTCATAAATAATTTACATACCCTGTAAGTTTTGGCATATTATGCACTCAGGTGTAAATGGCTACTAAAGAATCCTCACCTGTGATCTGTTTGCTTGTACTTAGTGGTAGTGTATAAAAAGTCAGTGAGTTTCTGGTCCTGACATGTTTCATCCCGTGTCACACTGATATTGGATTCTGAACCATGGCAAAAGCAAAATAATTATCATTTACAAAACAGGAAAATTATATTGAAAGGTATTCAAGCAATTAAGAATGCCAGTCAGCTGTGTTCAGACACCAGTTAAGAGGTGGAAAACGAGGGATTCTGTTGAAACCAATCCACGGTCAGGTAGACCAACAAAGATTTCTGACACAACTGCAAGGATCATTGTTTGACATTCAAAGAAAAACCCACAAATAACTTCAGCTGACTCTCTGGAAAAACAGTGGTGTGGGTGTTTCAAGGTGCACTGTAAGGAGGCACTTGAAGAAAAATGGGCTGCGTGGTCAAGTCGCCAGAAGACGACTATTACTGCGCCATTTCCACAAATCAGCCTGTTTACAAAATGCCAAACAGCACCGAGAAAAGCTTCAAACTTCTGGAACTAAGTTATCAGGAGCGATGGGACCAAAATGTAACTTTCTGGCCACAACCATAAACATTACATTTGGAGAGGAGGAGTCAACAATGCCCTTGATAAATGGTAAATGGAGCTTACTTATATAGCGCTTTCCAGCCCCCTATGAGGGGCCCCAAAGCACTTCACAGTACCAGCCATCCACCCATTCATACACACATTCATACACCGGTGGCGGTGGCTGCCATGCAAGACGCCAGCCAGTCCCACCGGGAGCAACTCGGGGTTAAGTGTCTTGCCCAGGCACACAACGACACATGGTGTGGGAACTTGGGATTCGAACCTCCAACCTTCCGAACGGGGGTTCGGCTGCCACTACCAGTGCACCACGGCCTGCCCTCTTCCCTGTCGACTCATCTGAGGCAGCCATAGCCAGAGTGGTTAAAAGTGCCAAATGTGGCCCTCGTTGACCTCTTATTTGGCTTCAATTTTGGCCCCTTTTGTGAGTTTGACACCCCTGTTTTAGGACATTCCAACATGACAATGATCCAAAGCAGGCCAAGTCAACGGATACAGCAGAAAAAAGTCAAGGTTCCGGAATGACCGTCTCGGTCTCCTGACCTCAGTATCATTGAGCCACTTTGGTGAGATCTCGACCAGGCAGTTCATGGAAGACAACCCAAGAATTTACAGGAACTAAAGATATTTTACCAAGAAGAATGGGTAGCTTTACCATGTGAGAAAATTAAGTGTCTCATCCACAACTATCACAGAAGACTTGAAGCTGTCATCGATGCTAAAGGCGGCATTACATGGTATTAAAACTAGGATATGTAATTTTTGATCCGGGTCATTTGGGCATTTTCTGTTGTCGTTGTGAATAAATGTTGTCAACCACTAACCATGAGTAAAAGAAAGGTTTTGGTTTTATCTTTCATATTCTCAGAAAAGTGCCCCCCCCCAAAAAAAAAACATTCTGCCAGGGTATGTAAACTTTTGAGCACAGCTGTATGAATTTGAAAACACTCCTACGTTGCTTTAGGCTTTGCCAGTGCTGTTCATCTGAATACCTGGTCTTTACATGTTCAGACCTGCTCTAACCTACATTAGACACTATAAATCTGGATTTTGTACTCCTGCAGCACAGAACAAGATTAATTAGACTCATGGTCTTTACTAAAAATCATAAAATTATCTTGGTGACGGCTGTATCACTTTGTCTACGTTAAAATCAAAAGGCAGACTCTGCCAGATGTATTGTTTGATTTTCACTTTTGTTCAGAAAACCAGTAAAGCCACATTGTTTCAGTCTATCTGTGAGACGTTTGGTTCCACCGGTTTGACTTTAATGAAACTTTTGGAACAGATTGCTCGCTCTTTGGAAGGTCGACCTTGTCTTTCTTTAATAATATAAATGTCTGAATATGGAAATATTCCGAGTTTGCCATCAACTCAATGCGCTGAGGAATTTTAAAAAGTATACCAGCTTTTTCCAAACGCAAATTGGCCTGAAGCAATTAGTAGTTGAGGTTTTTTGATGGCTGATATAAAATGCTAATTTATTAATGGTGCCAATGTTTTTTTTTCTTTTTCATTTAATTAAAAAAATAAACCTGTTACCTAAATAAATAAATATACTGTATACAGTATTTAACAACAAGAAAAAAAAAGACAATGGGTTATAGTGAGCTGGTTGTAGCAGCTGATGCATCTTCAAGGGTCAAGGTTCTTTATTGTCAATCACATCACATGTGGTGGAAAGAAATTGTGTACTCAAGGTCCCAGTTGCACCCAAAATAGCAACAAATAAAAATTAATAAAAATAGTTTTCTCAAATGATTGGCGTTTCCAGTAGGGTGGCCAGAGATTAATCTATGGCAGGCGGTATGCAAGTAAAGCACATTATTTAAAAAGTGGTAAATTGTTCAACAAGATAGGTTGGCTGATTGCGTATTTTTATTTTTTTATTGCTGTTAGATCAAGAAGCTACCAATTACTTGTTCAGCTTTTCTACAAACTGGTATGAGTTTGGCCTAACCAAGTAGAGAAACCCAAGGTCCGTTGGTAATCCACCGCAAACTGTTTGATAAATGCATTTATGCTTGTACAGATGCATCTACTGATCTGTTTATAACGCCTAAACATTCACCCGTTCTTCTGAAAGTAGGACATAGTGACGCCCACGTCCCTCTCTCGGCAGTGAACCAAAGTCTGTAGCGCTTCAGAGTCCCCATTGAAGCCTGTGCTGTGTCTTGAAGTGGGTGGCAGGCAGAGCTCCTTGGCAGCTTCTGTAGTGCTCCTTCCTGACTGGAACGCAATTACCGAGATAAGAATCTGGACAGTGAAGGGAACACGCCTGTCTTTCATGGAGGCTGCTATCAAGATGGAGCCGAACAGCAGCCAGGGGACTGTGCCGTTTCCACCCCAGGTTCTTTCTTCTTCTTCTTCTTCTTCTTCTTCACGGACTCTGGCATGTCGAGGACTGGAGCTGGGGTCTTTTCAATCTCCTAAATCTTGTGTTGCTGTTCTGCTTTGCTTAGAGTGTAGGATGTGTTCATCTGAATCTAAAGTCAGCTCAGATTTGATCCTTCTTCTATTCTTGAAAACTCACAAAGAAGTGAATTCACAGCTTATTTGATGGATACTACAAGACAAGCTATTGTTGGCCATTGTCGTACTGTAGGTGCAATAGGAACATTTATGCCTCAGGTTTTGTGTCTGCTCTTATTGATTGCAAGCTCTTTCCTTATATTCCCGTTTCACGTATCTTTTGATCAGCTCAAGATTATTGGACAAAACCTCACACATTTGCATCACTAGACTGAGTGTCATATACACTTTTCATCACCCCAAGTTCAAGGTAAATGATAAATTGACTGTACTTGTAAAGTGTCTTTCTATCTAATCAAGACACTCAAAGAACTTTACATAAACATCTGTTCCCTCATTTACCTATTCATACAGCACTCTACTAGATCTATACCAAGAATAATCAGAGCTTTATCACATTCATACACTGATGAGACACACATCGGAGGCAACGAAGGGTTCAGTGTCTTGCCCAGGGACATTTCGGCATGTGACTGCTGGTGGAATCAAACCCCCAACTCTTGCATTGGAGGATAACTGCTCTAACCACTCAACCATAGCAGTCCCAGGTCACTTTCACAAATCAAGGTCAAATGTTGTGCAGAGTCTTTGCTTGTTCTGGCCATTGCTATAGATTGCTGTTTAATAGTTTGTCAATGGACATAAAATTTGCTCTATGTGCTACTCTTGTTTCTAACTGAGGAAATAAAAAATGAAACTATGCATTTCTGCACACTTTTGTTGTGAAATTAAAAACATTTGCAACTTTGCACCAGTCAAAGTACTTAGCTTAAGATAAGATAAGATAGAACTTTCTAGATCCCTCAGGAAGTTGTCGTGTCAGAGTTTCAATACAAAGGAACATACTCAAGGAATCATACACGATATAAAAATAACAGAGGTATAAAAATACCAGCAATTAATCGTTTAGCTTGTTGAGGGAATCAACGTCTCAATTCTTGTTCGGGCTAAAATTCTTTTACATCTGAGCCAGTAAACCTTAAATAATTTGTAGATTTCACAAGACTGTTCGAAGTCTTGTTCATGATATTCTCTTTATTGTTCCCTTTTAATTTATAGGGTTTTCTTTACATTTGAAGACTTTTTTTTTTGAAAAACAGTCGCACAAGATTATCAAAAGAAGAAAGCAGTGCAACAAACTGGTTTTCTTAAAATCTGTTGCACTACACAATATCCTGATGGGTTTCCTGAGCACTTTCATTAGTTCAGAAAAAAGCACAAGTTAGTGTCTCCAAGTTAAATTTCACACTTTGTAAAGTTTAATCTGCAACTTTTATCCTTAAAACCTTTATTTTTACCAACCTCTAACGTTAAACGTGGATGGTTACCTGTATATGTACAGACAGTTTATCTGACATGACAAGGGGCCTCCCTCCCATTTTTCTTAAAAGAGACACACTGCTAGCTCCTTCACTATCCATCCTTTGGGTCAAACAGTCTTATACTGCCATCAGGTGGTCAAATAAGGTACTACACTAAAAAAAATCAAAATTTCTTCTTAAATTTGACAATAATGACTAATTGTCAAATTTCAAACAATATTATCGTTAATGCAATAATTTCTGAGACCATTAATCGCCCAGCAAAATTTGTTATCGTGACAGGCTTATATACACAATCTCTTAGTCTTTGGAAAATAAGTCGAGGATGACTCTCAGCTACTACCACACCAAGTTTTTTATACCCCTATCAAAGTTGGACATATTGCGGTTTAGTTTAGGTTTCTCTTGTCTCGCTATAACTTCTGATCAGCTCAAGATACGTAATTTAATGAAACTACTTGTTCATCGTCACTAGACAGGGTGTCACATGCACATTTCACGTGAGCTTAAGATAATTTAACTATTTGTACCACCGCTACACGGCGAGTTTTCATCACCCCAGTTCTAAGGGCACAAGTCAAGGTCAAAGGTTACTCAATACAACACACCGTTTTGTATCAAGTCGACTTAAAGAGTTGTAGATGGACATCAAATCCCGTTGAGGGTTTGTTCATGAGATATTTTACTTACAGGTAGATAAACATTCAGACGTCCCCACAGGAAGAATAAATATCAGTTCTGATGCCGTATCAATTCAAAGCCGGTTGGGATGGCACACTTTACTAACCCCAACTTGATCATTAAATTACGAAGTCATCATCGGTGTCGTAAAGTAGACATCTGGACCTCAAGAAGTCGTCTGTTTAGCAGCTGCCGCTAATTAAAAACTATATTTCACACACACCTGAGCAGTGGACTGAGCGGTGGAACTTCCTGTACCGCAGTCACCTCGTAAGCTTGTACAGAAGCTATTTTTGGACCCTTGTTTTATGCGTCACATGTGGGGAAACGATGGGTCTTTGTCGCCCTGACGTGCATTTATGTTGCAACCTATAAATTACAGATGAAGCCGCATTTGAGATAAGGAGTTGTTTGAACATTCTGCTTCAGCTCTCAGGACTTTCCCTCGCACACGAGCCCAGACACGTCCATCCGATTCACATTCTCACTTGCCCACGTGCCTCCTTTGTAGAGAACCGTGTACACATCGGTGAATTTTCCTTCTGCTTTCGAGCACCTCCTTGGAGAACCCCCTCTGTTTGCTGCAGATCTTATATCAGGCATGTAAACAAACTGCGGGAAAAGGCGACCGACGGGTTTGCTCATGTGAAGTTTTCTTTCTTGTGCCTCATCGTCTCGTCGAGCTTCCTGAAGAGACGACAAGACTTCAGAGATCGTCTGTGCTCGTGCTGCTCGCTCGCAGATGCAGATACGAAAAATATCTTGTTAAAGACCCCCGAACGTTGTCAAAAATGTGAAACAAAGAATAAATTTGATGTTCTGTTTTATGTCGGACACTAAGATTATCTCAGGAAACAGGATATTTTTAGGTATGCTCTACTTAACAACCACACAGTTGAAAAAAACTACAATATTGTTGGTATTATTGAACAGGACAAACTTTAGGTTAGGTTGTTTTATAGTAAAACTTTTTTTTTACTTCCAGCGTTAATATAAAGAATGACAACGAAAGGAGCTGACCAAAAACTTACCCCAATACTTTGTAAATCTTAACCATTTTTGACTGTTACCAGGAAAATAGAGGCTTTCATGAAGTCCACAGTGATTTTGAAGTGAAGCTGACTTCTACAAACGTCTCTAATCAAGAAGTTAAATTAAAATTGTTCACACCTTTCCTGGGAAATGAGCTGTTTTCATCTTCAGAAACGCAGTCGCTCATCTGTTTTACAGCCTCTGAAGGCTGGGTAACGCCGACTAATCTGTCTTTATTTTATCTGTTATTTCTTCTTCACCTCGTCCGTCATAATTACTAGATCAACAGACTATATCAAGGTCGTCGTTCCAAAAAAGAGACTATTTTTGTCTTCATCTTGTTGCATTTTTCTGCAGCAGACAACTGGATCACCTTACAACATGCACCCAAACACTTCATTTTGACCACCACCAAACAC
>JARVLU010000665.1:496014-518280 GCA_031762415.1 Simpsonichthys santanae
TGGCTGGTACTGTGAAGCGCTTTGGGGCCCCTCATAGGGGGCTGGAAAGCGCTATATAAGTAAGCTCCATTTACCATATTTTGGCAACGCAAACTCAGAAATATCAATCTGTTACGCTCAAAGAACTTGCAAGAAAGTTACAATTATTCCAAGTTGTAGTAGTATCTTTTGCAGTACGTATGTTGTTAAAATTACATAGGTTTCAGAGTTTAGAACATTACGAACATTGCAAGAGTGTGGGAAGGGTTTATAAAGCCTTAAAATATATATAAATACTAAAATTAATATAACATCCCTACTTGGCATATTTTCACCTGTCTGGAATGTACCGCGATACGTGAGGGACTACTGTATTCATTTTTGATATTGTTCAGGAGTAAACTAACAGTACTTCAAATATATTGAATATATTGGCCTTTATAAAACTAGTATGGCTTCATCTGAACCATGAAGTCCTTCAAGTTTACACCTGGACAGTTGGTCCTAGATTAAAGCCATGGAAGTCTTGAGTTGTAGCACATGTGTAAATTGTATTCACTTAGATATTTTTTAATCCATAAACCGTTATGATCCATCTGTTTGATGCCTTTCCAGAGACATAAACTGAAGCTCCACATTCGAACACACCATCTCCATCTTCCTCTGTTCCAGCAGGCAAACTCATCCCATTGTGTGCGATTAAGAAAGCATGGGTGTGATGGGAGGAACATCTGGGGCTGACACGCAGCGTTGGCCGCAACAGATGCATCACACTTTTTTCTTCCCGCTTAGCTTCTTTCATGCCTCCTTAGCTTTATTTAGTTTTAAGTTTGCTTTTCCCCAAGGGGTAATCAAAACATTAGAGCAGCACGGCGTAATCTCAGATTGATATCTAACACGCAATGAGTTCCAAAAGTCGTAGATTATTTGAAATACTGTTTCTGTTGTTTGTTCAAACTAAAACGTGAATGACTCGGTTTAAACCAGCGTTCGCTCGGATCAACGGTGGAACAGTACCGGTAGTCAGGGCTCTGTTTTAGTTTTCGGTGTAGAATCAGGATGAACTTGGAGAAAGCGTTGGCCGGATCAGATTGCTTGAGAACAAAAGGCTGGTTGGTTACAGCCAGACGCTTGTTGAGCTCTCTACAGCCGAGGACGAGAGGAAGAGAGAGAAAGCTGAAACTCAAACAGGAATGGGATCAGGGCTACGTGGAGATCCTTGGATCTGGTTTTCTGCCTCAAGGACTTTGCTGTGGAACACTTGTGTGGACCGACGGGAATGGGAGACATGTGTTTTGACCAGCTCCAAACATGTGCTCCTCAATCTGGAAAGTCATTTGGTTTCTGTTACCTCTCTGTGAGCCTTTGGCTGGCCAAAAGAAACGTAAACTTTTGTTTTTTTAGCTCGACTGAACCCTCATGCCATGTAATCATCATCTTCTTTGCTCCTTGATAATCTCTCCTTTAATCAAGATGTATTCTTGCCCTACTTGCGTCAGTCAAACGTACTTCCTGTTCCTTTTTATTTTATCTGAGTTTATATAGGGGCCGAGACGGGTTAGAGATAGGGCAGCCGACTTGGGACCCGAAAGTCCCAGGTTCAATCCCCAGCCATTCCCACATGTCGTGGTGTCTCTGAGCAAGACACCCAATCCCCAATTGCTCCCCGGGCACCTGCATATCTGCTCACTGCTCCACCTGGGTACATCCCAGGTGCAATGGGTTAAATGCAAAGAAACAATTTCGCCGTTGTATGGGAACTTACAATGATGACAACACAACACTTTATTATCAATATTATAATTACCTAATGTAGCATCCTTTAACATTGGTGTCTTTAAAAAATATTTTGTGAGTCTCAAAACTGATAAAAACAGGTTCTTGTTTGGCTCGCCGTAAGCCTGGCCATACTTTATGACTAATGCTCTGGCTGATAAAATATTAATTATTGATAACCACTCAAGAGATCATGACTTAAAAAATGACCAGACTGTCCCTTTAAGGTGTATTTACAATTCATTTTACCAGTGGTGTTCAATCCAGGTCCTCAAGGGCCACTATCCTGAATTTAGATGTTTCTCTGCAACAACACACCTGATTTGAATCCATGGGTGATTAACTTCTGCAGAACATGAAGAGGTGATTTATCCGTTGAATCAGGTATGTTGGAGCAAAGAAACGAGTAAAACATGCAGGATAGTGGACCTCAGGGACCAGGACTGGGCACCACTGTGTGAGGGTTAGAAGGTAAAATATGGCTTTTAACCTATAACTTGGCAGACATGTTGGGTTCATGGGTTTTAACAAAGTTTTTGAGTTGGATTTAAAGGTTTACAGGGATGCACCTGTTTCTCTTTGGGTTCTTCTGTCTGCTCCAAGGTCCATGTTGATGTCCTCCTTTCCATTTTGGAACAACACATTTCAAAAAGACCTCATTTCTACAGCCCACTCATCAAGTTACTATTTCCATCTGTCCATATCATCTGTCCGTCCGTCCGTCTATCCATCCATCCAGTCACTGGTGGCCATATCCAGCCATCACTGTGCGAGAGGTGGGGTACATCCTGGACAGGTCTCCAGTCCATCACAGGGACTTGAGACAACCCTTCACTCTGTCTCATCTAGGGACAATTTAGAGTCACCAATCAGCCTAACAGGCATGTTTTTGGTCTGTGGGAGGAAACCGGAGAACATGCAAACTCCACCCACAAAGTTCCCCGTCCGGGATTCGATCCAGCAACCTGCTCGCCGAGAGGCAGCAGCTCTATCAACTGCGCCAACGTGCCGCCCAATTTACTATATCCTTTTCTTTCCATTCTTATTTATTCAGAAAAAGAACAGTTTTTTTAGATGATGTTTAGGATCATATTTGAATGTATGGTGGCCCTGAGCGGCTAAACAACTTAAAATTTTCTTTACCACATCGTTTTAAAATTTTTATCAGTTAGAATTTTTTGGACTGGTCTGTCACAAAGAACGAGTCGATGGCTTTTCGAGGACTTGGTTGATCATGAGTGTCACGTTGTGAGGACGTTATCCCAGCGAAGCTCGCTCAACCCATGAGATTGGACTTGTTCTCGAGGCTCCCTGATCTCCACACTTGTTCATCTCTCGATGCTCTTCAGTCTCACAGCGTTCTTCCTGTCCAAACTAAGCCACTGCCAAGACGTGTGAATTTGCAGTCCGGTAAAGTTCAACGTCGGCGAGCGCGTCAGGGTAAAGCATAGTTTTTAAATGAATTGTTCCACATCAGGATCATACAGCTGACTGTAAACATTGGTTTCCAATGGCGACCTTGTAAAGAACATTAACTTACTGTCAGTCTGATCGAGGTTAATCACTAAATCTGGGCTTTGGCTGGAAAGGTTTCTACTTCAGAGAGATCTATTGAAATCAATGGGGAGGGGAAAACAGAACAACATGGACCAGATGTCTCTGATTTGATTTTGGAGTTGCCAGACGTCGTATTGGCTCATAGAGCCGGTTGAACGCATGCGGACTGGGGGAAAAAGTGTAATATCTCATCTTTTCAGCCATGAGGCCGTTTGAGGCCTATCAGATAAACACTGAGTGCTGCTAAGTGTTTATTTCAGTGCCATGACACGTTCCAATGACCTCATGTGTTTTCTGCTTCAGAGCTTTTGCACATTTTGAAGTGTTTTTAGCCTCATTAGTTCCCCCTTTATATGCTCTCGTTTTATTTTATGAACTGCTGCTTGTTTTTATTCGTGGTTAGGGCATTTTTTTAAAGCCCGTTTTCACTCGGTGTGTTGTTTTCTCCTCTGCTGGCTTTTTTTCCTTTGCTGCCGTGTCGACCACCATGAAGTGTGGTAAAGTGGTTTGTCTTTTATCGCTTCAGCAGCGAATGCTTAACTTCCTCGGTCGCTCATGTTTGCGTCTGACATCTTGTGGGTTGTAAAAGCTCCCTGACGTTCCGCTGGAGGTTGTTCTTCTGTTTGAGATGAACTTCCTTGGGTGGTACAGGTGAATAACAAGCAACTGGCTGGGTTTGAAACTGCACCGTCCCTCCTGTGTTTGATTACAATGGGAGCTATTTTTAGTTCCTGCTTGGCAGCAGATACTGCTTGATTAAATCGAGGAAAAAGATTCGCCTCGTAGCGTCGATTGAACGACAGGCCGTCTTGGTTGGCGCACCGCCTGATGGCCAGGTGTCTGAAAAATGGAACAACAAAGTAACCCTTTGTCACCCTTGGCTCAAAGGTGAAGGTTATCTCAGAACGCACTAAACAATTCTTTGTGAAGCTCCTTGAAAGGAACCATTAATGTTCCTTTGTAACTGATTCACTTTTGGTGTCAGGCCATTTCAATATGGCTCCCACAGTTAAAACAACAACAAACATGGTGATACATGGATGGATGGATCGATATATACATACTTTCATACATACACTTACATACCAACGTGCTTACATACATACTTACATACATACATACTTACATGTGTACACATACTTACATGCTTACATACATACTTGCATACCATACTTACATACATACTGGTACATACTTAAATACTTACATACATACTTACCGGCACACACTTATTTACATATGTACTTACTTACATACATACTTATATACATACTTACTTATTTTATTAATCTCAAGGAGACATTGGAGGCATCCAGTAGCATTTTATAATTCTACAGAAAACAAAAACACATGAAATAATCAAAAAAGAAGCAGAATACACTAATTTGGAAAAAGACGACATGCTGATGGAGCCATTCACAACAAATACTCTGAGCGTGGCGACCTGCAGTATCACGAGATCTAAATCTAAATCCTGAGATGTTCTCAGTTTGTTTGTAAAACTCGTCCTTCCTGGTTACCCGTGCCATGGTTGCCATGTAAAACAAAGAACAAGCAAAAGTTTAGCTACACTTGCTGTTTCTTTAGCTCTCGTGAACAATATGTTTTGCTGTGGAGATTAAAGTGACATTTTTCTTCCTTTACCATGCTACAGTCTTACTCTGTGTACAACCACAATACATCCCTGTTTTATCCCAAGTGTTTATTTTGACACTGATGTAGTGCAGCTCAGATGTGACTCTTAACCTCTCGTCTTTCAGATTTTAATCCTTGTGTTTGGTCAACGTCTGTTGCCATTCAACTCTGAGGCTTTAAGAGATTTTGCTCCATGACTGGCCTCCTACTTTCTTTTTCTTTTGCGCACGTTAGACCAGGAGCTTGTTATGTAACTCTTTAGACGAGAGCTCGTATTACAAGTCATTTGTTTGAACCTGATAAGAAATAAAATGAAAATCAAACCGTGTTCTGGTGTTGATATTCAAATTAGGTGGGACAGCTTCTTCCTCCTTGCTGCTTTGTTTTCTTTCCCAACCAACAACAGTTTCACTTTGTAACAAAGAATTTAGTTTTACTGGATGCAGCAACACTCGTCCACAAGAGCAAAACATTTATAACCTAGATGTTTCAGTTTTTCAGTTGTGTTGGACTCTTGGGTTGAGGGATTTTGAGTCATTTTCTTTCTTTAATGGTACTAAATCATAAATCAAACAGTGTTACCCCTACCATAATACAAGGAGGGCACCACACCCTGTCAACTGAACTGAGTGCCTTGCTTACTGAACAACTACCCTCACCCCCGTTGGACAACTGCTGGCACTGACCTAGTGCTAAGCTATCTGTACCGTGCAACACAGGTGAAATAGCTAAAAAGCTACAGAGGTAGCGCCCGTTTCCTTCACCAACACCACCACCCTCTCGCTCGTCAACTGTTGACACAAACAGCGCTCAGCACAGATGTGTCTCTGTCCCGTTCACCCATCCCCGGCGAGAAAAATCACAGAAGCGATATGAGCGCCTTGCCAAGGCAAGTAACTTGGGGAAAACACTGTAATACTGGACCAAGTTTGTTTTGTCGTCTTTGAGAGCTTAATAAGTGGAAACCCGGAGGAACTTCGTCAAACGTTCCAGGACGTTCCTTTATTTTGCCATAATGTTAGAAGTTCAAGAATCTTTATTATCCCCAAGGGGGGATTTGATTTACAGTCAGTAGGTATATAAAACATCCCTACTAGACAAGATGTGGAGACATTAAAGTAACGTTACAGAAATTGTCACTGTCCCTTGAGAAACCTGATCGCTACAGGGATGAATGAGTTTTTCAGTCTTTTCGTTCTACATCTGGGCAGCAGATACCTGCATCCAGATGGAAGTAACCTGAACTCATCATGGAGTGATGATCAGGATCTGCCAGAATCAACCTGGCCTTGTTCACTGACCTCACCTTGTGAAGGTCAGTGAGGTTCTGTATGGCTATGCCAACAGTTTTGCGACATCTTTTGATAGACGTTGGTATTGTATTTTTGTTTTGTTTGACTCTAAAAAAAATTATACGCCCCTTGACTGGTGAATGTATTATGGTATAAACTCTGTACTTACCTCCGTCTATAAATTCTTTCTTGTCCCACCCATAACTTCTGATCCACTCAAGAGAATTTAATTAAACTTCATACACATATGCATCATCACTAGACTGGTTCATCAGTCCAGCTTCAGTTCAAACCAGATCTTGGCTTGTTGGATTCATTGCTATAGATGGGCGTATAATAGTTTGTTGACATGACTATAATGCGTCGTATGTGATACTTTTGTTTCTCCTCCATATCTTTAACTGTGCTACTCTGACATTTTTCTTAAAATTTATGATTCCTCTCTGATATAAACCATAAAGTCCTAGAGCCAGACAGTGTTAGTGAACCCTAATTACCTCGGATCTATTGAGAGAGCCGAGAAGAAAAGGTTTACAAGCTGAAAATGTTTATCGCAGCAGCGTTTCAGCCCCAATGAAAAGACTCGGTAGTGAATATGAGCGCCCATCCCCCACCTCGCCACTAACAAAAGCCTGGGTTACAGCTGAAGCTGCTGATTGGCTTCATACAAACTCCTTCACAAACCCATAAACCCTTCTACAGAAACTCATTACAACAGCCACTGTCCGTCCTTACTGCAATTCACATGTTGCTTCTCTGCCAGTCAAAGTCCTGCATGGTTTACCCAGAATACCTTTGTTTTTTTTTCAAGTAAAGGAATCAGAAACAACCGTTTTATGCCTCTGGGTTTGTTTAGACTTAACTGGTCGTGCTCTCAGTTTTTTTGTGGCTTTTGTGGCTTTCACTGTTATGAAGTTGGGATTATGAAGCCAAAGGTAATCCCTGCTGGCTGACGGCCATCTCCGAGCTCAAAGGCGATGACTGTCACCTCCTTTCCTCCCACAAATGCCTTCTAAACATCAGGAAAATTACGTTCCGATGGCAATTTTTCACATGAAACCCGTCTGATAGCCATTGATTTGAAGTTCATTCAGTTTCGATCGAACATGCAAAGAAACTTTTTGTTGGGGGTGATTGCTAAATGCTGTTTTAGAATGTTCCTTTTTTTTTTCGTAGATTAAATGGATTAGAAATGAGCAAATAAACGTTGTGGCAGACTACAAACGCAACACTTAAGTTTCTTCTTCTTGATCTTAAAGCAGCTTTTGATTGCATCAACCAAGCTTCAGATCTTCAGTACTTTGTATATTTATACCTCTGAGGTTCTGTTCCGAACTTGCTTCCTTTTTTTAATATGCCCGTTGAAGGTGGACACATTAAGCAGTGTTTCCCTTACCATTATCCAAGAAGGGTGCCCCACCTTGTCTACAGAACCGAGCGCCCTGCCTACCGAAATGTCCTTAACCCACACTGATCCCGTCAACAACTGCCGACACTGATGTAGTGCTACGCTAGTGGAACGCAGTACAGATGCACTAGCTAAGAAGCTACAGACGTAGTGCTCCACTTCTCTTATGCACTCCATCCCCCACAACTTCCAGCACTAACGTTCCGCTAATCTAGCATACATCACATATGTGTGTCTGTCTACATCCTAGCACCCCCCATCCCTCGAAGCCATGAGCGCAGGGGAGACACTGTTAAGGTATAGTCTTTGTCCGTCTCTCCATAAACCTTCTCTTATCCAGGCCATAACGTATCACCCCAACTCCAAGTCAAAGTCACAAATCAAAGTCAAAGTTAAAACAAGGTCTTCTCTTATCTGAGCCATAACTTTTGATCTGCTCAGAATAATTTAACAATACAGTACTTGATACACATTTGTACCACAAGTAGACTGCGTCCTGTAATATTATCAGCACTCCAACTCTGAGACCAAGGTCACAAATCAAGGTCAAATGTTACCATGGTTTCCCCTACCGTTATACAAGCAGGGCACCCCACAATGTCAACAGAACTGAGTGCCCTGCCTACCTAACAACTGCTGATGTAGCGCTAAGCTAGCGGCACAAAAGACAGATACTGTAGCAAAAATGCTAGAGGTAGCACTCTGTTCCCTAACACTGAGCCGTACCCACTTCCCCTGCTTGAAAAGTGTCAGTACAAACAGCGTACGGCACAGATGTGTCGTCTTCTCCCCCCCCCCCCCCCCCAACAAAAATTCGGAAGAGAAGAGTGCCCTGCCAAGGCAAGTACAGTAATGTAGGGGAAACACGGCTTATACAAGGTTTTTGCTTGTCTGGACCATATTTTCTCATCTAAGATAATTTAATGAAAATTGGTACATTTAAGGATCATCACTAGACAAGCGGGTTACTTTTAATAATCACCCCAGTTTCAAGGTCACAAATCAAGGTCAATGCTAAAACAAGGGCTTTACAACAACGTCCGATCCTCTCAGTGAACCTTGATGCACATATGTTACATCACTGGATGATGGCTCTCATCACTCCACTACAAGGTCAAGGTCACAAAGTCAAAAGTAAAAGAAGGTCTTTGCTCTTCCAGGCCACATCTTCTGATCTGAGATAACAACTAAACTTGATACATGTTTCCTTTGTTTATCAACAGGCACTTTTCTCTTAAACTGCTAGCATCTGAGCGGTCCACGTATTTGTCTTGCTGTTGCAGTTTTCACCCATATCAACACTTGAAACTTTACCCGAGTTTGATCTTCTTTCAAATATCTTCTCCATCTCTGAAAGCCTCTGAAAAGTTTCTACCTACTCCATCTAGTCTCCAGCGGGATGTAATAAAAGTTATAGGCGGGGATAAAAAGTTTGCTCCTTACCAGTTTGACCTTATTGATTTTCTCTTCTCGTTGCTTTGTCTGTTCTTCCAGATCTTCTGAATGGAGCCCAGGAGAAGTGCGAGCTGCCATCATTGGACGGTTTTCCTCACTGCGAGAGCAAAATCAAGGTGAACTTCGAACACAACCCTCATCTCATTGCCTACCCCTGCCTTTTTCAGCGCTACCCCTGTGAATACCACAGACTTTGGATCTTCCCAGCAGCAGATGTCTGAGAAAATTCACCCCAAGATCAAGACCGTGCAGTGCACAGAAATTTTCCAAAAAACCTAACTCCTGCTTACATTCTTCAGGCTTCAGTTAACAGGCCAAAAGTTAAAGTTCCTCACTAGACAATTAACAGAAGCTTGAACAAGTATGTCTTATTTGTAAGGTTGAACCCCAAGACTTCTGGAACAAACGCCTTAGGACACATGAAACCAAAGTAGAGATCTTTACCCATAATGCACTGCATCATATTTGGTAAAAACCAAAGACATCAGCACAAACTCTTCTTACCAGCTGTCAGGTGGAGGTCTGATGGTTTGGGCACCTTGCAGTCTTTGAGTCAACCATGAATTTCTCTATACTGTATTCTAAAGTCAAATGTGAGGCCACCTGTCCAGCACCTGATGCTCGGACCGAACTGGGTCTTGATGCACCAGAACAACGATTCCAGTCACTGCAGCTGACAAGACGGCTCCAAAAAAAAAAAAAAAAAAAGAGTTGAGGCGTTGCAACAGTCCGGACCTCAACGAAACGCTGCAGTGGGACCTTAAGAGAGCTAATCTACAATGAATTGAAGCAACATTGTAGAGTAGAGTGGGCCACAATTCCTCCACAACCATGGATCAGGGGCTGCACTTAGCTGTTCACACGCAGCTCTTCTGTTTTCGCTTTCGAAACACGTTGCCCGACTTCATCCAGTTAATTTGACCTGTTTGGAGAAGCAGACGTTAGAAACAAATGTCCACATGGCTTCTTAAATCTGGAGGAAGCTGGTGACTCTGCGCACAGACGCTGGATTTCTGGGAATTGTCTCAGTTTTGTGTTTTTGTATGCTGGTGCCCCTGAAGCTGACAGGGGGTGGTGGGGTGGTGGTGGTGGTGGGGGGGGGGGTCTGTCATATGCACCATCTGCTCAGCCAGTCCCTGCCTTCCTCCAAACCTGTCAGCATTTCTTAAGGGAGAGCGACTCGAAGCCAAAACGCTTGTTACGCACACAGTCATCGCGCACAAGCTTCAGCTGATGCTCCACAATGGTTTAATTCTCTGCACTCATTTTGCAACAGCTGACAAATCAGATTTATCCCTCTTTTATGGACCGCTTTTAGATTTTTTGGTTTGAGCCAAGTGTGATGAGCTTCAGAACTTTTTTTTAAATTTACCCATTATTTCTACAGGTTAGTCTCACTGAGTCATGAAAACTCGTTTTCAAAAGAGACCTGTTTTATACAGACAACATATAGAGCACAAACAACAAGAAGCACTTAAAATAAAAAGTGTTATAAAACACAGTTACTGTTAGCAGCATGGCTCTGTTAGCAGCGTGGCTCTGTTAGCAGCGTGGCTCTGTTAGCAGCGTGGCTCTGTTAGCAGCGTGGCTTTGTTAGCAGCGTGGCACTGTTAGCAGCGTGGCTCTGTTAGCAGCGTGGCTCTGTTAGCAGCGTGGCACTGTTAGCAGAGTGGTTCTGTTAGCAACGTGGCACTTTTAGCAGTGAGATTCTGTTAGTGACGTGGCACTGTTAGCAACATGGCACTGTTAGCAGCATAGCACTGTTAGCAGTGAGGTTCTGTTAGCACTGTTAGTGACATGGCACTGTTAGCATTGTTGTCCTGTTAGCAACGTGGCACTGTTAGCAGTGAGGTTCTGTTAGCAACATGGCACTGTTAGCATAATGGCACTGTTAGCATTGTGGTCCTGTTAGCAACGTGGCACTGTTAGCAGTGAGGTTCTGTTAGCAACATGGCACTGTTAGCAACATGGCACTGTTAGCAACATGGCACTGTTAGCAACATGGCACTGTTATCATTGTGGTCCTGTTAGCAGCATTTAAATGACTCATTCAGTGCTCTTTGCCACGTCCTGGTTTGAGTGTAGAGTTGTTTCTCTGTGTAGCTCCAAGTCAGCTGCAGTGTGTACGAGTTAAACGGGACAGTAATATGTCTGGAGGAGACAGAACATTGTGTTTACACTTTACTCCCCTGTCGAAGCGCAAAATGGGGCAATTGGAAATACTGTCTTCAGTGAATGTTGGGTGCAACTTGGAAAAATGAGCAAAGGGCCAACTTTCTTTTTGGTGTGTTGCTGCATCCATGAGTAAGAAAGGTTCCTAACAAGAACAGGGTTTCCACTTCAAAATCCAAGATGGCCACCACCATACATAAGGCTAATTGCTTATAACCTTTTTACAGAACCTCACATCAGCAGATCTCAACAGTCACTAGAAAGTGAAGTTTATTTATTTAGCATGCCATGTTCAGATTTGAACATTTTCTTCTCGTCTTCCTCAGTGGATGAAGGAGATGTGGCGCTCAGACTCCTGCTACTCCAACTACGGCGTGGATGGCTCCACCTGCTCCTACTTCATCTACCTCAGCGAGGTACGTCCTGTTCATCTGGACACTCCACGTTTTGAACTCCAAACATTTTGTGTGCTTATACACCTTGAAAAACATTTATTGAAAAATCAGAACAAGTCATACTATTTACCGTAATTTCCAGACTATTGAGCGCACCCAAATATAAGCCACGCCCACTAAATTATAGGCCGCACTTGTCTATAAGCAGCTTGTAATGAGATATTTACACAAAGATTTTTTAAAAACTTTTAATTAATACGTACCGGTAACATACAAAAAATAGGTACATTAAATGTTTTTTTTTTCTGAACAGTGCTAGTAACACGGCTGGTTGAATAAATAAATAAATAAAGTAGCCTACCAGGAAGTCATTGACCACTACCTTCATCTTCCTCCTGCAGAGCTTTGTTTTAAACTGCTCCACTGTCAGGCATAACAAAGTGTTTTCAGCCACTTGAAATAAGTGTGAATCGTGCACTAATGTCTCTGAGATCAGGCTTGGATGACCGGTGGCGAGAAATTGTTTACCTGCTCTGTAATTTAATTGGAATTTTATTGGTGACATTTTTTTTTAGCCTTTATTTATACAGGTAGTCTCAGTGAGTCGCGAGAACCCACCCCCAAGAGACGTGTACAGTAGTTCCTCGATTCTTAGCGTTCGACATTCGCAGACTCACTCTTTCGCGGATTTGCAATTTAAGACTACGAAAAAAGAGAAGGGGGCTGAGTGCGGCTCAGTCAGGTATGAAAGACCCCTGTGCCCCCCTCCTTTCTCTTTCCGAGGCTGATAAAGGAGGGGGTGGGGTTTGTATTTCCCTATCATGTCCCAGAGATGCACAACAGGCAGCCTCAGAAAAAGAAAGGAGAGGGAGAGAGGGGTCTGTCTTATACCTGGGGAGGGGTGTGTCTTATACCTGAGTGAGCCGCACGAGTGGCATGGATTGTTTAAAATATTCAAGCGCGACCCGAACTGAACCTTTAGAAACAAGGAACAAGAACGCTGAATATTTCAGGCACGATCAGACACTCTGGCAGGGAGGCAGAGACTAGGGAGCGCTTAAGAAGTGCAGCAGGAGGGAGACTGGGGGTAACACAGGTGATGAGCACGAGTGTGATTGTGGTGGAGAAGTGGGCGTGGCATAGAGCAGAGATCATGACAAGCTGTGCTCTTTTAGA
Source organism: Simpsonichthys santanae (assembly GCA_031762415.1). NCBI lineage: Eukaryota > Metazoa > Chordata > Actinopteri > Cyprinodontiformes > Rivulidae > Simpsonichthys > Simpsonichthys santanae. Next base: position 508,860 of record JARVLU010000665.1, read on the forward strand.
GCGTTTAGAACATTGCAAGATTGTGGGAAGGGTTTACATAACCCCCATGAAAAGTGAAGTATTATTGTATTGGACAGGTATGTGAGATAGGCCTGTCACGATAACAACAGGGCAATTAATTGTCTCAGAAATTATTGCGATAAATAATAATATTGTTTGAAATTTGACAATAATTAGTAATTATTGTCAAATTTAAGAAGAAATGTTGGTTAATTTTTGTGTGTATTACCTTTTGTTAACCACTGGATGGCAGTATAAGACAGAACCAAAGGATGGATAGTGAGAGAGCGAGCAGTGTGTCTCTAAGAAAAATGGGAGGGAGGCCCCTTGACGTGACATGGGTTGTCTCTCTTTGGTTCTCAAAATGGCGGACGCTCTGTGTGGTCTGAGCTCTGTAGTATTTTTCACACAAAGCTTTTAATAAAAACACAACAGTAAACACGTTTTCAACTTCTTTTTTTCAGAGAAAAATAACTTTTTACACGAAGGCACAAGTTTCAACCGTGAATTTTTGAGCTTCAACAAGACCGTGTTTTTTTTCCCCCGAGGTCAGCCTGTTTGCTTAGCTCGTAGCTTAGCTGCTTTTATCAATCCAAAAAGGCGATTTTGGACAGTTAAGATTAAAGAGAAAGAGAAAGGAAGGGGTCAGTGAAGAACACCGTGTTGAGACTTTTGTTGTCCAGTGTCTTCAGTAGAAAGAGAGACACGAAACGATAAAGCTGATAAATGAAAACGAGGTCGATAATTTAAAATTTTCATGCGATTAATTGATTTATTGTTTATTGCGACAGGCCTAAGGCTAATTGTTTTGTCTGCATGAAGCTCGTTAGCTTGTCAAAAATAAAAACCCATAAATTAGCCGCAGCGTTGTCTAAACCGCGGTGTTCGAAGTGTGTGGGAAAAAAGTAGCGGCTTATAAACCGGAAATTACGGTAAATGTCCTCTACCAGTTTTCTTCAGGTCTGCTGTAAAAGCTGAAAGAATGAGAATTAGTTTTTGTCATATGAGTATAAAACCTTTCCAAACAAGAGATTTTCTGCTAAAGAAGTTTTTATTTTATTTTATTGCATGATGGCAGACGGCAGAATCTTTTGAAGAAAGTAACACGTCAAATCAGGAAGTAGCGAGTTGTGAATGTTGAATATGAGCTGCTGTGGATAAAAAAAAAAAAAAAAAAAAGACGTGAGATGGACGACCGTTCGCTCCGAAACGAGAAAACTGGGTAAAAGGAGGAAAGATCAACGGATGTATCGTCTTTCCCTCGTGTCGATCCCGCTGAACCGTCTGCCTTCGCTCCGAGTCGGGGGTGATCCTGCTGTTGCCATGGCGACGTGCATGTATTTTCCATCCAGGACCAGCTGCGATCAATCCCTCTGCAGTTCCTTCGACACTCGAACGCATCGCATGCTGTTTATCGATGGACGAGCGCACCGCAAACGCGTCCATTTTATTTATTTCAAACAAATCCTCGAAGGAGCGCTGCCTTTAGAGTTTAACGCTGAGCTCATCTGATCGTAAAGCAAATCTTTGAAGATGTGAGCTGTTCTGCTCGGATCAGGCGTCGTGAAGGATTCCCCAGAGACTACGACAAATTTGAGCTCAGAATCTGTGAAGTTGACCGAGCTGTAGTCCGTTTAGTGTTTTTTAACGTCCGTTCACTGTGGCAGCCATCTTGATTTAGCTTGTCCCCAGAAGTGATTGAGTTGCAGCTGAGCATTCAATGATTACTTCACGCAAGTCTCATTAGCATCCATCCTGCAGTTCACAAGATATTTTGCTAACAGACAAATATGATTTCCCCATGAACACGCTCGTGGTTCAGGAGAGATGGAGGAACTTTGTTTACGTCAGATTAAGTTGCAGCTCGAACGTGTTTGCAGTGAAATCCGTCCTCCAGCTGAAAACCTCCGAGGCCTTGTAAACATCATGTCAAGCCCCAAGAAGATATTTTAAAATTAAAACATTTTATCGCTTCTCATTTTACTTGAAAAGTCTGTGAGTACCGGTACTTTATTTAGTGCGGACTTCTGTGACAGTCAGCCATCGTTGAACCCAAATTAATTTTGTTTATTTACGTAATCTGATTTTGATGCGCTAAAAGCGTCAGAAGACATCGAAAGAGGCAGATGAAACTCTTGTCAAGGAACCTTGAACCAAGAGAAGATGTCGGGTCTCGGTCTGGAGTTAACGTTCTGCCAGAAAGTGACTCTTGGTTTGAAATAAGTTTCAAATTTTCACCCCTTGAGTTTGACACTTCTGATCTAGACGTAAGAAAAGTTCCTGGGGTTGCCACGTCAAAATCCAACATGGCCGACACCTGTAAACATCGTGAGTTGGATAACTTGAGAGACGATCAACGTGCTGACTTCCATTTTGGTTTGTAGCTGCATTTAGGCGGAGACAAAAGTTCCCCGTAAAAAATAGTTTACACATCAAAAATCCAAGATGGCCACCACCATGTCTGTCTGTCTGTCTGTCTGTCTGTCTGTCTGTCTAGTAGATAAGTAGGTAGATATAGACAAATAGTATCTATCTATCTATCTATTCATCCGACAGACAGACAGACAGACAGACAGACAGACAGACAGACAAATGGATGGATAGATAGATATTCATCTATGTACAGTTTACCTATCTACCTATCCATCTACGTATCTGAGAGGTAGGTAGATATAGATAGATACTTTGTCTTGTCTCCATCTTGTCTGTCTGTCTCTGTCTGTCTGTCTGTCTTGTCTGTCTTTTTCTCTGTCTTGTCTCTGTCTGTCTGTCTATCCATAAATTAGACTTTCTAGTTGTTATATTGCTTAAAATATTGTTTATTCAAATTATTGGGGTGGCTGAATGTTAGTCTATGGGGGACCATGGCCACCATTGGCCACCCTCTGGCTCTGCCGTTGGAGCTGTCACTGTGCGCTCCCTCAGTCAAGAAGAAAATGATCACCTGGTTTTATCCAGAGTAACTCCTGCCCACTTGAGTATCTTGCACATTAACATTCCCTCTCAGTCCCTGTTCAGCTACAATCCTCCTGAAACGACAGATACTGTTCAGACGGGACTGAATGTGATGACGTAACTTTGAGGAGGACTTGATGTTTCCTGTGAAGCAGCTGCATTTTGACCTGATCCAAGAAGCTTTTCTGTTTTTTTGTCAAACCGATAAAAGACGAGCACTTTGTCGCCCTCTGCTTCCTCTGAAGGTGGAGAACTGGTGTCCCCGCCTGCCCTGGAGGATGAAGCTCCTGAACGATGAAAAGGACCTGAGTGGACAGGTGAGCAACAGAAAACCACACCCACAGCTGGAACTTCCTCATTCCCTTCTCCTTAAAGACACGCCTTTCTGAGAACTGTCTCGTCACGAGACGTTTTTATAAAAGCAGGTTGTGGCTCCTGCTTCAGCTGAGTTGTTTATTTCTCTTAAATCTTTTTACAGTTCACGCGTCACGATTGGGCTTTTATGGGACATTTGCTTAAAGCCTTGTGCTTTTGTATAGAGCTGGTGCAGTTCACGCGTTTAAGAACAGGGAACATGTTCCTGTTTGCCTTTAACGTTAAAAACGATCAGAATCAAAAACTGTACCGTATTTTTCAGACTATAAGGCGCCAAACAGTCGAATAAGTCCAACTTGATTCAGCTCATTCAGAATAACTCTTAACGATGTTCAGATGTAACACTTTATCGACATTACTTGTCATAGAACGTGTTTTTTGTTCATACAGAGGTGCTCGAATGTTTGGGGTATAATTTTATATATTTCTACATAAACACTGTGTGACCGAAAACATCAGATTTTCACACAAGTCCTGAAAGTAAATAAAGTTTAACTTACACTTGGTCCTTTATTTATTGCGGAAAATTATCCACTATTACATATTTGTAATATTTTTAAGTTTTCTGGATTAAACACTAAACATTTCAACAAGTTTTTAATTTTTATTCTTTTAATTTTTGAATCTGTCCAGAGGACCTGACTCATCTTTGTTAGATACACCTTAGATTATTACTGTAAACCTTTAGACATTTAAACTATCCACCAGTACAAACACGTAATTCCCCAAGATCATATTTAATCTAACAAAGATTTTCAACCTAATAAATGTTGGTTGGTGGATAAACACACCTGAACTGTAGCAACAAATTATTTCATATGGTTTTAAGTGTATTTTTGAGCATGTATTGCCTTTGTATCTAATGAAGCTGCATTTTTTAAAATCTTTTCAATCTAATCAAATGAATAAATGTGAGCGAGCACGCAAAATCTAATCTGCGCAGGAAAATCTAAAAACAAACATTTTAGACACTCTCGTCAACTCGACTAATAAATGTAGGAGCTATAAGTTATTTATAAACTATTCTCAGATTGGAGGCAATGTGTTCAACATAAAGGTACGTCTTCCAGCTAAAACTTGGTAAAGAAAGTGAAAGTAAAACTGGGTTTCTTTTTTTATATAATAGAAACACAGTAGATCATAGTGACATTATCTACATGAATGCTCCTAAAAGCACCTGCAGATGTTGGATGCTGTCTATCATGGTGCACTAACATTCATAACTGGCTGTAACTATCGTACCCACCATTGCACCCAGTATTCACTGGTCACCATTAACTTCACACAGACTCTTCCACTGGTACATTTTCATCTTTAAATCACTTCTTAGTCTGTTGCCTTCATACATCCGAACTTGGCCAAAGGGCCTTCTCCTACTCCGCTCCTGGTTCCTGGAATATCTTGCTGAATTTCTCAACCTTGGCTTCTCTAAGTGGCTTCAAACATTTTTTAAGTCACTGGCAAAAACCAATGCAGACACGTTCCTGTTTTTAGTATTTTATATTGCTTTACAATGTAGCTGTTTTTTTGTTATGTTTTTATATAATTTATTTTATTTACATTCAATTTTATTTGCTTTTTTATATATAATTTGTTGTTGTTTGTACCTCATCTTTGTCTAAAACAGGTCTCTTGTAAATGAATCTGCGAGGCTCATTGAGACCAACCTGCAGAAATAAAGGTTGAATGAATGAATAAGGCAACGTAGAAAATACACCTAATTATTATTTTGCATAAAATGGCTGCAAGAATGAGATTTTGTGAAGAGCTCCTTTAAACGTGCTGCTGATAACGACAGGACAATGAACAAGTGAAATGAGGTTAAAACACTCAATAAATAATAGTAAAATAAATACAAGTCACTGTGTAGATTTCTCTTATTTTCTGATTTTAGATGTCTTTTACATCCTGTTGTATTTTAAACCAGCCTGAGAGCAAACAGGCTGAGCTCATCTTCAGATCTCCAGTATCGGCGCCCCACATACCACCCCCCCATCTCTTCCCTTGCCTGAGAATGAATCAATATTAAGCACTCTTCATCTCGCTTTCTGGACGGATCCAACAACTGGAGCTCTCTGCAGCAGAGCGGCGGCGCTTCGAAGATTTTAATTCAGGCCCAGATTTTAATTGGCTCCGTCTGCGCCAGTGATTTCCTGTCGCAATGAAGGATGTTAATGCGCCGCAACAGCCTTGTTTCAGCCACCTTAGCAACTGGTAATGGCTCCGTGGTTTCTGCTTTCCTCCCTCCATCTTCCCCTCGTTGGCTCCGTCTGAGATCACCGTTTCCCGTCCTTCCAGGCTTTTCCCTCAATTGTCATGTTTTACCGTTTGTGAAATCCATTCTGTGCCTCTGAACGGCGGCGAACTCGAGTTTCATTTCTGCATTTCAAACCTGTTCGTTTGTCAACGCTCCTCGAACACAGAAGCAGTGGGTCTGCTTTGTTTGCATCAACACTCAGATACGACAAAGCCTGTCCTGTCGCCTCAAATACATCCTGAAAAATCTTTTCTTTTCCTGTTTTGTCCTAATTAATGTAGAACGTTTTCTTTTAAAGCATTTTATTGAAGTTTTTGCTCCCTTCTTTAACAACCAAATCACTGATTTGCTTTATGCAGCTTTAGTTGTTGTTTGTCACTACTAATAAGCTTCAGCACTCTTTATTTTCTTCTGTAAAGGTTTCTAAGATTTAAAACAGACTTCATTAGATGTTTTGATCTCATCGTATCGGCTTGGGATACACAAACAGAAACAGCAATGGACAGGTTCAAGTCAGGAAAGCATTGTTTCATTCATTTCTTGCTCCTTCTGCTGTCCAGAACTGCATTTCTTTCAATGGACTTAAAGAAATAAAATGGGACACTAAAAGTTTTAGTTGAATCTTCGAATCCCGGACGAGCCCCCAAATTTAATTGTTTTCTGATCCGAGGGGCAAGTGCATTTGAACGCTTTAACAGTTTTAATAAATGGTAAGACCTGAAATGGTAATAATTAGTTTAACCAAAGTTCCAAAAGAATAACATTTCTGTCCCCAAGCAGAAAGTTCCAAATCTTAATGTAAATAAATATTTATGGCTCGATTTTGTCGCATCTGTTAATTTATTTTTTATGTTTTACTGGTGTATCAGGCCCAATTCAATTCAGCACAACATAAATCATCTCAGGGCACTGAACAGAAACATTCACATACAGTAGTCCCTTGTTTTTCGCGGGGGTTTGGGACCATAACCCCCTGCGATAAGTGGAAAATCACGAAGTAGGGATAAAGAAGTTCAAGTAAAGTAAGAGGGTGGGCTCCAGAAACCATATTATCACCAGTAAACTGTTTTTTTCCACAATGGAGTGTGGAGCTTGTGGGTCTCCAGTTTGTTTGTGTCTCCTCTGACTGAAGAAGTCCTTTGGATGAAGGACGAAACATATTGAATTGAGTACTGTGTTGTCATTTGGACTTGGATCAGCTCTGAAATCTAAACGGACACAAACAGAAGTTGTTTTTTTACAGGAGTTGTGTGAACTGTGTGTGCAGGCTGAGATCCGGACCAGTTTCGAGGGGCTTTACCGCTCGATGTCGCAGCGGGAGGAGTTTCGCTGGATGATGCTGAGGATCAAACGCATGGCCGAGCCGTGGGTCGGCGCCATCCGCTCGCTGGCTGCCAAGCAGAACCTGTCCAAGCGGCGGAGGAAGAAGGTGGGCCGTGTTATAATTATTATTATAAATAAGTTTAGAAAAATCATCCTCTGGTTGTTTATGAAGGTTAATCTGCACCTCAAGCTGTCGGCTTGGTGCTTCCTCCCACTTGCCTGAAGAAGACCTGGGGATGGGAAACACCTGACGCGGACATTTCATTGTGTCCCGAGCTCTGAATTATGTACTCCGCTTTTTTCCTGCTGGCCTTATGAAAAGTTAACATCGTAAATCAACGACACGTCGGCGCTGAAGCAAAGCAGTGACCTCTTTCTCCACAGAAGGAACCACGAGCACACCTCCATCTTCTGTCCTGGTTTTAGTCTCCTATTTATAGTTTCCAGCTCTGGCTGTTTTCCAGCATGGTGTTTAATGAAGCGAGTGCGTTGTTTGAGCTGCTAATCTCTTTTGGATATTAATCTGCATATATTAATCCTTGAGGAGTGAGCTCTGGCAAACAGTGGACACTTGAAACAAAGACACCCTCCGCTCCCCTAACATCGATGTGTGCACGGATGTACGCATTGTTCCGTGTCACACAAAGCTCGTCCTACGCTGCCGTACAAGAAGAAAACACCTGGTCGGCCTGTTGCAACAAACAGTAAATCGATTAATCGCATGATAAATTACAAATAAAATTATCAACCTCCTTCTCATTTATCGACATTATCGTTTCTTCATGTCTCTCTTTCTACTGAAGACACTGGATGACAAAAGGTTCAACTCCGGTGCTCTTCACTGACCCCGCCCTTTCTCTTTTCTCTTTAAAATCTGTTTTAACCATCCAAAATCCCATTTTTGGATCATTAAAAGCAGCTAAGCTGAGAAGCTAAGCTACGAGCTAAGCTAAGTTCCAAAATTCACAGCTGAAACTTGTGCCTTCGTCTAAAAAGTTGTTTTTCTCTGCAAAAAGAAGCTGAGAACTTGTTTACTGATTTTTTTTTTTTTAAAGCTTTGTGTGACAAATGCTATGCTAAAGATCCTGAAGCATGCTCAGTGCTATGGTATGCTATAGCTAGCTATGCTAAAGAGCTCAAACCACACCGAGTGTCCGCCATTTTGAGAACCGAAAAGCAGGAACGAGACAGCCCGTGTCACGTCAAGGGGCCTTCCTTCCATTTTTTTTTTAAAGAGACACGTTGCTCGCTCCCTCACTATCCATCCTTCAGTTCAAACCGTTTTATACTGCCATCCGGTGGTCAAAAAAGATACTACACACAAAAATTAACCAACATTCTTCTTAAATTTGTCAATTACTAATTATTGTCAAGATTCAAACAATATTATCGTTTATCGCAATAATTTCTGAGACAATTAATCGCCCAGCAAAATTAGTTATTGTGACAGACCTAAACCCAGGTTTGTTTAAGTATTATCCCTGATTATTAGTTGAGGTCGACCGATGAGCGATTTTACTAACCGATTTTGATTTTAAGAAATTTTTTTCCACATTCATACTCATCACAATCATCTGGAGTAAGATGAGCAATGACTGCCTGTAATTTAGTCCTTGTTTGTTGGATATGTGTACCATACTCATTCTTGTGCTACAGCTTATTAAAGGTTCACAATGAGATTTAATTTAAACAAAAATTCCATTCCGATCGTGCGGCTCATCCATCAATCAGCCAATTGTGTGTCGTGTCCAATCTTATTTTGAAAAACCGCGATAGAGCAAGTTCACGATAAACAAACCACGAAGTATCGAGGTGTACACATACTTCCAATCATGAGTGATTTCTCAGTGTGTAAATTTGTTGTCTGCTCTCCCCATCCCTCAGATCCTGGTTCACTTGGGCCTCCTCACCAAGGAGTCGGGCTTCAAGATCGCAGAGAACGCCTTCAGCGGCGGTCCGTTGGGGGAGCTGGTCCAGTGGAGCGACCTCATCACGACGCTGTACCTCCTGGGCCATGACGTCCGAATCTCTGCTTCGCTTGCCGAGCTCAAAGAGTGAGTAGTGAACCTTTTGTTAATTAATTCAGTTCAGCTTATTTCTATAGCACCAAGTCGCAACAGAAGTCGTCTCAGGACACTGAACGGAAACGTTCACACACACACAGAACCAGGCTCAGAATAAGGTTCAGGATGAGCGGCTGAGGTTTGAGAGGATGGGAAGGAGAGACGAACAGAAAGACAGGTGCAGGTGGACTTTCAAATTTCATAAACACATTAAGGATAAAAATAATTACAAACAGGTAGAGCGAGTAAAGACAGCAGCAGAGAGAGATGTGGTCATATGCCCTCCAGCAGTCTAAGCCTATAGAAATATAACTAAGGGACAGCTCAGGAAACCCAAGTCAACCCCAACTATAGGATTTATCAAAAAGAGAAGTCTTCAAACTGGACAATGTGTCAACCTCATGGACAGAAACTGGAAGTTGGTTCCACAAGAGAGGAGCCTGAGAAC
>JARVLU010000665.1:573050-586684 GCA_031762415.1 Simpsonichthys santanae
ACGAGGTATGCAGTGACCGGGGATCGAACCAGGGACCTTCCGGTCCTGAGCCGGCTGCCCTGCCTCTACACCATCCCAGCCCCACGTTAGACTGATTGTTCCTAGGTGTGAGTGAGAGAGTGAGTGAATGGCTGGTTGTCTTGTTTGTCCCTTTGTGTCCCTGTGATGGACTGGAGACCTGTCCAGGGTGTCTCCTGCTTCTTGCACAGTGACAGCTGGATATGGGCACCAGTGACCCCCTGCGACCCGAAAAGGAAGAAGCGGGTAAAGATAATCTGGTAACGAGGGCTGGTCCACAGGTCCACAGCTGCCACTTCCGGGGGGATTCCAAGGCATTCTCGTGTGAATCTCCATGTCATCGTGGTGGAGGAGTTTTTGTGCCTTAATGGTCCTAGGAGCTCCTGGTTGGGTCGCCCATGGCAGATTTGCCCCATGTGGCAGGCCAGTCAAGGAAAATACTTGTATGAACAGAGGACAGAAAGGAGTTCGATGTCTCTTGCCTGGATGTTGTCCCACCCTGGAGCCAGGCCTGGGGGAGGAGTTTGTTGGTGAGCGTCCGGTGACCAGGTCTGTATCCATGAGGTATGTTCAGGCTCAGCCAGAACGAGTTACATGGGCTTGCCCCACGAGCTGGAGGGGTCATACTGGTTGGGTTTAAGTCTGGGGCCTGGGTGCTCCGACCCCAGCTTCCCAAAAACTACTGCTTAAATTCAAATAAACTGATATTATCGACTTTGGTAATTCTGGCACAAAAACCAACAGTGTTACTGTTCGTTTGCGTGCAAAGTTCAACTGCTCAAAACCCACAAAAAGGTGGGCAGATTAATAACAAGTCTAAATTATAAATTAGTAAATATTGTCTATACAAAATACACAGTGCATTTTTACATTGCACTGCCACTACTTATTTGTTTTATGAGCGTTTAAGGACGTCCAGATTCACACGAGTCCTCATCTACAGCGTAAATATCAACTGATACAAGAAGAAATTAACAATCAAACCTCATTTTCAAGGAAGGTAATGTCTAGGGGTGCACCGATAAATCAGCCCCGATTCCCTTAATTGTGGGAAATCATTCGATATTCTCATGAGAAACTGATTTTACTAATTTTTTTGGTTTTAACTAGTGATATAGGATTTTTGGCTGCTAACTGTTATGCCAATATTTAAAACTTATTTGGATGATAACCGATACCAATACAGATTCTCACCCCCAGACCTACGTACAGACACTACATAGCTTTCTCTGCTGTGGAATTAAAATACATTATTCTGCATGGTCTTTGTCAATTTGGCCTGTTACCAAATGCAGATGCCAAAAAAAGGGGCTGAAAATGATGCAACACTTCAACTTGGATTATGTTTAATGTCAAATATATTCATGACATTTACTCTTTAACACAATGACAACACTCGAATAGTGCAAATTCATAAATTTTCACAAACCTGAACTCAACCTGTTCATAAGCGAAAGTGAAAAGTGCAGTAGCAGTGCATTAATAGATATACATAAGTTTCTTAAATTAAAAACTAACTTAAAACATTAGTCTTTTATATTGGTGAGTTATTTTGATGGAATGGCTGATGTCCGATATTTAACTTTATCGCTAATATCAGCCGATACCAATACCATGCCGATAATATCGTGCATCCCTAGTTTTAACAACAACTGTCTAAAATTCATTTATATTTCAGAGCACTACCTCATGGCCAGTTAAAACAAGTCTGTATTGTTTCTACGATATCGTTCAAGGGTATGTTTTCCAGTAAAATAAGATTGGAAAATTGAAGGTGCATTGTGACCTTTTAACACCGGACAGTATCGCTTATAAAACAAAATCGGCATCGGCACGTCGGGCTTTTTAGAGATCGGTCAGAAAACTGCAATAGGTGCACCTCTAGTAATTTCAGTAAAAATTATTTTCCCTTCAAACAAGGACGACCAGTCAGAGAACGCTGCTCGCCTGAGGTTTCTGATAACAATGCATCCTACAGAGTTTTGTCCTTTTCAATCAAAAAAACGTCAAAAAACCAAAACTCCTTAGAAACACAATCTGTCAGCTGACAAAATGGATCCTCCACCATTAACTGCTGTCAGACGGTCTACACCAGATTTCCTGTTAGTTATTTGCTGTGAGCAGAGCTGCCTTCTGCTCACTAATACAACAGATATAAATCTAACCAGTGCAATTAAATCATGGGGTGGACTCATATAAACTCATGATTTTTTTTTTAAACCAGTTGTGGTCCTCAGTTCAACTTTTGCCACTCCAGGTGCACCCCGACACCTCGCTCCTTTTATCGCGGCTGGCAGAACCTGCCTGCTGTACCACATAATTAAATAAGATTCCCATCATCGCACAGGATCGTTCCGTGTGGGCTGATGGTGAGTGTTGCTGCAGCCAACTTTCCCCCCTTTTTCTGCACCGGCCCACTCACACTAACTGGCAGTACTGAATATCCCAAAAAAAAAAAAAAAAGAAAAAAGAAAGTGTGGGTGTGAAGATGTCCTCGGCTGAGTGGCCAAAATGTAGCCCACTCAGATAGTCAAATGTGGAAGGACTTATCAATACATTGCAATGGTTGGGACACAGGTACATCTGGTTCTGAGCAAAGATGAAGCTGTTCATGATGGAAGACTGCTTAATTTTAATACAATTTGACGCAAGATGTGCTTAAGAGTTTCCTCAGTGTGGCGCGAAGAGGGGTCTTGGAAATACCCTCTGTCCATCCACTACGCTGGATAACTTGAAAAGTAAGTGAGACCTGTCTTAGTGTTTGGCTGAATCTAAGAAAGGTCCTCTTCGAAAATGACGTACGTCAAAATGTGAGGAGCTAAAGTTTGCTAGAGCCACTTAAGTTAGGTCCTCCGGACGGTTTCTTTTTGTTGAAACAGTTTGTCTTTCATTGAAAGACTTCATTAGTCTGAGGAGCCACAACAAACTCAGTCCCACAAATAACACACTCACATAGTGGGCCAACCAGTTTGATGGTGATGAGATGGTTTCTGGAGTCTGCCCTCTCCCCCTTTGTTTTGAACCACTTTGGCTATGGCTGCCTCAGACGAGTTGACGGGGAAGAGGGCGGACTCCAGAAACCATCTTATCACCATCAAGCTGGTTGACCCACTATGTGAAGGTGCTATTTATGAGACTGTGTTTGTTGTGGCTCCTTGGGCTGAAGAAGTCTTTGGATGAAAGACGAAACGTTTCAACAAAGAGAAACCGTCCAGAGGACTTGACCTAACTTTGTTGGCTTAAAAGTATAGTTTCCTCAGATGATTGGGGTAGCTGATGGGGTAGCCAAATACAAATCCATGGTAGCCAAGATAACCATTGGCCATGCCCTGGCTCCACCATTGTCTCCCTCTGCTCGCCAGGATCAGTCACTGCACTGCCCCAGACAAGCAAAAACCACCTACCTCTCTTATACAATGTAACGTCTACCCACTTCAATATCTTGCACCAAAAACATTAAGGTATACCTGCAATCCCTGTTCTATTCCATTCCAGAATTTATTTTTCTTAAAAACTACAAACATTCACTATTCAAGTCTCTCAGTGATTGAGAACATTGCTGTTGTTTAAACTAGGCCTTTCATTTGTGACGTTTGTTGGAAGCAGTTCCCAAATAATCTTTGGATAATTTTGTGAAGTTCATTTGTAATGTCGCAAAGTGAAATAACATTATTTGTGGCTGTATTCACAAACTACTTCCTGTTGTCTGGTTGTGATGGAAGGAAGATCAGGGGATTTGTTACATCATATTTTTTAGATGAAGTGGAACTTCAAATGCGGATCTAACGTTACAGAATGTCAAACGTTTTATTTGCTGCTAAGAAAAGATGTCCTTTAGGCTCCTGGTTTGATTGAACTAGGGGTAAATATAAAACGCCAACGCTCAAGAAACTAACTTACACCCAAAGGAATCGTTCCTAACACCTCCAATTAAAGATTAACTTGCTATGTGGCCTTTTAAAACATATCCCAAACTTTTGGAAGTTGGTGTATTTTTCTCATCCTATTTGTTAATTTTAGAAGGTGTTAATCATCTAATGGCAGAAATCCCAGATCTGAATCAGAACCAAAACTTATTCAATTGTTGCAAAGCCTAAAGCAACTCTGCCCACCCATATGTGCTGAAAAACATTTGTAGCGTAACAAATACGTATTCTTAAAGGTCATGGTAAAAAGCAAACATCTTCTGTCATTGCTCAAGTTTACATATTATATTTTAGTACTTTTTAAAATCTATACCTCAAACGAAGATTACAGTAGACAACCGTTGAGATTCAAGAACATTTGCTTATCCGTACCCTGAGATCTGGACTTTGACTGGACCATTGGAATACCTTGAATGTTTAATTTTGGAGACTTGTTACCGTTTGTGATTTTTGTCTTGTTGCATGACACAATTTGGTCCAAACTTCGACTGAGGGACTGACAGACAGACAAGGTGTCCAAATCATCAACCTTCAACCACCATGCTATGAGGTGTTTGTACTAAAATGCTGTATTCAAGGTCAATGGAACCGGGGTTGCTGAGGGTGCAAAAGTACCCCCTTTTAACTCACATAAAACATGAATAAAACATGAGTACAGCATACGGCACATTATACGCTCATCAACCAAGTATTATACAGCAATCTATAGCAATGGTCCAGACAAGCAAACAACTTGTATAACCTTTGACATTGAATTGTGTCCATCACTTTAGAACTGGTACGCAACACTCCGTCTAGTGATGATGCACAACTGTATCGATTTCCACTAAATTATCTTGAGTGGAAGAGAAGTTATGGCGCAAGTTTACAGACAGAGACTATACCGTAATACGTCCATCTTTCGAAGGGTGAATAATAAAAAGAAATGAATACTGTAAACAAATAAACATATACCGGTAATCATCAACCACTTTATTTGAATCACTTGTTCAATTGCTTGTTAGGACAAACACCTAATATGTCATTCACATGGCAGGAGGTTTGTTACTCTGAATGTTGGTTGCCAAATGGGCTGGTCAAGTGCTGATCTACTGGGATTTCTACACACAGTCATCTCTAGAGTTTGAAGAGAATGGTCCAAAATACTGTATAGAAAATATCCAGAGATTGGCATTTGTGTGGACAACAAAGTCTTGTTAATGTCAGAGGTCAGGGGATACTGGGTAGACCAGTTAAAGATAAAGAAGGACAACAGTAAAACACTTGTTACAAACAAATGTCTGCAGAATACCACATCTGAACACAACTAACCTTGAATCAAATGGGTTATAGCAGCAGCAGACCACACTGGGTGCCACTCCGGTCAGCTAGAACAGGAAACTGAAGCTACAGTTCACAAAAACACACAGAAACTGGACAATAAGATTAAACCAACGTTTTGCCATGTTCTTCCAGAAAGAAGAGGTTTTCTCCAGGCAAACCCTCCCAAACAAGCTATACTTGTTCAGCTTTTTACTGAAGACCAGTGAATCCGTCTTGTCGTAGAAATACGGACTCCAAAATGCTTGAAAAGCGTCCAATAACACTTCACAGATATACAGACACCAACACATATTACATAACTCAAAGACCTAAAATACAACTAGGAGCTCAAAAAACAAAATGTTTGACAAGATAAACTGGGAAAAAAGTATTCTTAAACAGATCGTCCAGACTATTTTACGCCAGCTGGAAACTGGCAGCTACAAAGTGAACTGCTTCTCGATATCCAAGCGAAGAACGCTTTCATTTAGTTCGAGCAGACTGCTCAGACAAGCTGTTCAAAGATCTCATTGACTGCCGGCACACAGACAAACACAAACCTAGAAGATTCCAATCGGCAGTAAGGACCCTTATAGATACCGACCTATAGAGTCTGAAGCCATTGCACCAATGCGACAATACCCATCACTGTTCCAGGGTTTTCAAGTTATTATGGGAAATTTTAGTGACGGAGCAGAGGGCTGATGGAAGACAGTCGCAATCACCCTCTCCTTATTAGTCCAGAGACTGACTGTGCTCATTAGGCCAGCGGCAACACGATGGGAATCTATTCTCCTGAGGTGACCAAAAGGTGCTTACAAAGACCTTCCAAGTCCCAGTAATGATGCCCCGGACCTGTCACTCCTGTCACAAGACTGACATGACCTTTTTCTGGCTCCTGTACTGAAACAGACGACGAGAGAGATTTCACAAAATCAGACAAGAGAAGTTCTGTTTCGTCCCCCAGTCCGATAATCTACCCTGGTTTGCATTTGTGTACTACGTGCACGGTACAGAGAGGCTGATTAGCCTTTCACAAATGTCAACAAAGACTATTTTCCACGTATTTATCAGGCGACTGCGATTCAGGTTTTAATCTAAGCACAAACAGTCAGACCTTGCCATTAAGACCTATGAAATAAGAGGCATGCTGAGCGGCTGAATAGATGTCTGGAAGCAATCTGTGAAAGATGGCTGATCAATGGCCGCCAAATGAAATGAGAGATGAAAAGATGTCTTTTAGGGCTCATGAAAAGGGAACTTTGTTGGAGGGCGTTTTGTTCGGCTTTCCATTTTTAACCTCAATCATCCGAACGCGGCGCGCATGAAAGAGGAAAGCGGTAATAGTGCGGCCAACTGCGGCTTTCTTCCTCTGATGTCAAGTGTCCCCTGGACACTTATGTGATTGCATGTGACATTTTAAAGAATGAGCTTTACACGGCTCATATTTTCATCTGTCTTACGCATTTTTCTATGAGCTTTCTCAACTAAACGATTAAAATATAAAGGTGTAGAATAATGCTTTTACCCAGGTCTGCTCGTGCTTTCTGTCTGTTAGCAAAATATCTCAAGCACCACTTGACAGATTTTAAAGGAACTTTCAGAAAGTAATCATTGGATGGTCATCTACAAGTAATTACTGTCTGGAGTCACATAAATTCATGTCGACCACCGCAGCCAACAGATCTTAGAAAGCTCAGTCAATTTTACAGACACAGTGCTAAAATGAGGGTTGGTTGTAGCTGAGAGTCATCCACATATTCACCGTGCAGTTCAGTGCATGAGATTTTTGCTCAGTAACTATTGGAGTCAACCTTGTGTGTCTGTTAGCACAACATCTCATGAATCACTGAATGCATTTTAATAACACATTAGGAAATTCATTAATGGATGTTCATCTACAACTGATTAACTTTTGGAGAAAACCCCAATTCAAGATGGACGTCACAGTTAAACCACAGTAGCCAACGTGACAAGTGGTGCCAACGTCCCCCAGTGCACGAGGGATTTGAATGGTGAATGTTTGTAGTTTACAAAATGAGTGTTTTTCTGACTTGGAGTTGAACAGGGAACGTTTCTGGTGCAAGACATTCAAGTGGGGAGGAGTTTTACTGTGTAGAAGAAGAGTTTTTATTTTTCTGCTGGCAGTGCAGCGTGATGATTCCTGGTGAGCCGACGGAGAAATTTCATCTGCCATCAGGTGCAGAGGAAGGGGGTGGCCAAAGGTGGCCTTGACCGGCATTTCGTCTTTGGCCACCCCACTCATTTGAGACAATACGTTTAGGCAAAATACAAATTCCTGGGGCGGCTGTGGCTGAGCGGTTAGAGCAGTCGTCCTCCAATGGGAGAGTTGGGGGTTTGATTCCACCAGCAGTCAAATGTTGAAGTGTCCCTGGACTGAACCCCTCGTTGCCTCCGATGTGTGTCCCATCGTTGACTAAAACTCCAGTCTTTTCCATTAGTTACAGCCCAATTAATGAACACCTAAATGACAAACTTTAGATACATTTGCACCACTCCTTTGTTGTATCAGCTCTGAATGCTTCGCAGAGCTATGTGGTCTGATCCGGCCCTCACCGGTGGGGCCTTCCCAAACAAAGCCTGATTGTAATGGGGCCACATGAGGCGCCGGTTTAACCCCACACGAGCTCCAACGTACAAAACGAGCGCGAGCTCCAGCCAAGACATGCATTAATCCTAGCCAGATTGGGGACTGTATGAATTAGGCAGAAAATCTTATCTGTTTCCCCTCGTCGCCTGCTGGGCGAATTGATTGCGTTCTTGGTCTTAATCCACGCCATGCCATGCATCTTGGGAGGCAACCGGGGAGCCATCTTGTATAAATAGAATTTAGGCTTGACAAAAGCCACCTCCAGCTGAGCAATGAGAAAGCATCCTTTTACCAGTGCATGTCCCCCACTACGGCGAGTGGCATTTGGAAATAACAAGCAGAGGTTTTCATAAAATTGTTGTATTGATTTTCCTGGTACTTTTCTGCAGCGGCGGCCTCTCCTGGGATGTCATCCGTGCATGCGACGCTCATCAGGATGGATCAGCCCATTTAGGCAAAAAAAACAAAAAAAAAAGCTTTCTGTTGCAGCTTTCCGCAAGAAGCGATTCAGAGAGGGTGCTTTAATGAGATTAATTAAATTGTTTATGAGTGATGGCCCTGCACCAATTACCTGAGCCATAATACCGTTTTCCCCTCCTCCACCCAGGGCGTCGTGCTTCGACGAGCGGTGCCAGCCTTCTGTGAGCAGAGCTGCAAATGATTAATCATCTCATCACCGTCCCAGGAGATAATGTGACAATAAAGACAAAGGCCTCTCATCGGCTGTTTGTCCAAAGCCGAGAGCTGCTACCTAAGAGATGGCTCTGGAGGACTATCAGCCAGGTGTATAAAAGATACGGGATTCCTAGAGTTCTAACACGGCACTGTAGAGGTTGGACTAAAGGTCCAAAAGGTGAACTGCAGTCTGGTCCCAAAGGAAGTCTCACCTGGAATAATACCGGTGATACTTTTAAGGTGGCACCTCTTTTCTATAATTTACAGTGATCATTTTAGGTGCCGTAGCTTTTCAACAATTTTGCATCAATTACGGCACCTAATTCATACCGTTGAGCTTTTCCTGCATTTTTACGGCAAGTCATTTCAGGTGGCGCAACATTTCTGCATCAGGCGTTCGATTTCTCTTTGCTTCCCAACTCTCAGATGTATAAAAAATTTAATAAAATCTATACGATGACCGAAAGAAACTGACATATCCGTCACCAAAAGAGGATTTGAATATAAATGTATTCTTGGAGGAGGGGTGGCGCAGAGGCTAGAGAAGGAGGGCCTGTGATCGGAAGGTTGCCGGTTCAAGTCCCCAAAGCGACAACATCAAAATGTGGGTAGGAAAATGGGACACACATTGGAGGCAATGAGGGGTTCAGTGTCTTGCCCGGGGACACTTCAGATGGAATCAAACCCCCAACTCTCCCATTGAAGTACGACTGTTCTAACTACTCAGCCACAGCTGCCCAGGTGGCAGCTCTCTGCTCCACACCGAGGGCTGTGGTAGCTCAGTGGTCTGTGGTTGTGTCAGGAAAGTCATCCGGCGTAAAAAAAACCCCAAAACAACTGCCAAGTCTTTGCATGAGTTGACCTGACTGAACATTGTTGGATTTTATTTATTTATTAACCTTTATTTAACCGGGCAAATCCCATTGAGATCATAGATCTCTTCTGCAAGGGAGGCCTGGGTCTGAAGGAAGCCTAACATACATGTTTTTGGTCTGTGGGAGGAAACTGGAGAAAACCTAAGCAAGTATGAGAAGAACATGCAAACTCTACACAGAAAGACCCAAGGTCCAGCTGGGGATTGAACCCAGGACCTTCTTGCTGTGAGGCAACAGTGGTAACCACTGAGCTGTCGTGCTACCAATACCTGGATTATTGAACATGAACTTTGGTGTTTTGAACCACTGTCTCAGAGGAGTTGACAGGGAGAGGGCGGGCCCCAGAGGCCATCTTAGCACCAGCAAACTGTTGTTTTTTTAACCCACTATAGAGTATGCGGTTTGTGGAAATCAGTTTTGTTTGGTGGCTCCTCAAACTGAAGAAGTCCTTTGGATGAAGGACCAAACGTCTCAGCATAAAAAAGAAACCGTCCAGATGATCTGACTGAACATTGTTGGGTTTTATACCTGGATTATAGAGCATGAACTTTGATGTTTGTACGAGTTAGTTCTATATGGAGACCACTGAGGACCCATTCTTGACCTCTGCTAGAATAAAAATGTCCTTTGGTGGACTTAAGAGTTTATTTGAAGACTATGGGAGTAGAGGTCCATTTGTTTGCCATAATGAGGTTCCTCAGTTCATGTTTTACCAAACGACATCAGAGGAGCACGATGGAGAAGAGACCGTGTCTGCTTCTCATTCCAGAGGGGAAATGCTGCAGGGTCCGGCCTCCACCGTGTCGGTTTCCTCTTCCTCGCTGAAGGGCAGCGAGGGTCAGAGGCACAGAGGGGATCGCAGTGGAGCGTATGGCAGCCAGGAATCAAACCACAGCGGGACCCAGCCTCCGATTGGAGGGCCGGCGGCTCCACGCAGGCTTTTATTGGCCCTTCTCCATCACACCTGTCACACTAGATTGGGTTTGGTGGAAGCATTTCCTTTAGCTGAAAAGGCCAAAGCAGATTATGCGGGCAGGCGGGGCTGAAATGGATTACCAGCGCCTTCTCTCTGAATGCAAGTCACGATAAAAACCAAAAACGAACCAGGATAGTTTGCTCCAGGAGTCCTGAAAACATGAAAATAAAACCTAAAATGTGCATTAATCAGTCTTAAACCTCGTAATATCTGTATTTGAAGACGTTCCACTGGAGTGAAATTACAATATTAATCTATTTCTTAATTTGCCGCGGTCCTGCAGGAGTCCCGTTAAGGCTCCTGGGGGTCCTCCGACCTACATTTGAAAATACGTGGCAATCATGACATTAGCATGTGGGTAAAATCTAACGACTGCTGTATTTTTTTTACTCTTTTAATCACTTTGATACTTTCAGACATCTTTGACTTTTTACCAACAAAGTTTTATCACAAAAGGCAGACAGTGATATGTCCGTGTGTGTTTTGTCTGTTAGCAAAATATCTCATGAACCACTGGATAGATTTTAATAAAGCTCTCTAAAGTTTGATTTTAAATGTTTATCTATAACCGATTCTTTTTTAGGAGTCAACCTGCTTTTAAAAAGCTGCCACAGATAATATCTGTGAATGTTTATGAAGCGTTCACACACGACCCTTTTTTCTTTTCATACGTTTTTCAGCATCTTTCTCGTTCCACAGTTTTTGAGCTACTTCAACAAACCATAAATCAAAACGTTCAGCTCTTTCAGGACAAACCTGCAATGACTTTTGGTATTGGTGCAACTTTAGCTTTTTGAAATATTTAGCCTTTTCTGACATTTTTTCCATCCTTCAGCTTCCTTCTGCAAATGTAAACTTTTTCTTTCAGCTGTTTTGTGCTTCTTTCAAATTTTTTCTGCTAATTTCAGCTTATGCTCCTTTCAGCTTATTTCTGCAAGTTTCAGCTTTATCTGCTATTTCAGCTAATATTTAGCTTTATATGCTAGCTATAGCTCTTTTCAGCTAATCCCACATGTTTGCACTCCTTTTAACTTTTTCCAGTATAATTCAGCAAAAAATGTGCTCTACTTCCTTCGGAGCATTTAAGCTGCTTTCTGCTTTTTAAGCTACTTTTTAGCTGTTTTTTTTTTTTTTGTGTGTGTGTGCTAATTTCAGCATTTTTCAGATAGTTCTCACTTTTTGTGCACATTTCTGCTTCTTTCAGCATAATTATCTTCTGTATGCTAATTTCAGCTTGTTATGTTCCTTTCAGCTTTTTTTTGTTAGTTTCAGCTATTATTTAGCTCTTTTGACACAGTTTTTTTTAGCTTTTTCAAGTAATTCCATTGTTTTTGAGCTCACTTTAGCTCTTTCCACTTCGTTCTGTCTTTCTGCATTTTCAGCTACTTTTCAGCAAATTCTTTGCTCATTTCAGCCTTTTTTTAAGCTAATTTCCAATTTTTTGTGCTTCTGTTCATTTAAACATAATTCAGCAAATATGTGTTCTTTCTGCTTTCTTCTGATAAGTTAGGCTTGTTCTTCCATTTCAGCTAGATTTCAGCATGTTTTTAGCTGTTTTTCAGCAAGTTCTTCAGCAATAAGCATTCACACTGCATTTTCATGGGAAATGTGAGTTCTCTAGTTATTCTTATCAAACCCAGGACTTAGTAATTTTTACAGATATTCAGCCAAAGCCTGGTGTGGTAGTAGCTGAGCGTTATCACTAACATATATTTTGAGCACAAACAAATTGTGTGATGATTGTGTTCAAATTTTTGGCACATTTTTTTCCTCAAACTGTGACGGTAGAGGTGATTTCATCCATCCCTTCTTAGAAAAACACAACCATTCATGAAAGCTCCATTCATATCGTCAGAAGAAATGTTTGGTCCTTGATCAGACTTTCAACTTTTGGTGAAAATTAGTTCCTGGAGTTCAAAGAATGGCTGAAGAACCAATCTAAGGTCTAACAAGCGGTACACCGATGTCCTCCGTTGCTGAGGGTTTGAATAGTGAATGTTTGTAGGTGAGTGTTTTTCGGTAAACCTGCTGGTATTGGTAGACGTTACGCTGTGTTTTAGAACAGAGGTCTTTTTTCTGAGGCGGCGCTGACGGATCCTGGCGAGTGGCGGGAACAATTTTATCCACCACCTTGGTGCAGTGGAGGAGCCAGGGAGTGGCGAATGGTGGCCTTGGCCACCACAGATTAATATAGGAGAGTTTTTCAAAATAAAACTGGACATGACACACAGTCGGCTGATCGATGGATGAGCCGCACGATCGGCATGGAATTGTTATTTGAAGTAAATTATTTTAAATTACTTACCAACCGCTGCGCTTTTGTGCAGCCCACACTGCAGGAGAAACTTCCTGCTGTGCGGGGCAGAGAAGTGGGCGTGGCCAAAAGCTCTTGCAGGTGGCAAAGAGCAGAGGAGGCAGGGAGCTGAAATCATGACATGCTGTGTCTTTTAGAGAGTTTAGAAATAGGGATGCACTGATATATCAGTTTACCAACACCTGCACCGGACATTGCACCTCAAGTCATGACTGAGTGTGGACATTTGACACTGGACCTCCAGCAGTATGGGCTCTGTTCATCATCCTTCTTCTTCCAAACCCTTGGACCTTGATTTCTGAATGAAAGACACATTTTACTTTCATCAGAAAAGAGGACGAGGAACTCAACAGTTGTAGTCCATCTCCTGGATGCATCTGGATGTGGTGGTTGTTGAAGCTGTGACTCCCGCCTCATTCCATCTTTCTGGATCTCTGCCAGATTCTGGAATCTTCTCTGTTTGATAATCTGCTGAAGCCCATGGTCATCTTTTTTGCTGGTGCATCTTCTCCCATCACATGTTGTCCTTCCACTAGACTTTCCATTGATCTGCTTGAACACAGCACTCTGTGAACAGCCAGCCTTCTTAGCTATGAACTCTGTATCTTACCATCCTATGGAGGGATCAATGATGGTCTTCTGATCAGTTATGTCTGCAGTCTTCCCCATATTGAACTAAACTGAAGCAATTTAATGACACCTGGGGGAACCTGTGCAGGTGCTTTGAGTTTAGTAGATGATAAATGTGTCACACTCAGTTTAAAACATTCATGACCTGCAACATTTGTGATGTCTTCACAGTATTCTTATTTTTGAAATCCTGGTTTTGTGGGTTTCATGAGCTGGAAGAATAAATAATGTCAAAGTCAGAGTCAGAGAATCTTTATTGTCATTTGCACCACATGTGGTACATGTGATGAAACGAAATTATGTACAC
>JARVLU010000665.1:600657-617113 GCA_031762415.1 Simpsonichthys santanae
AAAAAAAAAAAAAAAAAAAAAAAAAAAAAAAAAAAAAAAAAAAAAAAAACAGCTGAAAAGTAGCTAAAAAACCCGAAAGAAGATGAAATTACAAGAAGGAAGTGGAGTGAACACATTTTTACTGAATTAGGCTGAAAGAAGTTTGACTGCAAAAATATTGAGAATTAGCTTAAAATGCTAAAATTACCATAAAAACAGCTAAATAGTAGGTGAAATAGTAGAAAAAGCTAAAACTTGCAGAAGTAAACTGAAAGGAACAGAACAAGCTGAAATTAGCAGCAAGAAGTTAGAAGAAGCACAAAACTTTGTAGTTAGACTAAAGCTGAAGGGAGTACAAAACAGCTGAAAGTAGCTGAAAAAAGTTTAAATTTGCAGCAGGAAGCTGAAAGAAGCTGAAGCAGAACAAAATATGAAAGGAGCTGTAAAAGGCTGTAAACACATCTAAAGATATGAAGGATGTAAAATGAGCTTAATTAATTTTCTATGAGGAAAAAATGGCAGAAAAGGCTAAATATTTCAAAAAGCCAAAGTTGCACCAAAAAGTCATAGCAGGATTGTCCTGAAAGAGCTGAATGTTTTAATTTAAGATTTGTTGAAATAGTAACTAACATGGGTAGTAATATAAATAAAATGAAAATTAAACTAATCTAAATCAGAGTAAATACTTAAAAGTAATAAAAAATGATGTAATGCTGCTAATACCTCAAAATAATGAAGCTGATGATGGAAGACTCTAATCTTTTTGCTCATTTAGCTAAACTGCTGCAGATTTAAAGGCCAAGAAGAACTGACCTCCCATCACATGTAAACTACAATGAAGAGAATGAGCATCAGCAGAACGGTACAATTCAATACGAACACAAACAAATCAAAGTGTTTCTGCCACGGTGGAGCCACGAGACAAGTCCAGTCGCCGAAATACCTTCAGACTGGTTTCACTGGTGATTTTGATGGATCTTTACAACGCTCCCTGTTTGTGTGTATGCACGCTTGTCCTTTTGGCAGAGAACAGCCAATCTGGGGGTTTGCCATGTTTTCACAGCAGGGTGCTCGAGCCACGATGGAGGGGGACAGATGGAGCAAATTCCCTTTCCCTGCGGTTTCCAATTCAGATCGACAGAGAGAAGAACAAAGAGCCGGGGAGCGCTACAGAGAGAAATCACTGAAACCGAGAAGAAAACCTTCTAAAAAAAAAAAAAAGGAAGCTTGCTGCTTCAAAGTCCAGACGATACCAAAAAATTGGGAGTACCAAGAGACAAATACACTGCCAGAATAGTTGTGTGGATGAAAGAGGGACAGAAATAAAATACTTACTGGTGTGCCCATCTGGTAACATTAAAAAAAAGGTACTTTTGAAAAAATCTTAACCCAGAAATAAAATGTTAGACGGTGACCGTGAATTTTCGATGCTATTGGCAAAAAAATGTGGCGCAAATGTAAATGTTTAAAGACTGTTAATATGTGGAAAAACTTAAATAAAAACATTCCTGAAGAAAATTAGAAAAATACCAATGCAGCCAACGACTATAACGCAGACGTTCTTTGGTAAAGCCCAGCGGTGGTTAGAGAACAGTTTCGGCCGATATGTTAAAATTTATTTGACCGATAACCAATACCAATACCGATATTTCCCCCCCTAGACCTCCTTACAGAGACTACATAGCTTTCTGTGCTGTAGAATTAAAATAATACATTATTCTACATGGCCTTTGTCAATTTGACTGCTACCAAATGCAGATGATGGCAGAAGAGACCGCACTCTCTACAACAGACTTGTAGAAGATATGCAGCATCTTGCTGCAAACACTGAAGGACTTCAGCTTCCTCAAGAAGTACAGTCTGCTCTGTCCTTTCTTTTTAGTCGGCTTCACTGTTGCATCTCCACTCATCCTTCTTCCTCCAAACCCTTGGACCTTGATTTCTGAATGAAAGTCAAACTTTACTTTCATCAGAAAAGAGGATTGAGGAACCCAACAGTTGTAGTCCATCTCGTGGATGCATCTGGATGTGGTGGTTGTTGAAGCTGTGACTCCCGTCTCATTCCACTCTTTCCGGATCTCTGACGGATTCTGGAATCTTCTCTGTTTGATAATCCGCTGAAGCCCACGGTCATCTCTTTTGCTGGTGCATCTTCTCCCGTCACATGTTCTCCTTCCACTAGACTTTCCATTGATCTGCTTGGACACAGCACTCTGTGAACAGCCAGCCTCCTTAGCTATGAACTTTTGTGTCTTACCATCCTATGGAGGGACCAATGATGGTCTTCTGATCAGTTATGTCTGCAGTCTTCTCCATATTGAACCGAACTGAAGCAATTTAATGACACCTGGGGAAACCTGTGCAGGTGTTTTGAGTTTAGTACATAAGTGTCACACTCAGTTTAAAACATTCATGCCCTGCAACATTGTCTTCACAGTATTCTTATTTTTATAACTCCTGTTTTCGTGGGTTTCATGAGCTGGGGTTGGAACATGGCACTGTTAAACCATTAAACGTCTAATTAAGTTGGTGAGAGATACCTGGGTTGCATACATTGCAAGTAGCTAGAGAACGGCTGTAATGCTTTGTCTCTTTCCAGAGTGAAGCAGAATAAAAACCCACAACACAGTGTTTACTCACTCCTCTATAAGTTTGAGGCGTAACTTGTTGCGAAAGAAAGTTCTTCTGTTCCTGCCTTTTGACAGCCTGCTCCTGCCTGCAGGAGCATTAAAACCACCCGCTCGAGCAAGATTTGCATCAGTCCCATGGTACCTGCCAGATCCCCGTCTCAAGGCTGGTTATTATGGGAAATACCACAATGGTGTTGGGAAATATAGAACTCACACGTCATATGAATATAAAGTCCTCAATGATTTTTAACAGGTCGCGGCGTGATTCAAACAAGAAAATACAAGTTTAGCTCCACAAATACTGGCGGTGGCGAATTCCACCTGTTCCGAGTGGTGTAATATTACAGCTGCTTTAAATTAACTGGTAAACGAGTCAAAATTACCTCTGTGTCCACAGGAAGCAGCAAATTAAAATTCATGAGAACAGAATCCGTCTTTGAATCAGCTGTGAACAAGCTCTCCGCCGCCCGACAGCTGGACTTCCCAGCGTCACGTCTCTCCTGCCTTTGGTGCAAAGCATCAGAGATGAGCTGCGGCGGTAAACATGAGCATGCTGCGTGCCGTTTGCTGCAGACATGTTGTGGGATTTCTGGGGTTTGAAGCAGGAGTTTTTTTCCACAGAGTGGCTGCCAACATGCGTGTGTGCTCTGAGCGTGTTTGAATTTAAATGAAGTTAAATGTACACATTGGGTATTTATTAATTTGAGGTGGCAATACAAGAACATTCTGTTACTGTGTGAGGGTTGCTGTCATGATTTTGGTTTTCATACATCTGTAGTTTATTTATTTGTTTTTCACTTTTGGCACCTTGTTTTTGTTGCATGCTTTGGTACAGCTGAACCGAACTCATGAGAACAGTGCTGCTGTTGTTCGGTGTATTCTTTTGCACCATCAGTGACTAGTGTACATCTTAGATCTTTGAGCGTACTGTTGGACATTCGTTTAGCGTATATCTTTTTACACTTTATATTTTTCTTATTGTTGGATGTAACTGGGATCCTGTGTACACAATTTAATTCCACCTCATGTACCACATATGTGAATGACAATGAAGAACCTTGACTAGTTTTGAGAAAACCCAACGTCCTTTAGAGATTTGGTAGGAACAAAATGGTCATGGACTGTTGGAACTTTTGTGCTTTTCACACAATCGCAGTTTAAGTTTGTTTGGTTTTGCTACAAAATGATCACGTTAGCGTTTAACGTGCAGTGGTTGCCTTGTAGGGTAAACAATACAAGTAGGGCGCCCTGCCCTGTCAACAGAACTGAGCTGCCTACCAAGCCCCCACCCCAAAACTGTGGGTACACGGTACAAACACAATAAAGTGATCCTTCCTGTGGTAGTATGTAACTGGACTGCTACTGCTTTATGAGAAGTTGGCATTTGAGTTTTCCAAAGGTCTTGAAGTTCTCACTTTTCAATCGTCAACTCATCTTCTACAGTCATTGCTATGTAGTCTGCAAGTAAAAGCAAGCACTACACTGATGTCCCCCGTCACTGAATAGTGAATGTTTTAGTTTTGGAGATGAGTATTGTCCCATGGGCGCCTCCCTAGGGAGATGCTTCGGGCATGTCCAACTGGGAGGAGACCCCGGGGAAGACCCAGGACACGCTGGAGAGACCATGTCTCTCGGTTGGCCTGGGAATGCCTTGGAGTCCTCCCAGAAGATTTGGAAGAGGTGGCTGTGGAAAGAGATGTCTGGGCATCTCTGCTCAAGATGCTGCCCCCGCGACCCGACTTTGGAAAAAGCAGAAGATAATGGATGGACGGTTGGATGGAGTTGAGTGCTTTTTCTGGACTGGAATTGAACAGGGAGCGCAAGAAAACCTTAATGTTTTAGAAGCAAGATGTTCAAGTGTGTATGAGTTACACTGGAGAAGAAGAGTTAGGCGTTTTTGCTTGGTTGAGGTGGTGCAGATTGACAGATCCTGGCGAGTGATGGAAGAAATTTTATCCACCACCGGGAGCAATAGCGGAGCCAGGAGGTGGCCAGTGTTGGAGCAAGTATCAGATTAAGACTGTATTTGCACATACTAAATCCTCAGCAGTAGCTTGATAGTCAGCGCCAGAGTCTTGTGATCTGGGGGTTTGAATCCAGGTTGCACCAGAAAAGGCATCCCGTAAAACAATTGACAAATCTTTCTTGCAAAGTTCGCCCACTGTGGTGACCCTTGAGGAGGGAAGCAGCCAAAAGAAAGAAACACCTACCAATACTTCCTAAATGATACAGATCAGGGACAAAAAAACATCTTTATTGAGATAATGCATTTTTTTTCCATCATCCCTTATTAAAGATGGCATCTGTTCACGTGTAATTAACACAGCGATGCTAACATTTCCACGTTTCTTTAGACACGAATCAGTCAGCCAGAATAAAGCTGCAGGCTGGAGAAGGGCATAAATCCCAAACAGCCCTCTTCAGGCGCTTTGTGAACACTCTGTATGCGACAATGATTGCTGTGGAAGTGTGTGTGTGAGAGTGTGTGTTTGCTTTAAGTTTCCATAGCAATGCTGCCTCCCGGGGTGAGTCGACTGGTGCATCTAAATGGGTGGATTGTATTATGGTCTATATTTACTGTACTAACACACTCAGCGGGTTTCTGTGCCTGCGCCACAAGGCACAAACAGATCTCCATGGAGACAGCGGAGGGAGAAGAACATGAAAATAGTCTGAATCCCAAAGTGGAAGCCACAGTGCAGATCTCTGATCATCTACAGCCAAAATTAAGACATCGTTACATCACTGCTT
The DNA here is from genome assembly GCA_031762415.1 of Simpsonichthys santanae. Lineage (NCBI taxonomy): Eukaryota > Metazoa > Chordata > Actinopteri > Cyprinodontiformes > Rivulidae > Simpsonichthys > Simpsonichthys santanae. The sequence goes on from JARVLU010000665.1 coordinate 606,018, forward strand.
GTGATGTTCCCCTCTTTGACCAACCTCTCTGCGGCAGATGTCTGTGAAGAGGCAGACTTCTTCTTCGTGAAGAACTTCTCCTTGGCGACCAGCCGGACGCTGCCCCCCTCCTCCCGGGCCTTGCTCAAGGAGGCCTGGGCCACCTCGTCTCGACCCAGGTATCTGTGAAACGGAAGAAACTGGGCTGTGAGGGAGTTCAGGATTCTGCCAACGTTACATAAGCAGACATCCTGATGATGAAAGCGGATTTACTCGAAGAGTGCGGGGGGAGATGAAACCATAAAGCACCTCTGGACAGCAATAGTGCCAGATCCATTTGAGGTGGGTCGAGCGTAGCTGTAATCTTAGTCATGTATTTTTTCTGCTAGTGCAGTAATCCTGAGATTTAATCATGTAAATTCAAAATTCCCAATCACCACAGAGGTGGCAAAGCTCTACAAATTGCCTCTGTGGCACCAAACTGTACCTAAATGCTCAAATTTTCCCTTACATTTCTTATTTCGTATTTTATCCGTGAACGTATATTCTGTTTGTCTTCCCCCCCCCCACTGAATCCCATTACGATTGCTGCTGCTGGAATCTAATTTCCCCAAAGGGATCGTCAATCATCTAATCTAATCCGTCTGCCCTGTCGCCATTTTTCTTTTATGGCCCTCGTAATACAGATGCAACGCGTGAAATTCGAAATTGCACACCTCTGTACGAGCCAATCTGGCAGAATTAAAATGACCCCCAGATGTCAGAGTTGACACAAAGTACTGGAGGAAAAAATAAAATAAAAAGCCAGTGAGATGTTTGCTCTGGACAGGAGAAAATTGTACTGGTCTTAGGAGAAAAGTGACCAATCAAAAATATCCAGAGCAAACATTAGGGGTCTCCAAAGAGGAATGGTACAGCACTCCAACGGTCTCCACAGAGCAATTATCTTTCCTCTCTCCTATAAGGCCTGCAGAAACTCAGTGCTGAGCTATTATTTCACCAAGCGAGTACAAACCCAGTGACAAAATACCCTTTTGTTTCACCAGCAATACACCATAACTATTGTGTCAAGGCTTCCAGACTCTGCAACCACTCCTATTTCAAACCAATCAATTTCTGCTTGAAATAAATGAATCACGTCAACAAGCCTGAACAGTTAAATTCCAGCACAATAACGACCTTGACTTTGACAGCTTAGAGGTTGTTGCTTCATTGATAACATTAGAAACCCATTGAAAGATTGGATGGCAGCTATGTCAACTGATTTATTAATGGGATTAACAATCAGATCCAAATCTTGTACCTGGTCGGAGGTTTTTGGGATTACCATATTCAGAATTCACGCTAATGCTGATGCTAAATTAAAAACACCTCATCTGTTAGAGAGAAGGTGCTTTTAAAGCATTGTTCTGTGGAAAGGTTATGGTAGTAAAGTTTTACTTGTTGTGGATAGCTAAGCAGCAACTAGTTGTAGCACTTCCAGTGCAGCCTGGGGGCATGTCCTGCAGGGATATTTTGATATTTTAGTTAGAATAATCATGTAATATGAAGCTGACAATGTAAATGTTGATGAAACAGTATTTGTTTGAACTTCTATGAAATTTTTAAGGCTGAAGTTAAAATTGTCATCTACTTTGGACTTCCCCCTGCTTTGACTAGCCTTTAAATCTGACCATATCGACAAGCTAAACTGTTTTTCCAAATTTTCAAAGACCTTTCTTCTTTTTGTAAGATATAGTTTATAAACTTTCCACAGAGCACCCCTACAAAAGATCTGACTGCAATGTACCGTAGTTAAAATGCTATTCTGTGCTTGGAATATCAAAGGTTTTGCATCAGTAATGTTTGGTAACTTTCTGACTGATGTGAGACATGCTTAACCACAATGGAGCAACGCACAACTGATACAGCCTCTAACTGCCATTACCAGTTCATTTTTAGGACCTTTGTTACAAAACTTCCTAACAATGTTGGCTTTTATATGGCCAGTATTGTCAAAATTGTTAAATGGATATTTGGTGCTTTGCGACAGGTGAAGGAGTTCAAATTTCTCTGCGTCATGTTCAAGAGTGATGGTAGGATGGAGATGGGTCGACAAACTGGGGCCTCGTCCTCAGTAATGAGGGTGTTGCTTCTGTCGGTCGTGGCGATGGAAGAGTTTAGTCGCAAGATAAAGTTCTTGAATTACTGGTCTGTCTATATTCCAACTCCATACCTGTTGTGGTCACGAGATTTGAATAAAGACTGAAAGTACAAGATCTTGGATACAAGCGGCCGAAATTAGGTTCCTTCATAGGGTGGCCAGGTTCAGTCTTAGATATAGGGTGGGGAGCTCCATCATCTGGGGGCGTTTGGAGTACAGTCTCTGCTCATCCTCTCAAAATGAGTCAGTTGAGGTGGTTCGGGCATCTGAGCAGGATGCCTCTCTCTTAGGAAGTTTTCCAAACATGTCCCATTAGGAAGAGGCCCTGCGGAAGACCCATAACTCTCTGGAGGCATTGAGTACCTTTGATCAAGAATGACTTGGTGTCCCCCAGAAGGAGTTGGAGAGTGTCACTAAGGAGACAAAGGTCTGGGTTTCTCTACAGGATTTGTTGTCTCCGCAACCCGACCTCGGATAAATAGTAAATGGACTGTACTTATATAGTGCCTTGCTATCTAATCAAGAGACTCAAAGCTCTTTACAATACAATTTGTACCCTCATTTACCTCCACACACATTCATATGGAACTCTACTACAACTCTACAAAAGATAATCGAACAAATCATAGACACTAATTGGTGCTTTAGATCACATTCATACACTGATGAAGGAGACAATGAGGAGTTCAGTGTCTTGCCCAGAAACACTTCAGCATGTTACTGCATAGTGGTGGAATCGAACACCCAAGTCTGCCATTGGAGGACAACCGTTCTAACCACTCAAAGTCCAACTCATCTACAGCCCCAACTGGATAAGCAGGAAAAGATGGAGATGGTATTCTATAGTTCAAATTTTAATTTTTGTCTGTATTACAAGACACTAAAGCTTTACATTTGTAATTGTCTTTACTTGTGCTGAATTAAATTATTATGGATATTTGCACTTTGCGTTCTTACCTTGAATTTATACTCTGTGGTATTCACAGTGTTTTGTATTTCATATGTACAGTATCATATGGCCCCAGTTCAAATCCTGGCCGGGGGCCTTTCTGGGTGGAGTTTGCATGTTCTCTCCTGTTTTCTCCAGGTACTCCAGTTTCCTCCCACAGACCAAAAACATGTATGTTAGGCTGATGGTAACTCTAAATTGTCCCTAGGTGACAGAGAGAATAGTTGTTTGTCTCTATATGTCCCTGTGATGGACTGGAGACCTGTCCAGGGTGTCCCCCGCTTCTCGCACAGTGACCGCTGGATATGGGCACAAGTGACCCCTGCGACCCGAAAAGGAAGAAGCAGGTAAAGATGGATGTATCATATGTTTGCTTGCTTAGGGACATAAATAAAAACTAACCATTATATAGGTTTGGTACAATACTTCTGCCTCTTTTTGAGTGTTTACCATCCATGGTCCAAATTAAATAAACTAAACTTGAACTAAAGATTGGCATCAGCCATTTAAAACCAATACTGGTGAACCTGTAATTCCAACTAGTATCCAGCAAGCTAACCTGTTTCACACATACAATTTCACAAAACTGATTAAATGTTTTAGACACTATAAGTGCATGGCAGGAATGCACCTCAGCAGATAAAGAAAAATCTATTTTTTTCCAGCTCATCTATCAGGCAGTGACTGACATCAGGTTGTGACAGCTTTCACTAAGCTGGTGTCTCGTTAAAAGATGGCTGGGAATATTTCTTCCAACTGAAAGTCAACAAGCTCAGTCCAAGGAAGAGATTTTAGTGAAGATTAGTTGGCACATTTTAATGAACGTATGATAAATGCTAAAGTCATGGAGCTTTTAGGGGTATTTAAGTGTTTGGGGTTTTTTTGCAGTTTTGTATGCAGTTTTAATATTCTCCTAGTTTTTCCAGTGATAACAGTAGATTTATACTTGGTACTTGTTCATTCTGTGTAAACTCAATTAATATACTGTATAGATGTTATTTTGTTTGGTTTGCAGAATACGTATTTTCTCTTATAGTATTTTTTATTCACAAACATTACAGAGAGAGCATCAACACATGAATAAAACTGGCAAAAGAAATGAAAAAATATAAAACGATTAGAGCATTGTTCAACATCTAAAACACATGTTGCTCATTGTATCAAGGATAAAAAAATAAATAGATTGCTGTTGGTGAAACTCCACCAGTACAGACAATCAACTGTGCTGATGAAGCTGTTCGCTAATTACAGCACAGATCAATACATAATGCATCGTCCAAGCGTTTTGTTCTGACACTTGACGTCAATTCTTGATCTTGCTTTGATTGAACTTTGTTGCTGGCAGACTAACTGTGGCTCTACCATCGTTGAAATGAAAATCAATAAATAGAACGCCTCCTGGAAAAAACATGAAGAGAAATTCATGTATCGCTGATTGAATACAAAGAAACGTTTTCTGCAGGGTAAAAGATGGATACTAAATGAGTTACTAAGGTCAGATCCCGTTTCACTACGTTAACACTACTTCATAGCTACAAAGAGCAGCACTTACAACATACCTGCGCAAAATGAAATATCTCTTAAAAAGCCATTACGCCATCAGTCGTCACAGATTCCTTGTAAGTGAACAGACGTAATGCCAATATGTTCATATTTGGTGGTGGTGAAAAATTAGTTACAGATCCAACGTGGGTAAAAAGCCGAGCTAAGGTGGGTACAGAGCTGGGCATAGAAGGTTAAGAAGCAGGTACAAAGCAAGGCAAGGTGCGTACAAAGCAGGGCCTGGTGGGTATAAAGCATTGCAAGATGCATATAAAGCAGGGCGCCAGTGAGTATATGTAAAGCAAGGACCCTGCAGGTTGAAAGAAGGGAATGGATCATACAAAGAAAGGCCCTGGTGGGTACAAATCAGAGCCCAAAAAGCATGGCAAGGTGGGTATAAAGAAGGCCCCTGTAGGTCTAAAACAGGGAATGGTGCTTACAAAGCCAGGCCCCTGCAAGTACAAAGCACAGCAAGGTGGGTACAAAGCAAGACCCCGATGGGTCTAAAGTATGGAAAGGTTGGTAAAAAAAACAAAAACATGAAAAGATGTGTAGAACGCAGGGTGACTAACAAGTAGACCAAGTTACATACAAAGCAGGGCTCTGTTAGGTACAAAGGAGGGAAAGTTCCATACAAAGTAAAGCATAAATGGGTATAAAGCAGATTAAGGTGGGTACAAAGCAAGACAAGGTTGGTACGAAGCAGGGCAAGGTGCACACAAAGAAGGCCCCTGTGGGTCTTAAACAGGGAACGGTTCTGACAAAGACATGTCCCTGTGGATACAAAGCATGCCAAGGTGCATACAAAGTCAAAGTCAAATCTTGACTTTGACAAATTCAAAGCAAGGCAAGGTGTGTACAAAGAAGGGCAAGGTGGGTACAAAGAAGGGCAAGGTGGGTACAAAGAGGGGCAAGGTGGGTACAAAGCAAAGGAAGGTGCATACAAAGAAGGCCCGTGTGCCTAAAACAGGGAATGGTGCAAACAAATCCAAGCCTCGTTTGAAATTAAACAAGAGTCCCTGTGTGTACGGCAAGGCATGTACAAAGCACGGCCCTGATGGGTTTAAAGTGGGAAAACGTGGGTACAAAACATGAAAAGATGTTTAAAAAGCAGGGTGACCCAAGTAGGCCAAGTTACATACAAAGCAGAGTCCTGGTAGGTACAAAAAAGGGAAAGGTCAGGGCGTAAATGGGTACAAAGCAGACGAATATGGGTATAAAGCGGGCCTATGCAGGTGTGAAGTAGGCTAAGCAGGGTACAAAGCAAGAACCAAGTGGGCACAAAGAGGCTTGACTGGCTTATATTGGAAAACATGAAAATAAAGGCTTGAAGTGACTAAACTGCAAAAAGTTTAAAGTGGTGAAATCACACCTTAACCCAGGGTTGGCTCATGGCCTACTCTTTATGCTGATAAAGGATTGGGACACCCTTCCCTTGACATGAATGTGCTATAGGGCTAGAAAAGAATAACTTTTGAAATGGGATTCAGTCTTTTGCTTTTCTAATGAGTTCTGATGAAATAAGAACCTCTATGAAGCACCGTATTATTCTTAAAGTGTTGCCACTATTAAAATCTGTCTATAGCTTCATTCCTTGGTTCTGCTGGCTTGGAAACAACATTTATACGTACACCGCCTCCATCTGGCCAAAATACCTTCTTGAAAGAGGTATGGAGGGAAGGTAGAAAGAAGAAAATACAAGGAAGATGGATGGCAGGAGGCAAAAAGTGGAGGAGAAACACATTAAAGTAGAGAAGTTTCTCTGGAAGCTGTAGGGAGATGAGGAAAAAGGTAAGCCTTCATCAAACACAAGAGCTTCCTTTGCTTCAAACAGTCCCAGCGCAGAGGCTGGATGAAACGAGATACCTTCTAACTAAACTGGAGTCCAACTGTGCTTCTGGGAGAGCGAGGATATGCGAGCGTATTTGCATTTTATTTCTTATACGGCTAGAAGCCTGGACAGTTCTTCTGTAAACTGCACTGAATAATTGTGTTTTTTTTCTGTTATGGTTTATACCATAGAAGATGAAAGTAAGGCTTAATGATTTGGTCTTGCATTTCCAGTAGAAAAACAAAGTTAAATAATCAAGTATTTCAACCGAGAGGTATATTTTTATTGCTTTAATATGAAATCTGTTTTGACTGGTACCTTAATAAATTTTTGGCCTCTGGTAACAGCACAGAATCTATTTTTTACATTTTGTTCTGTACAAAAATAAAAAGTGGACAGCTACAAGCAGCTGTTAATGATAGTCTTTTAAACCATCCGTATAACCAACAATCCGTGTACCTCATCTGTGGGTTTGTCTAGGGATGCACGATATTATCAGCATGATATCGGTATCGGCCAATATTGGCATTAAATTAAATATTGAAGATCGGGCATTCCATCAAAATAAATCACCAATATAAAAGGCACTGTTTAAATATATAAGGTGCTGTTTTTTTAAGACAACCCAGTGACAAAATGTGACATTAAACATAATCCAAGATGAAGTGTTGCATCATTTTCAGCCCCTTTTTGACATCTGCGTTTGGTAGCAGGTCAAACTGACAAAGACCTGCAGAATAACGTATTTTAATTCCAGCTGCGTAGTCTCTGTAAGTAGGTCTAGGGGAAAACTATTGGTATTGGTATCGGTTATCGGCCAACTAAGTTTTAACATATCGGCATATCGACCAAAAATTCAATATCGTGCATCCCTGGTTTTGTCTAAAACAGGTCCCTCTTGAAAATGAGTCCTCGTGACTCAATGAGACTAACTTAAAGGTTAAATGAATGAATGAACCAATCGAGACTGATCATAGACTTAACTTACACAATATATCACGTTTCTTTCTTTCCGTATTTCTGACAGCTACAACGAAGCGAAACGTGGAACATGAACGTGTCGGAGGGTTGTTGCAGCTCTGACAAAACCCAGCGGTCAACATGATTTGAAGGAGCTCATTTGGGCATGCCTTTTTTTCTTCTTTTTGGTCTTTGTTGGTTGACACACAGCTGTAGGGTCAGGGTGGCAGTGGGAAGCTGACAGAGCGCCTTGAGAGCTGCAGACAGCCATCAGGAGCCATCCGGGCCGGCCTGCGGTTCAGAACGGAGGCCAGACCCTGCTCAGCTGTGTGAAATCAAACTAACGAGCTACTGCTCCGGGTTGGGTCAGCTGAAGCTGCCTGATTGATTGCTGCTCCCCTTCGCTGGCCTCACACTAGGTTCAGGAGCAGTCTTTTACAGCGGTGGATAAAAGAAGTTCCCGGCTGTTTGGCTGGAAGTGGAAGGAACCGAGCTAACTCACACCATAAGCGGTGCCCTCCAGTTGACCCTAATGCTGAAATATAAGACAGGTGAACAGATTACCAACATAATAGTGGATGCAAAAATCCATGGGTCCTTGGAATATTTAAGAATTTATAATACTGAAGAATAACCAGGCAAAGAGTCAAGATGAGCAAAGGTTAAAAGGGGATCTGACATAAAACTGAGGCAAACCAGGGAGTATATACCATATTTTCTGCCGTACACGTCGCTCTTCACTATAAGTCGCATCAGTCCATATTTGTCTAATAAAGTGGAAAAATCCCTAAATATGTTGCTTCGCCGTATACATTGCATCTATTATGCATCGCCGCTGACACGTTGCGTTTGTTACACACCATCGCCGCTATCCGGAAACGTGGGCCGGTGTTGTGCCAAAATCGATAGGCTGCCAAATGGTGGCCACCGGAGTGCGCACTGGAGGATTTTAACAAGAATTTAACGAGATTAACACTTAAAAACAATTATTTGTTTACTCAAAATTATAGTAAAGGTGTTTCTCAGTTGAACTTTTAGTTAATAAATGCACTTTATTGATCAAATCAGCTGCATTTCACTGGGGCGGTGCAGCTGGTTTGACGGTCGGTCCAAGCAGCGAGCAGAAGGAAGGTGGGGAGACTATGGCAAGCCAATTGTATCATTAATAGCTGGAGAAGATTCTCAGTCATCCAGAACATGGTAAATTAAAAAAAAAAAAAAAAAAAAAAAAAAATCAAGAAAAAAAAAAATAAATAAATAAAGTCCAGTTGTTTGTGTCTTGAACTTTTTTGAATTTGTCATTATAGCCACGTTTACCTATTACATGATGCAACGGCATGCCTTACTGCTACTACTACTCTATCTAGTGGCTAAAAATGTTACTGCTATATATTTTTCAGTCAGAATGAATGAAAACGGTCATATCTCAGCCAAAAATTGGTTTATAAATATAGCAAAAAATCCATATTTATGTCGCTTTGACCTATTAGTCGCAGGGCATGAAAATTATGCAAAAATTAGACTTATAGGGTGGAAAATACGGTATACTAGGAGAGGTATTTAGAAGATGTGTGCTAATTACTAATGACGTTCAGGTGGTATGTAAGGAGCTGAAAATGGACTTTAGAGAATATATTGTGGCAGTGCCAGACTAACAAGAAAAAATACGAGAAAATATATATTTTTTTCAACTCTGGTTAAAAGTTAGCTTTTTTGTGGTGCCTACTTGATTTTGTACCAGTCAGTCTTTTTCAGGGTGGCTCAGGCAGTAGAACTGTCATCACTCAGTGAGAAGGTTGTCAGATCGAATCTCAACCGGGGACCTTTCTCGGTGGAGTATGCATGTTGGGTTTTCTGTGGGTACTCTGTTTTCCCACAGACCAAAAATATGCATGTTAGGCTAATTGGCAACTGTAAATTATCCTTAGGTGTGAGTGAGAGTGTGAATGGTTGTTTGCGTCTATGTGGCCCTATGCTGGACTTATGACCTGTCCTGGGTATTCCATCTTTCGCACAGTGATTGCTAGATATGGGCACCACCGACCCCCACTACCAAGATAGGCAGAAGCGGGTAAATACTGGCTTTTCATAGTTACTAATGTGCATGCACAAAGTCAGTTTTGTGCAATGCTTTGGGGTCTAAGTAATGTCTTGCCTACTTCCGGTTTCTTGAAATACCCTTAGTCTAAACCACGGGTTCCCAAAATTGGTCCTTGAGGAACAACATCACCATTGTTTTAGTTGTTTCTCTGCTCCGACACACCTGCTTTTAATTAATGGGTGATTAACAGGCTTCTGCAGAACATGAGGAAGTAATTAAATCACTGAATCAGGTGATTCAGGTGAATCGCGTGTCAGACATTTTGGCTCTGCTACTACCTCCTGTCTTGGTACAGTGAAGCATCAGAGTGGGGTGGCTTAGACCCCTTTTATCGCTCCGGAGCCAGCTAGTTTTTTTCCTTCTTCTAAATTATCTGGGAAGGACTGAAGCCGCTAAAAGTATACAGAAAAAAACTCCAAATTTAAATGTTTTCTCATCAATTTGAAATAAACAAAACCTGAGGACAAGTTTTGAAAATACATTCGTAATCAGAAGAGGTAAGTTTAGTTGACTTCTAGAAACATAAGTGTGACGATAAGACGTTATCAAGTCTCTAACGTGTTTTTTTTTTTTTTTGGAAACAGGAAGACACATTTACGTGAAGACGTGTTCATTTGCTCTAAAGGAGTATTAAAAACATCTCAGACTCAGTTTCTGATCAAGATATCAAATTTCCAGGAAGCTTGCATATCAAACAGGAGGAGGAGTTTGAGAGATGTGGGCATTTATTAGAGAGTAAAAATAGGTTCTTAAATTACATAATGGAATGTGTGGGATCCAGTGAATTTCAGTGTGACTCATTCTAAACACTAAAAATGAGACATCATAGCTTCTTTTGGAGGGTTGTAATTCATTTGGTACCTTTTCTCTGAAGTCAACTTAATTATAGCCTTAAAGTGATTTTTTTTTAAATGAAAAGGTCACCAATGCTCTAATGCTGAGATATGTTCTAATTTAATATCTTTAGGATACTCTGAAGCATGAAATTAAAGTTGACTTTAAACAAAATTGGACTTAAAGGTGCAAATGCAGAAGCACCCTTATTACACTATTATTCTTACTCTTGTTTTAATTTTATAATCCTCCCACTGCTTTAAAAAAAAAATTCACACAAGACATGCAGGTCCATTGGGAAAAGTATGGTGTGATTTTGGTGGTTGAACATAGTAAAGTGTTAAAGAACAGTCACTAGAGCCGCTTTCCCATTGATAAGTGCGATGCCACTCGACTCTGGTTGTTTTGTTATTCTTCAGTAGACGTGATTTGCCACTGTGACTTGTTTCTCCGCTCTGTGGGTGGAATCATCAATGCAAAGTGGGAAGGATCGTAACAGGTCATTGCTCGAGCCACTCCACCCGTTGTGGTCCTTAATCACCCTACAATTGGACTTTAATTTCTTTAGCTTATCCCAGCACTGCTTATACAATGTCAACAATGCCAATTGTCAGTCAACAATGGTGTACCACAAGGCTCAGTCTTAGGACCACCCTCTTTACAGTCTACATAGATAATGTAGGTCAGAGCATCTCTGATGCATCCTTACATTTCTATGCTGATGACACAGTTGTTTATTGTCGAGCTAAAACAGTTG
>JARVLU010000665.1:617213-627831 GCA_031762415.1 Simpsonichthys santanae
ATGAGTCCAGGTCATTTTTGATTTGAGAGTTTATCAGTTTTTCTAGAACCTTGGCTAAAATGCAGAGTTTAGAGATCAGTCGATAGTTGTTCAGTGAGGTGGGGTCACCTCCCTTCAGCAATGGAGAAACAAAGGCTGTTTTCCAAACATCTGGAATGGAGTTTTGTCTTATGGACAGATTAAAGATGTGAGATGTGAGTAGTTTAACTTTTAAGCTTAACATGAAGTTGCTGTACGTCATCATCAATCTTCCCTCAGAAACAAACCTGTTTGATCCCACAACTGGATGGTTGCATAGACCAGACGGTCATCACTCTATCTCCTTATTGAGCCTCTAAGAAGGTTTACAGTTTTACATGGACAGCTGTGGCTGAGCGGTTAGAGAATTTGTCCTCCAGTGGGAGAAGATGGGGGTTCGATTACACCAGTAGTCACATGTTGAAGTGTCCTTGGGCAACTCATTGCCTCCAATGTGTGTCCTATTGGTGTATGAATGTGATAAAGCAATGATTATTATTAGTAGAGATCTAGTAGAGCGCTGTACAAATGGGTAAACGAGGACACAGATAGTTGTGTAAAGAACTTTGAGTATCTTAATAAGACAGAAAGTTGTTATATAAGTACAGTCCATTTACATGTCAACCATTTTGGCTCTGTTGCTACCTCCGGTTGAGATACAGGGAAGCATCAGGGGTGAGGTGGCTTTGACCCCTTTTGTCACTTTCGATCATTAAGAAATCCCACTGAGGCAGCCAAATGATGTCCAAGTCCCGACATAAAGTTTTGTGAAATCACCCCCACAAGGAATGGCTTTTAAACGTATATTCTTAGAAAAATTCTATGGAAAAGTTACAGATTAATTTTTTTGCTGCCTAGTGTCTGACTAGTCTAAAATGTTTTATCCATGCATGTATACTTGTCTTTAATCAACTGTCCTGAGTGACTCATCTAGACTTTACAAAAAATTAAAATAAAACAGAACTCACCCAGATTAGTCACTTTCTGTTGTGTTTCAACACAAAAAAACCACTAAAAATACATACCGTACATACGGTACTACACTGAAGTCTTAACTGTGCTGAGTTTGTTCCGAATTTACTTTTTCTCCAATTATATTAGACTAAAAGTACAGATAAATGAGTGTTTACGTTCAAGGCTGTATTTAAATTAGCTGGGTATACAATCTCTTTAATTACTTGCCTAAAGTAAATCACTTTTAACTTCTCGTGTGATTAGAAACTAGAAGTGGCAACAGTTAATGAATGTATTTACACTTATTAAAGGTGGCGTTCCCTCTCAATCGACAGGTTATTTATTTGGCAGGACTAAAAATAAGTACATTAGTTCCCTGAATACCAGAAGAGTATTAAACGTGTACAAGGAAAATAATGAGTTCAACTCACAGATGAGAAAAATGAGAGAAACCCATGAGAGGGGTTTTATGGTTCTTGGGAGTTTTCAGACATTTTTAATAAGACATTATAATATACAGGTGTCACTGGTACGAACAAACAAGCATTTCTCAGGATACATTCCAACTCATCAGTTACTGTTTGACTCGACCGATTAGAACAAATGTCATAAATCAAATTGTCAAAATAATAAAATGAAAATGTAAAAATCAATTTAGAGAAAGTGGATTTACTGCAGAAATGCAGTGCAAATGCTTGTTGCAGAAGAACTTGCTGAAAAACAGCTGAAAGTGGCTTAAAAAACATGCTGAAATGGAACGACAAGCCTAAATTGGTAGAATAAAACAGAAAGAATTAATATTTGCCGAATTAGGTTTAAATAAGCAGAAAAAAGCACATAGGTTTGGAAATCAGGAAAAAAAAAAAAAAAAAAAACAGCCTAAAAATAGCCAAAAAACGCAGAAAGAAGTTTAACCTATGAGAAGGAAGTGGAAAGAGCTGAAATGAGAAGAAAAAAAAGTCGAATTAGCTGAAAAAAATAACATTTTCACAAAAACAGCTAAATAGTAGCTGAAATAGCAGAAAAGCTAAAAAAAAAAAGGCTGAAAGGAGCATAACAAGCTGAAATTAGCAGAAAGAAGTTAATTAGGCTGAAAGTAGCAGATAATTTAAAGAAAAACTTGAATTTGTCTGAAAACAGCTAAAAGTCTAGTAAAAGGTAGAATAAGTTTAAATTAGCATAAGAAAGCAGAATGAACAAAAACAACAGAAAGAATGTTTGCCAATTAGGCTGAAAGAAGCAGAAATTAGCATAAAAGTAGCATTTATCTGAAAAAGCTGAAATTAAAGCAGCTAAAAAAGCAGAAAGAATTAGAAATTATAAGAAGGAAGTGGAGAGAGCACATTTTTGCTGAATTAGGGTGAAAAAATTTAAATGAGTGCTAAAATGTGGAATTACCTAAAAAGCTTATATTAGCATAAAACAGCTAGATAATAGCTGAAATAGTAGAAAAAGCTAAAACTTGCATAAATAAGCTGAAAGGAACAGAACAAGCTGAAATTAGAAAGAAATTAGAGGAAGCACAAAAATGTAGTTACCGGTACATGTACCAGAAAGAATCTGAAAGGAGCACAAAACAGCTGAAATTAGCTGAAAGTAGCTGAAAGAAGCTAGAGCAGAACAAAATGTGAACAAAGCAATAAAAGGTTGTAAACACATCTAAAGATTTGAAGGATGGAAAATGAGCTCAGTTCATTTTCTATGAGGAAAAAGGCAGAAAAGGCCAAACATTTCAAAAAGCCAAACACACAACAAGAGGTACACAACAAGACATACACAACAAGAGGTACACCGATGTCCCGTCGCTGAGGGATTTGAATGGTGAAGGTTTGCAGTTTTCAGGATGAGTGTTTTTCTGGACTGAAATTGAACAGGGAATGTCAGTAAACTTCAATGTTTTTGATGCAAGACATTCATGAGTAGATGTTACACTGTGTTTAAGAATAGAGTTTTTTTTTCTCTTCTTGTCAGAGGCAGCACAGAGTGTACTAGCTTATTTACTATATACTATACTAGCTACTTATATACTATACTAGTAGCTTCTGGGGAGTGGAGGAAGCAATTTTATCCACAACAGGGCGGAACCAGGGATCGGCCACTGGTGGCCTCGGCCCACCATAGATTAAACGTCGGCCACCCCGAGGGCCACCACTCTCATTTGAGGAAACTATACATTTAAGTAATATAAAAACTAGAAAGCATAGTTTCCTCAAACGATTGGGGGTGGCTTGTTTACATATACTTATGGCGGTGACCATCTTGGATTTAGACGTGGCAACTCTATTTTTGATGGGGACCTTTTCACGGCTGGATGCAGCCACGCACCAAAGTGGAAGTTGATACCTCACTTATTTTCCAGATTCCACATCTCACAAACTGATAAATAAAAAGTAGTACAAACTATGTGAAAAGTTGTCCGTTCCTGTAACCCCCCCCCCCCCGCCCCCCCGCCCACAAAATGCTGGATATTTATTTGGTCTCGCAACTAAAAACCTGAACTGTCACTCTGTAACGAGCGCCTCTGTATCCAGTTTCACAGAGTTCACGTGCAATTAGTTTGATTGTGTGCTGTATCTCAGTTTTCACGAAAACCTTTGGTATCCTCAACTAAGCAATCAGTGCTCTAATTACCAACTTGCAGAACTTGAATCCAATTACACTGAAGTTCTCTAATCTGGCCACACTTGATTTTTTTATTGGTTGCCATGGCAATTCTTGTGGTAACCAAGGAGCTTGTTAGCGATCTCAGTTGTTTTCCCCCCCTTTTATGGAAGATGATGCTTGTTTTGTAACACTTTGCATGCATTAGCAACAATAATGAGTAATATGCAGGAAAGAAACACCCATATACCCATAAGACCACATCTTAGTGCAGTTTTAAGTACCAGTAATCTTACCGCGGTGGTTTGGAGGTAACGGCATAATCATTGAGAAAAATAACCTTAGTAAAGAACATTTTCCCGGTTATTACAGCTTCATTAGCACTAACTACAGTTAATTTGAAGCCTGAGAAGCCACTTACCCTCCGTATTAACTTCAATCAAACAACAGCGACTGTGCCTCACATGGGGAGCATTTAGTATTAAAAAAAAAAAAGGTCGACCAATAAAATGTCACAATCTGGATTTGAGCTCTCACAGCCACATCAGGCTTGGAGATGTGGACGGAGAAGACGGGCGAAAGGGATGAAGTCGAAAGGTTAATACCTGCAAACAGCCGACACATGGATTTGGAGATATGAATCAAAGTTGGGAAGTCTTTCTTGCGCCGCAGCCGGAGAGACCCTCGTGTTTGTTTGGATTATGGTAAAATAAATATCATGAGGAGTCAGGGGAATGGTGCAGCTGGTTGTGCTGTAGCAGCATGAAGCAGGATTAGAGCCTCGCTAAATGTGTGTCTGTCTCCACCGCCAAAAAGCTCATAAGGAACGAGTAAACAAAGATGCATGAACTTTCCTCCTTATATATTCAAGATAGACGGGGGTGCAATGAAAGATGCTTGAACACCATTGTAGATGGAAAAACAGATGAGTTGAACCAATTAAATCTGTAACAGCTACAGCAGTGCTCATCGGCGGAAGAGTTGGACTGGACAAAGGTGGGAATCAAAAGGTTTAAATGTTCTGACATTGGTACATTTTGTGACAAATGGACAACTGAAAGGTATCCAGCTGCAAAATGCAAGTGAGGAAATTAAAGGAGGTGAGAAGTGGAAAGGGCATAAGCACCGACTATCACAATGCAGTTGGTAAAAACTGAAGGTTAACGAGAGGGTCCTGAGAGTACACCTGTGTGCAGGTGTGAAGTACGCTTGTGATGGTGATCCTCTTTGTGGTTAACCACGCTAAGTTCATGTGCATCATTATCAAACTTCTCCTTGGTAAAGAACAGGTTTACTGTTATTAAGGCACACCTTTAGACATGTCAGCGGTTACAGCTCTGTTACTACCTTGCTTGGTGTTTTAAAAGTGCAACACTGGCAGGATTCTACCCATCCCCCAAGCCATTGTGGCACTGATACAGTCGTAATGCGTCTAAGGGTTGAAATGTTTTAGAAAAGTGTCTTTGGCCTCAAAAGGAGGATTTCAGGTATCTGGTAGTGTCATTTAAAAGTGATGGCTGGATGGAACAAAAGATGGATATACCAGCCAGGGATTTCTCTTTAGTAATGAGGGCATGGCTCCAGTCATTAATGGTAAAGAAGGACCAGAGTCAAACTGGTCCATCTATGCCCAACACTTCCTTATGGGCAACAGATATGGATCACAACCAAATTAATGAGATGCTAAATACAAGTGGCAGAATTGAGTTTCCTTGTAAGGTCCGCTCTGTGAAATACGGGAAAGGCACAGAGTACAGTATACCGCTGCTCCTTCGCAACAAAGCAAGTCTGTAGAGGTGGTTTGGGCATCTGATTAGAATGCCTTTTGGTTGCCTCCCATCAAACGGTTTTCAGAAATGTCCTTCATAAAGTAGACCTCAGAGCAGACCTATTGGCAGGAATCTCCGGGAAGTGCTGGAAAGTGTCAGTGGTAAAGGAGATGTCTGGACCTACAACCTCTGTGGCAACCTTGGATAATAAATAGAAGGATACCCCTAAGAACTGTAAATAAATAAATAATCAGTAACTCTGAGAGCAACATGGACTTTAACTGGGTTAGAGCATATCCAAACCCTCCAATATTGTGAGATTCTACAATGGGAATCCCAGCTTTAATTCCAATTCTGATGCACTGGTTTGAGCAGATTCTATATTTCAGGAGAATCTTCATTAAACAAGCAGTGTGCCCCATCACCGAGATATTTCAATAGTAAATGTTTGTTTTGTTCAGGACTGGAAATGATCAGTGATATCAAGTAAACCTTACTGTTTGTGGTGCAAGATTTGCAAGTGCGTAGAAGTTACCTGTTGCATAAAAACAGAGGTAGGTTTATTTTTAGATACATTTTTTCCCTGTCTGAAGCAGCGTGGAGTGACGGATCCTGGTGAGCTGAATGAAAACTTTTATCCACCACCAGGTGCAACGGCGGAGTCGGGAGTGGCCATCGGTGGCCTTGACCAACGTATATTACTGGCCAGTACAATGATTTGAGGAAACTCAAATGACCGGCGTGGTTGGTTAACACATACAAACATATAATGTGGCACTGGCCAGTTTGGATTTTGATACGGCCGCCCAGTTTTTAATATAGTGACCTTACACTTAGATGCAGCCACGCACCAAAATATGTCAACACCTCACCTATTTTTCCAAGTTATGCTCAACATGCATGGACAGATGGAAGGTATTTCCAAATCCCTCTCTTCACGTTGCAACGGGGGACAATAAAATTTTGCTCTCAGGTCTGATTGGTGCAGAGGCTGAACATCCAAGATGTTTTAGACACAGTAACTACACTGTTGTCAGACCACATTATGCTTACGTATTTAGAAGTATTTACATGAGTAACAAGGTGTTCTTTTCTTTCCAATGCCTACACTTCATTGTAATTGAATACTTATGTTGTTTCTTTTAACAAGTAAAAATAAAAGCCACAGCACAGGAAAATCTGCTGACCCTAACATGTTGTGTGTCTGAGTCATCCTAAAGTACAGAGCTGACAGTAAGCAGCACCAACCAGTGCGAGAGCGACAACCCTTGAATAAAACAAGTGTTTGATGTGTGGAAAATAGACACGGAGGTCTTAATGCTCTCAATATTTCCTCTCAAGCCGCAATGACAAATCCTCATCTGATTGTGCACTGAACAGTCCCCCCAAGTGGATTCTACGCCTGGTCCAGGATTATCCCGATGTGACAGCTTTCCAGCCAGAATTCCTCCAGTTTATCATTTAAACGACATCGGGGGACAGTTATCTCCACGGCTTATCATCTCAGCCAGGCGCACATGACACTTGTCTGTTGCCGTCAGGGAAATATTCCATTGGTGATTCAGTTCAGCGCTTCGGTCTTCTCTATTTGAAACCCTCTCGTTTCTTATCTGCTTTAGCGGGGAAGGATCTTGATCCTTCATGAATGAAACAAAAGGGTGTTAAGTGCCACAACACGATCAATGCAGAGGTCTGCTGGCAAGTGCCACTCAAGTGGGGTGCCAAGAATGAGCAGGAGTGTAATTATAGTCACACTAGGGTTAAACTATGGTTTGGAATAGTCAAATGGGGGCTTGAAAAACCAGAAGGTTAAATCACTAAAGCAGACCAATTGCAGAATACACCCTTCAACCGGGGCAAAGATGGTTTGACTCCCTGCTATGCCCAAATGTTGCGGTGTCCCTGAGCAAGACACCGATCCCTAATTGCTCCCTGGGCGCTTACACAGCTGTCCACTGCTCCACCTGGGTGTATCTCAGGTGTGACGGGTTGAATGCGGAGAACCAATTTTGTCGTTGTATGGGAACATACAATGATGACTTCTGCACTTATAAAATCTTCGTCGTCAGGTGCTTTTTTTGACTGTTGTTGGATACAAACGGTCTATCTTCCTCTTGGACCAAGTGCCCTTGTAGACAAAATGTAGATGTAGTGTGTAAAAACCTACCAGTAAGTTCACACTAAGCCCGTCACAATAACAAATTTTGCTAGGCGATTAATTGTCTCAGAATATATTGCGATAAACGATAATATTGATTGAAATTTAACAATAATTAATTGTCAAATTTTAGAAGAAATTATTTTTTTGGAGTGTAGTATCTTTTTTGACCACCTGATGGCAGTATAAGACTGTTTGAATCAAAGGATGGATAGTTGAGCAGCATGTCTCTTGAAGAAAAGAGAGGGTCCTTGACGTGACATGGGCTGACATGGTGACATGGCGGACACTCAGCGATGTGAGCTCTTTAGCATTTTTCACACAAAGCTTCAAATAAAAATAAAAAACAGTCAACAAGTTCTCAGCTACTTGTTGCAGAGAAAAACAACTTTTCAGACGAAGGCACTGGGTTTCAACCGTGAATGTTTAGCTAACCTTGGTATTAGCATTTCAAATCAAACCCTCCGACAGTACCTTGGAGTACAAATAAACTCGGTCCGTGTACTGGCTGGCGCAGAACTGCAGGCCCGGGTAGATGAGCTGGGTGGTGCTGGCGTCATCTCCACCGCTGCCCTCATCATCATCATTAGCATCAGGAGTCGGAGACAAACACGCTTCGGCTCCACCGTCTGCAGGGAGAGAAGAGGCTGACTAATATCTCTCAGAGCATCTATTATTGGTTCGTTATTGGCTTTCCTGGTTTTATTGGCACTCTGTTTGCTCCTTTGGTAATGCAATAAATAGCAGAGACATTAAACTCCAGCAGCTTTATGTATTTATCACACGGAGCGTATTATTGAGAAAGACTGACATTTGTGTTTTCAGTGTAGCCGAGAAAAAACAAAACTTGATTATATAACGGGAAATGAAACATAATTATCTGTGGCATTTACATTAGAGCAAAAGTGAACTTTTAAGATCAGCTGTCAGTGCAAGAACAAACCGATGTGTATGAGAAGCTTAAAAAAAGAGCAACTTTTGTGTTTTATTCCACCCAGGTTTAAATATCTATTTTAAATTTCCTTTAAACGAGTATAAAACAAGCCCATATCCCCCATCGCTGAGTGGATATTTGTAGTTTTGGAGTGTTTTTCTGGGCTGGAATAGAAGAGAATGCAAGAAAACCTAAATGTTTTTGATGAAAGATGTTCAAGTGGTAGGTGAGAGGAGGGAGCAACACTATGCACCACCAGTGGCAGAGCCAGGGGGTGGCCGCTGGTGGCTTGGTCCACCATAGATTTATCAGTGGCCATACCAATCATTTGAGGAAGCTACCATAATTTCTGGACTATAAGCTGCTACTTTTTTCACAGGCTTTGACCTCAGCAGCTTATACCATGCTACGGCTAATTTATGGATTTTTTTTGATGGGCTAATTAGCTTCATGCCGCCAAAAACATTTAGCCTCGTAACACCCGGGCGCTCACATAGCTGCCCAATACACTTGTCTCTTGGGGGATGGGTCCTTGTGACTTAATGAGACCACCTGTATAAATAATGGTAAAAAAAATCTGACCAATGAAATTACCCAATAGGTCACAGTGGACCAATGGAAAATTGTGCCCCCAAAGGGGTGGGGAGTAGTGGGCCATTTGTATGGTGGTGGCCATTTTGGATTTTGTGGTGGCAACCCAATTTTCAATAGTTATGTTTTAGAGATGCACCGATCCGATATTAGCATTGGTACAATATTGAAAAATTCTTGAGTGCACCGAGCAGATATCAGTATTGGTATTGATACAGATATAAAAAGATATTGATCGCTATCGTGACAATGTGACCGATCCATATGGAGAGGAGCTGATTGCTGTTTATTTTAAATATCTGCCAACCGAGCTCGAGAAGCCACTGTTGTTTCCTCTGATTTCATTTTTTCAGTATTTATTTTACATTATATTTGAATTCCTGAACCATTTGAAAGGTTTGTTCAAGTTTATTTTTTTATGTTTGACCAGTCGTCAAACTGTTGTTTTTGTCAGTTTCAGCATCTTTATTATTATTTATCTTACATTAGATATTATACTCATAATTGCACTGACTGAACAAATTAAAGGTGTGTTGGTTTTACATGTTTGACCAAGCTGGTGAAGTTATTGGTGTGTTTAAGTGTGTTAAAAAAAATGTAAAAAAAAAATAAAAAATCACTGTATCGTATCGGTATCGTCAAACGCTAAACATCGTGTATTGATATTGTAAGTGAAAAAAGTGGCTCGGAAGTTGGAAAAATGCTTATTTTTGATCCAATTATTTGAGGAAACTACACTTTTAACAATAAACCCCGTCCATAATCCAGGTTCATATTCTCGAGCGTGACTCTCATCTGTCTTCTCATCGACTCGCCAAAGCAAAACCGCTTCCTCAGCGTCGACGAATTCCTTTGACGCGAACTGTTTAATTTATCGTTCACACGTTCACCTAAGAATTTGCTGAACAAATGGATGGAAACGCGGGCAGAGGAGTGATAAAATGACGGTCCCGGTCGGAGAGAAAGCGAGCGAGAAGAAGGAGAGCGGGTCATTAATGTCAGCGTTGTAGCTCGCTCATTCTGCCAGCATCTAGCAAGAAAAGGTCAGGCGGTGGAAATGAGACTGCCGCTGTTCGACCACGCTTCATTTAGACGATGACCTATAACACTCTGATAATACTCGCCTTAAATCACTTTGCGTGGCCAGTTGTCTGCCTCGGCTGCGTGCGTGCGTCCATGGGAATGTGTGTGTGGTCACCTGGCTTCTAATGGAAGGGAAACACTGACAGGCTGATGTGTGAAAAAAAAAAAAAAAAAGAGTTTCTGTTGGATAAGTGCTGCCTTGCACCTGAACTGGACCTCTCATGGTTATTAGACACAAGCAGGTACTTAGATATGAACGACTAACGGGAGTTCAGATCTTTTCAAGTAGACTTATGTGGAAGGGTTATGAACAGTTAACATCTTACCTGGCGTAGATTGCGTTTTGGACGACCTCAGACCGGGGAAATTAAGTTTTGTTTTGACTAGACTGACAAACTAACGGCTAGTTCAAGAAAAACTCAGAGCAGAATTAAAATACAGGCAGTCCTCGACCTACGAACGGGTTCCGGACCTAAGAACCGTTCGTAGGTCGATTCTGCCGTAACTCGG
>JARVLU010000665.1:629275-642979 GCA_031762415.1 Simpsonichthys santanae
GACGTCACTGGGGGCGGAGCCGTAAGTACGGAGCGCCGTAGGTCGATGGCGCCGTAGGTCGAGGACAACCTGTACATAAATAACTCCAGTACTTCAAAGAACTCGTAGTCTTAATCTTTACATCACCTCCATCAGTGATAAGAGAAATAAAATTAAAAAAGCCCAACAGCTTAATGTCAGACTCTACAAGCCTCTTTTAGACGCTAAAATAATAAAATGTAAAACAGAACTAATAAAAAATGACTGAACAAGTACAGTCTGTTCGTAACTCTGATTTCAGATTCCTTCAGCTCTTCTTTTTGCTAATTTTTGCTCTGTTCCTTTTAGCTTATATCTACTACTTTTAGCCTTTCTCTGATGTTTGTTCAGCTAATTTTGCCTTTGAGCTACTTTTCTGCTGATTTCAGCTTCCTTCAGCTCTTCTTTTTTGCTCTATTCAGCTTCTATCCACTAATTGTAGCGTTTCTCTGATGATTTTTCAGCTATTTTTGCCATTTTGGCTACTTTTCTTTCAGATCTTTACTTATTTCTGCTCATTTTAATTTTTTATTTTTAAAGCTATTGCTCTACTCCTTTCAACTACTTTCTATTACTTTTAGCTTTTTACAGATCTCTCCCCCCCCCCCCCCCGCCCCCCAGCTATCTTGGCTTTTTTTTAGCTACTTTTCTACTGATGTCAGCTTCTTTGGTTATTTTTCATATGCTTTTCAGGTTTGTTCTGCTTATTTCAGCTTGTTTTTGATCATTTTAGCTTCTTCCAGCAATATAGTTCATTTCTTTTTGCAATATTTATATAAAACAGGACGAAATAAAAACAAAAGAACTTAACAGCAACACAGTAAACTGGCATTCATATGTGTCACCGAGTTCACAGATTTTCCATAGAAACAGACATTTTATTAAAATTTACTGCAGCTTTAACCAGATATGTCTTATTTTGTATATTTTGTCTTTCGGTGAATTAAATATGAGGATAATTTATGCTTCACTTGTTCCATCAATGCATTCTCTGTCGTCATAATCACATTATACACAGCATTGGGGGCTCGTCCGGGATAGTTTAAGTTGTTGTCCATCAATTGTTTAATTTTTTTGTACAAAGCACAACTATTTATCAGCTTTCATTCAAGCGTAGCTGCTTCTGCTTTAAATAATATCTGCAATAAAGTTTGAAGTTGACAAAAAAAAAGGTGTTACGCAATGAGAAGCTACTCATAAATCACTTCTCCTTGAACGGTGCCACACCGTTCTTTATTACGTCTGCAAGTCTCGGAAGTTGCCGTTTTCTTTTCCAGATCTGGCACACGGTGTTCTGACTTCAGCTGCAGCGGGCCACTCCGTGTCTGAAAATACCACCGAGTAGCACGACGGAGGTGCAACGCAGAGCTAAACACCTGGACCGGTGTCTCGCAAACACCCAACTATCCTTCTGTCCTGCTACATCTGTAATGAAACGTAGCAGAACCTGCAATGCACCGCGCATATGTGTTGTAAGCATTTTTTATTTCCACCCCCACCACTTGTGTTTGCAGTGGCGGAATGCGCCAACTGCATTAAGTGGGCCATTTATACGATGGGGGCAATTCATCTTACAAAACCGTCTTATTAGACTGTCACTTACAGAGTATGAACGGTGCCTTCAAAACGCCCCGGGGGATTTCTCTGTTATTTTACTGCGAGAGAGAGAGAAAACAACGCCTAATTGGACTGAGTCGTCTCATCTTCGGCAGCGACGGAGGGGCAGACAAAAAAAACAAAAAAAAAAATGGAAAACTCGAGCTTAGAGGACGGCTCGAGCTGAACCGAACGCGATGAAGTAAGGCGCCGCCGTACCGACGGAGCGACAGACAGGAAGGAGAGGAGGAGGAGGAGGAGTGATGGCCTGTCTGTGCTGTGCGGAAAGTAATCTCAGAGCAATCAAGAGGCGGGGGCGAGCGGCAGTCTGCGCTCCACAAAACCAACGGCAGGTAGAAAAAAATCATTAGGCGCCGCTCCTGACCCCACAGGTTGCTGTGGTTGGACGACCACTGGGTTCTGTATTAGACCCCCCGCTGGTAGAGACAGACATGACACTAATAATCTGACAGGATGAGCACGTAGAAATAATAATCTCATACGTTCTGATGAACCATGTTCTCTCTAAAGATACCGAGTTCTGTGGAAGCCATCTGTTGCGGGAGGTCTCCCAACTCGAGATGCGCCACGGTTGAAAACTTTTGCACGCCAATCGCCGTAGCTAAGAAAAAGAGAGAGTAAAGGGCGCTTTGAGGGGGGGTGCGGCGAGGTTGGACATCACGCGGCGCCTCTTTAGTGCTGCCGTTTCTGATCGACGGTGAAGCTTTCATCTCCCCCAGTGCGAGTCTGAATAAAAGCTGCCTTCACTCACCTTTAGGTTTTTTTGCTTGAGAGTGTGTGTGTGTGTGTGTGTGTGGGGGGGGGGGGGGACAACACTGCAGGGCAAGCGGTGGTGAGCACTAATAGATGGAAGAGTGGGTGTGATTCTGCTGAAGGTTAATGGGTTCAATTATGTTCCAAAACCTATATTCTTCATACAAGGGCTACAAAAAGTTATTATCTTACCTGTTTCAGATAATTGTGTGACAGAACTCACCAGGGCTTAATTTGAGCCAGATCCTGCAGAAACAGGATCTGGGAACTCTCTTATTTTGACAGGGTGTGTTCCGGTAACTGTTTGGATCAGGTAACACTAACAATATTTTTTATAATATTTTTAATAATATACAGTAATCTATGAAAATAATAACTTAATAATAAAGTCATGAACAAATATGACTAGCTTGAGCAAATAAAACATATTATTGTGTTTCCCCTCTTATTACAGAAGTGGGGCGCCCCGCCTACAGAACCAAACTGTGCACAGCTCTCCCACCTGTTGGCACTGACGTAATGCTAAGCTAACGGCGTGCTAGCTAAAGGCTGAAGCTAAAGGCAGGAGCTAAAGGCAGCACTCATGCTGCCTCTTCCCTTCTGTGGAACCCCTCACTTGAAAACTTGTCAATACAAACAGAGAGCAGCTCAAATGTGACTGTCTCACCCCCCACCCCACCCCGAAAACTGTCGGTATGAACTGCGGCAGGTCAGATGCGACACCCCCCGGCCCCCTGTCACCACCGGCCACCGGCCAAAATGAGCATAGCAAGTTATCCAGGGGAAACACTGTAATGTATATGTAAACTGAAAATAATAACATAAACACTCATTTTAAACATAACAGCCTCGTACAAGCTTCTTAATATCACATAAGAGCTTCTCCTTCAAGCAGCATTTCTGATTCTACCCTTAAAAAAAATCTCTGCCCCTAAAAGAGTGGTGGGGGCAAGTGGTGCGCTAACCAGGCAGGAGCCCACAGGCAGCCGCCATGAACAGACTGAGGAGGCCCCTGTAGGTTTCACATGTGGAGTCGGTCAACAATGAGCAGGAACATTGTTGGGCTCGGAACCATCAAGTAAGGGGGAGGGGGGTAGGATGCTTGACAGAAGTGGAGCGTTTACAAATGTAGGTAAATATAATGTTTAACAACCCGTTAAAATAAACCAAAATGCAGGAAATCACATCTACTTTATTAAATATTTTGTGGGGGAGGATCCCCAGACCGCCACGCCCCCATCTGCATTTTGGCATCGATCAGTTTACAAACTAAGCCCTAGAGCTCAGTTTGGAGACCTTAAATTTCAAACCTAGCATTCGTTCACTTCCCCAGAATCTCTGAATGATCTGTTGGAGCCCATGTACGGCAAGCACGTTCGCTATTTAATCAAACCAGTCTTCGCTATTGAGCGCATGATTACAAATCAGCCGTTTCTCTTCCGCACGTTTTTCCGCACCAAACTTGTTCCACAATTTTTGTGTTACGCTGGTACGTTTGGTATTTGTGCAATTTTTACATTTTGAAATACTTAGCTTTGTCGGCCATGTTTTTTTCTCGTTGAAAATGAACGGAGCTCTCGTCACATCCTTCAAACCGTTTGTGCTGTTTAAAACCTTTTCTTCGGCTTTTAATGCTCCTTTCAGAATCTTTCTAGCAAATTCAGCTAACATTAAGGTATTTTTCTGCTAATTTAATCTTCTTTTTCTAGTTCCCACCTTCTCAGCTTTTTATTTTATGCATTTTTGCCAGTTTTTGCTTTTCTGCTCATTTCTGTTTGTTGCTAATTTCAGAGTTACTGTGACCTATGCAGCCAGTTTCAGCTGAAACGTTATTTAGTATTTCCACTCGCATGTTTTTCCGTATTATTGCCACTGCTAAACGTTTTTCCTATTCGGTCGTGTAAAACGTGAAAACAAATTTCCATACTTTTTCAAACTTTTCACCACTTTGTAGAAACAACGTTGGAATACAACGTTATTATACTTAAGCTGGAAGTACTAATGCTAGCTGCCGCTGCGTGCACTTGCAAATAACTACACAAGTCCACATAAAAAGCCATGTGATGTGAAACGGACATCGAGTTGAAGATTTATAACGGTCTCCGCCTAACCCTGACTAGCCGTTAGCTTGTCAATTTGATCAGTTAACTCGTTTTTCAAAAAAGAGGTCAGACAAACAGAGGGTTTCTGCTTTTTTGGCACTGACGGATTCCTATGTTGTCGGCTACTAAAGAAGACGGTGGCAGCAGTTTTGGTCATGGCAAAGCTGCCGACCTTGTGTGAAGGTTTGGTTCGCGCTTCGAGTTCTCAAAATCAGCTGATTTACAAGCTAAACCATAAGATGGAAGCGATTTGTGAGAATTGCAGGCCACTTTCAGCTTCTGGGACTCGTTTGCCTGTTGGGGACGACCTTGGAGGGAGCCAATAAGCACGGACCAGTGGAATGCCCTCTAATCTGGCCATTTTGGATTAAAAGTACCAGCAGAACTCAAGGCTGACGAGAAACAACAGCCTGCCTGAAAAAAATCAACAATTGTGGCTTATCTGAATCTGACTCCCCCGTGTGGCCTTGAAGCAGGACGACTTATCAAATTTCTCCTGGGATATGTGTAAATTAAGAAGGCTCTGTCTATCGCAACTCCCACCCCCTGAGAACTCGTGTGAATGCTTATCAGAGCTGTACCTGCTGACACCAACATCTTAACAAGACTATGGCCTATCTGGAAGTGCTTCATGGACAAATCTCACCGTCTTGTCGGCAAATGCACATGTAACGTGTTTATAAATGTGCTGCTGGCAGAGTTTTATGTTTTATGTCTGTCCTGATAAGTGATATGTGTGAAGAGATCTTGTTTGGAACGTCACTATCCTCATGGCCTTTTCCCCTTTTCTATCTAAAAAGCCTTCTGAATAAGGATAAGGGGCCGCGCTCTCAAGGAGCAGCAGCAACGTGCACTCCGTCCATCGTTCGGACGACTGCACGAACATAATCGCACTGTATTTTGGCGCATTGATAATAAATCTGATTTTTTTTTAACCTATATTTATCCAGGTTAGTCTCATTGAGCCACGAGAACTTATTTTCAAGAGAGACCTGTTAGGAAGCAGATTCTGATTCAAAGGGCCATCTATACCAGGTAAGATAGTTGTTCTTCGCGACAACTCCACAGAACCCCACTTTAAAAGGATCACAACAAACACCAAGAGATCTTCAGAGATCTTCGTTGCGTCCTTCAGCCCCCTCCCAACCCGAAACGTCTGCCTACTTTCAAGGACAACGCCGGTGTCTCGGGCTTTTCTTAGACTTTGCAAGTCTGGCATTTTTTTAATATTTGTAAAAGGTCCTCATGTTGCAAATGTTGTAATTAGTTCGGTGTAATTAGTGCAATTTATTGCTTTGTGTATCCCTCGGAGACACGAACACAAAGGTCTTAATTTGCAATATTACACACTGTAATGGAGAGTTCGTCTTCTTTTTTTTTTTTTATATATCCCTTGGAGATTCACACGCTTGTTCACGTATAACCGGAGTGGACAGGACGAGCTTCTTTTTTAAAATTTAATTCTTTAAGGTGGAGTGGAGGAGCAGGTGTGATGAGGGAGCCTGTGTTCCTCTTTATACAATTAGCCCTCAGTCAACTTTATTAAAAAGCAGCTAATCGGGAGCCGGCCGGCCTGTCGGACAGGGACAGAACCTGAAACCTTGGCTGTAATTCGGCGCTCCGAGCAGGTCAACTGAGATTAGCCAGATTTGACTCTGTATCTCCTGCAGCCACTAAGAAACATCAGACTACATGCACAAAGGAAATAATAATAATGCAGAGCCCCATATGGAAGGAGATCCATCCCCTTATTGGAGGAAGTGATGATATTAAACAGAATTATTCGGGCAGGTGACAATGTGGCACCAGCCAATTTCCCTGGATATGAAAAGGGAAGGATTACCCTGTGTGTGATGGGGGTGGGGGGGTGGAGGGGGGGAGGCAGTTGCCACCATGCTGCCTCTCTCCTGTGCTGTTTACCTTTGAGCCACAGCGTGACTTCCTCCTCTGCTTCTGGTTTCTGTTTGTCTTCATCCCTCTCCTCCTCGCTGTGTTTGTCTTCGGGCGACCTCCGTCTCCCGCCGATGACGCTCTCCCGGTCCGCCTCGACCGCCAGGCGTCGTGGCGGCCCGGCTGACTCTGGAACCAGCAGAACGTGAGTTAGAGAGAGGGACGAGACGGAGGGAGAAAAGAAAAAAAGGAGACGAGAAATAACTCGGCTAACCGAGTTGCCCGGCGTAATCAGACTTTGACGGGTTTTCGTTCCCCGGCGAGAGATCCATCATCTGAAGAGTGTGACAAAACGACCGCTGACGTGAAAGTAAAACTCGACGCGGCTCATTAGAGACGTTATTACAGCAGCGATCATAAGTCCTGCACCGACAAGTCCGGAGGACGTGAGGTGTGAAATGAACCAACATCAGCGGGAAGGAAGACGAGGAACGCTCCGGTTTTATGACAGTACGAGTATGTGTTTGTGGATATTTGGTCCACTGCTGCGCTGTGAGACCCCGGGCCTTAAACTCAGACAGGAGGCAGTTTGAAGTGAGGCTTCTATGGATAAGTTAAGCATAATAACTAGATTACCTGCTGTAGATGGCTCTTGGAACAACAAGTTTGAATAAATAGTTTAACAACAGAGCAGAGGTTAAAAGTGGATGGATACTGTTTTAAATTAACTCCCGCCTCAAGAACATTGTGAAGGTTCTAAAGAAATTTTTTTTTCATTCAACCTTTATTTACTGTAACTACCTTCGCTCACATGCCCAATACACACCTCTCTTGATGAGAGACTCAATGAGACTACTATTTTTTAAAAACCTGACCAATGAAATTACCGAACATGTCAGTAAAAACCAAGTTTCACTGATCCAGCGGGGGGGAGGCCTGTTCTCTCCTCCCCGCCCCCTCCCTGCCGTTTCTCCCCTCGTTATACACAGCAAAGTATTTGCAGCCACTTGCAATAAGTGCGAATCATATAAATCAAATAAAATCGCGAATTTGCCTCGAGACAAACGTGACGTTTGAGAGCGACGACGACAGACTGAGGACGTGTGATGAAGTTACTGGTTTATCTTTAATTTTATTTTTACCAGCCGTGTTAAAAGCACAGTTTAGAAGAAAATCATTTACTGCACGTATTTGTGTGCGTTACCGGTACATATTTAATTAAAAGTTTTTAAAAAATCTTTCTGTGTAAATATCTCATGTTACAATGAGGACACCTGCGGCTTAGAGACAAGTGCAACCTAAATAGGTACAGCTTATATTCAGGTGCGCTCAATAGTCCGGGAATTACGGTATTCCTCCAGAGATACCTACAACCGGTAAGATATTACTTGTCCATATCTTTGCAGCATAACCCCTCTTCAAGGAACCTGGATCAGGAGATATCCTCATATCCACTGTGCCGCAGAAAAGGAAACCAGCTGCCACGGACCCTCGGATCAATCAGCCAACACTGTTTTCATAGAGAATGGATCATGCCGCCGTGCTATTGCTTTTGCCAGTTGCTCGCCTGCATCACGTGCAATCAACGAGAAACAAAGTACTCGTGAGCGATCACTGCATCTGTGGTCTGCAGCCGAAGGGTGGGGGGGAACGGAGGGTTCGGTTTTCTCGCAATGGCTGAACGCCAGAGACAGAAACATCGACACCTCGAAGACGAGCCAACGCCACTGTTCACGTTTCTTTTTTTTTTTTTATTTTACCATAAATATAATTGTGTGAACGTTTATGAAGCACTATTGAGATCCATTTTTCTTCTGTACGTTTTTCGGCGCGGTTCTCATCCCTGAGTCTTCAGCTACTTCAGCAAATCATGAATCAAAATGTTTGGCTCTTTCAGGACAATCCTGCTGTGACTTTTGGTTTTGGTGCAACTTCAGCTGTTTGAAATATTTAGCCTTTCCTGACGTTTTGTTTCTCATAGAAAATGAATTGAGCTCATTTTACATCCTTCAAATCTTTAGATGTGTTTACAACCTTTTACTGCTCCTTTCACATTTTGCTCTGCTTCAGCTTCTTTCAGCTTTCTTGTGCAAAGATGAACTTTTTCAGCCACTTTCAGCTAATTCAGCTGTTTTTTTTATCAGCTGTTTTGCGCCTTTCATATTATTTCTTGTGACTACAACATTTTTGTTTCTTCCAACTTCTTACTGCTAATTTCAGCTTCTTAAACTCCTTTCAGCAAGTTTCAGCTTTTCTTCTATTTCAGCTACTATATAGCTGTTCTGCTAATTTAAGCTTTTTCAGCTAATCCCACATTTTTCGCACTCATTTAAACTTTTTTCAGCCTAATTCAGCAAAAATGACCTCTCCTCACTTCCTTCTGGCAATTTCAGCTTCTTTCTGCCTTTTAAACTACTTTTCAGCAGTTTTTTTTTTTTTTGCTCATTTCAGCTTTTTTTTCAAATAATTTCCACTGTTTTGTGCTCATTTCTGCTTCTTTAAGCAAACATGTTTAATGTCTGCTTTCTTCTGCTAATTTGCACTTGCTCTACATTTTCAGCTATGTTTTAAGCATTTTTAAGCTAGTTTCATCTGTTTTCAAATAAATTCATTTGTTGTGGTAATTTCTGCTACTTTCAGCCTAATTAACTCTTTATGCTAATTTCACCTTGTTATGCTTCATTCAGTTTTTTCTGCTAGTTTAAGCTTTTTCTGCTATTTCAGCTACATTTTAGCTGTTTTGTGCTTTTTCATCTAATTTGACAATTTTTGAAGCTTGTTTCAGCTCATTCCACTTCCTCCTGGTTGGTAAAGCTTCTTTCTGCTTTTTAGCTGTTATTTTTTTTTTCTCATTTCAGCTTTTTTTCAGATACTTTCCACTTTTTTGTGCTCATTTCTGCTTCTTTCAGCAAACAAGTTTTCATTCTGCTTTCTTCTGCTAATTTACACTTGTTCTACAATTTCAGCTACTTTTTAATCAGCTTGTGATGCTCCTTTCAGTTTTTTATCCTAGTTTCAGCTTTTTCTGCCACTTCAGCTACCTTTTAGCTGTTTTGCGATAAAATTTAGCTTTTTCATCTAGTTTGACAATTGTTTAAGCTCGTTTCAGCTCATTCCACTTCCTTCCGGTAGTTTAAGCTTCTTTCTGCCTTTTCAGCTAATTTTAGCCCTTTTTTTATAATTTTTGTGCTCTTCTGTTTATTTAAAGCTAATTTCTAATGTGTTCTCTGATTTTTCCTACTAACTTAGGCTTGTTCTTCCATTTCAGCTCCATTTCAGAATGTTTTAGCTAATATAACCTGTTTTTCAGCAAGTTCTTCTGTAATAATCATTCACACTGCATTTTCGCAGGAAATGCAATTTATCTACTTTATATTACTTAACTTTTCCAGAATAAGTTTATTATGAAGGTACGATTTACAGACCGAGTGCTGCTTTAAGAAAAGAGCACGCTTATTTATGGCCGACTGCAAATGTCACAGTCTGAGCAGAACTTCTTAAAAAAAGTAAAAAACAGAAAACAGCTACCCGATCTCTCTCTCCTGGTTTTATTTAAATCACATCCTTTCACAATATTTGTCAAACTCAAGGTGTGAAATCTAACAAGAAAGTAAGTTGTGAGACTCGAGGACGCAGAGGGCTAATTAGCGATCCTGCCTCTGTGTGGCTCGTTTCTTCAAAAGGCCAGCGCTCGTCCGCTTCCTCAAATGTCACTGGAGTCTCCGGGCTCCCGGCCCCGCCGCCGGCCGCCTTCGCTAACAAGCCGACCGAGGCCGCGGGGAGACGGCTCAATTTGTGCCGAGTTGTCCCCCGTTGAGGAAGACGTTAACAGCGAAATTCTGCAGAGGCCGTGCCTCGACGTCACCGCGCGGCCCCCTTGTTTTGCCACCCATCAGGACCCCGTTATGTTTGTAGTGGCTTGATAAGGTTGGAGAATTGACTCTCGAATCCAGACACACGAGCACGCTCCGAACAAACGCGTTGTAAAAGGGAGTCAAACAGGAAGTGCCTTCTGAGACGTTTTGGATGAAGCAAGGGTAAAGGAATGCTCAGCACCCAGTGCCTTTTCACAAAAAGCTCCAGACAAACTTATTTATGCAGCGAAAGGACGGGACGTTTCAGCCGCACCCACAAAAGGACGAGCACTCTTCACATTACAAGACGACACAAATTATATTAGTGCTCAGAGAATGCATCGTGAACGACCCTCATCTATTACCACATCATGATTATCACATCATCTCTACATTGTGGAGGTAGGGCGGCCGACTTGGGACCAGAAAGTCGCAGGTTC
This sequence comes from Simpsonichthys santanae, assembly GCA_031762415.1. NCBI lineage: Eukaryota > Metazoa > Chordata > Actinopteri > Cyprinodontiformes > Rivulidae > Simpsonichthys > Simpsonichthys santanae. The sequence continues at coordinate 639,950 of JARVLU010000665.1, forward strand.
AACTCCCCACAATTAGGCCTGTCACGATAACAAATTTTGCTGGGCGATTAATTGTATCAGAAATTATTGCGATAAACGATAATATTGTTTGAAATTTGACAATAATGTAATTAGTAATTATTATAAAATTTAAGAAGAGATATCGGTTAAATTCTTTTGCTTGTAGTACCTTTTTTTACCACTGGATGGCAGTATAAGACTGTTTGAATCGAAGGATGGATAGTGAGGGAGCGAGCAGCGTGTTTCTTTATAAAAAAATGGGAGGGAGGCCCCTTGACGTGGCATATGCTGTCTCTCGCCACACGTGGCTGAGGGGGCAGAATATCAGAGTTGAGAAGCTCTCAAAGTGCACTAAATGTTTCCCCTGCTTCTGCCTGCATCCTGCTCTGACATGTCGGATATTTTGGGACCTCACCTGTTTGGGTCTCGTCTGCGCCCGTCCGCTGAGTGCAGCGGCTGAATGAACATTCATTTAGGCTGATGGATCGCTGGCAGTGGTCCATCTGAAGCTTAACTGAAGCTTTTACCTCTTTCAACCGGCCGGTCAGAGCGCAGTCAAATGGCCGCTTGAAGCAGGTGATAGTATGACAAGCCATGTTTGCATATATTGGATTGTCAGCTGCGCCCCTGATGCAATAAAAAGCCCGACACCGACCCGGCCTACACATTAAGCACATTATTATGGCTCGGCCCGAATACCGGGCTCCGCGTTCAGATTAGAAATGACAGCTCTACTTTCGTTCCTGTTTTTCGGTTCTCAAAATGGAGGACGCTCGGCGTGGTTTTAGCTCTTTAGCATATTTCACACAAAGCTTTTAACAAAAAAAAATAATAATAATAAGTAAACAAGTTCTCAGCTTCTTTTTACAGAGAAAAACAATTTTTAGAAGAAGGCATGGGTTTCAACCGTGAATTTTGGAGCTTTGACAAGATGGAGGATTTTTTCCCCGAGGTCGGCTTGTCAGCTTAGCTTGTCAGCTTAGTTGGAATCCTGGCAAGAACCAATGCAGACATGGTCCTGTTTTTAGTTTTCTACATCGCTTTACAACCTAGCTGTTTTTTTTTATCGTCTACTGTTGTCTTTGTTGTCATCACTCTTTGTTAAATCAGGTCTCTCTTGTAAATGAGCCCCCGAGGCTCAATGGGACTAACTTGTATAAATAAAGGTTGAATGGCTCCAAAAGGTAATCAGCTGCAAATGTAAATCCAAAGATTACTTTTTGAGTTTTGTTAAAATTTATTTAGTGGTGCATGATGTACTTTGCTAAACAGGCAAACAAATGGAACATTAACACACAAACGGGCAAAAGAAAATAATAATTCATTGCCATTTCTCCTTTGACAGGAGATGGTATATAGATGGTCTTCATATGCTGTGTACTCTCAAATTGTCAAAGACCTACTGAACTTTGTTGGTAAAAGCTGAAAGTAAAAAAAAAAAAAAACCCTGAACAGTGATAGAGCGTAAGCTGAGTGTTGTAAAGAGCCAGGAGATAACCAAATTACCCTCTATCTCCATCCATCTCTCACAGCAGGTGCTGAGGGACAAATTGCTGGTGGAAGAGCTGAAGGGCTGCACCGTGCCCACGCGACTGGCCTTGAGAGCTGCACAAACAGAAACTCGACGGACTGAACGGGGACAATGGCCCTGCTGAAGTTGTCTGGCTAAATTAACGACAGGAAGTGGTTCGAACCAAGCCGACTCAGACGGCGTACCCTGATACACGGAGGGGGGTGAAGTAATAATCCATGACAGTTTGATTAAAAACGCTTCTCGATTACTGACGACACAAACCTGCGGGGATTCAGCTTGTACAACCAGATGATATGTTATTGTTTAACACCTGAAATTACGCAGATTCACATTCGTGTTACGACATAAGATATAATATTCAGTGATATGAGAACAGATGGACAAGAGTCAAATCCAATTTCTTAAACTTATCCCCGATGTTCTTGGCCTCACGAATGACGTTTCTCAACAAAATGACAGCAAAGTGTCCGTCTCGCGTGTGGTGGGTTTGACTTGTTTCAACCTGTTGTTTGGACATCCCAATTTTTGGAACTTGTTGCCGGCTGCAGTCATAAACTGCTTAGGCAATATGAAGCTTCATACTTTTTGCTACGAGGAACAACGCTTCTTGTGCCATTCCTGCATCATGTTAGTATTTTTTTTTCCACAGGTGGTATAAACAGCCATATCTTGAAGTCATAATTTGCACGAGAAACGAGTCGACGCACTTCCGACTTTAAACGCAGGTTCTTAGTTCAAAGTAGCAAAGACTTTGCAGACACCCCCTTCACAAAGTCGATAGGCCATCAGCTGTCTGCGATAACGCAAACAGATTCAGTGTAAATATGGCACTACTCAATGCGTAAACGTAAACTTATTTACACACATTTACAGTGTTAAATTACTTGGATATTTTCGTTGTACCTCGGTGCAATGACAATAAAGCCAACAATTTTCAGTCAGGTCATCTGGACAGTTTCTTTTTTTGTGCCAACATGTTTCACCTTCCATCCAGAAGGCTTCATCAATCAAGGAAACACAACATAAAACTGATTCTTCCCCCAACAGCTTACTCCAAAGTGGAACAAACCAGTTGACAATCCTCGGGCCGGGCAGGGCGTCACCTCTGAGCTCCTATAGACTACTGTTGCTAATGCTAATTTTACTGATGTTAATGCTAATATTTCCAATGCTAGTTCTACAAATTTTAATGTTAATACTGCTAATGCTAGTTCTACCAATATTAATGTTAATACTGCTAATGCTAGCTCTACCAATATTAATGGTAATACTGCTAATGCTAGTTCTACCAATATTAATGTTAATACTGCTAATGCTAGTTCTACCAATATTAATGCTAATATTGCTAATGCTAGTTCTATCAATATTAATGCTAATACTGCTAATGCTAGTTCTACCAATAGGTCTTTTGCACGTGACGTCATGGGCGCCATATTGGGGGGTAGTTAACGTCGTGAGCATTACTGAAAGCAGCGCAGATCTTCCGAGTTAGCTTT
>JARVLU010000665.1:685080-708899 GCA_031762415.1 Simpsonichthys santanae
TTCTAGTTCTATTACTGTTAATGTTAATAATGCTAATGCTAGTATTATTATTGTTAATGCTAATACTGCTAATGCTAGTTCTATTACTGTTAATGTTAATACTGCTAACACTAATTCTAGTTCTATTACTGTTAATGTTAATAATGCTAATGCTAGTATTATTATTGTTAATGCTAATACTGCTAATGCTAGTTCTATTACTGTTAATGTTAATACTGCTAACACTAATTCTAGTTCTATTACTGTTAATGTTAATAATGCTAATGCTAGTATTATTATTGTTAATGCTAATACTGCTAATGCTAATGCTAGTTCTATTACTGTTAAACCATTATTGTTGCAAATATTGTATTGAATTATATTTTACATTACCGGTAGTTTAGCCTTTCTCCTCATTAAACAGCATACATGTAGATATACAGTATAGTACACATTTGATCAAATGAACTAATTTACTGCTCAAAATACAAAATGAGTGAAATTCTGTTTTTAGTTTCCACTTATTAGAGCTCACAATTAACCACAAAGTAAACTGTATTCAGCTTATTCAAGGTCCTGATGTCCTTCGCCTAGTTTATTGCTCCTGTGGTTATTTGTGTCAACACAAATTAACCAGGTCAAACCACAGCACGGTGCAACTATCGTTTGAATTTATTTTTAAAAAACAGTCTACACAAAAACAACCAGTGCTCTACCACAAATTAACTTGAAGGAAGACAAATTTGTTTTTTTTATTATGAAGTTTGAGCACCAAGGGTTGCGACGGAGTCCTTAGAAAGAGGTTTGGCCCGAGCAAACGCTAAACGTCTTGCCAATTTTCGGCATTTGCTGCCGTTTTCCTGAAATAATGACGGGTAATGTTCAGCAAGGTGAGCTGCATAAGCAGCCCCGGTTGAAGAGCGCCGTTCTATATTCAGCACTTGTTCAACAGCAGCTTCACATTTCCTCCCCTCACAAAGTTGATATAATGGGGTGGGAGGAACGAGGGCACATCATGAACGGTGCAGCGTGCCCTGAGCGCTGCGCGAGCTCCGTGGTGAGTAATGATGGCAGCGAGGAGACTGGCACAGAGGCAGGGGGACAGGGCTTATCGGGTTTTTTGCTGCGGATGACAAAATGTTCTGTTCGGTTTTAGATTCTTGTGGCGTTGAGAGAGAGGCGGCATCTAAAAACTAAGCTCACCGCTGCAGACGGGAGCTGGCAGACGGCGTGGCATTCGTCATACGCCCGTATGCCAAGTATCTAACACACACACGTAACCTCCATGACAACTTTCTGGAGGTTTCTAACAAGAACTAAGTTCACGTCATTTTGAAGTGAATTAACTTCCTGGATTTTGTCAGTTAATAATCATGATCCAGGCAATGATTACGTTTTTCTTGTGTCTTGTGCCGTGCAAACAGAGTCAACACGAAAACTATGATCTGACCTGGTCATTATTATAATCGTGCAGCAAAGGTGACCAGCCTAAAGCAGGGGTCCGCAACATTTTTGATTAAAAAGTAAATACTGTACATGCTGCCGTACACATCACACCGCCGTATAACTCGCATCAGTTCAAATATGTCTAATAAAGTGAAAGAAAAAAAAAAACATGCCGCTTTGCCGTATAAGTCGCATCTATTATACGTCACTACTGACCACCCGGAAATGTGTCGCCGGTGTTGTGCCAAAAATCTATTGGCTACCAAACGGCAGCTACGAGAGCGTGCACGGGAGGACTTAACGAGTTTAACACTTAAAAACAATTATTTTGTTTGCTCGACATTATAGTAAAGGAGACTACTGTATACGTATTGGTCCAGTCAGCTGCAAAAACTGGTCGGCACACGTCGGTATTTCTTTAAATTCACCTCACATTCCTCACGAACTAAAGTATTTTTCAATATTCTGAGTGAAATTTTAAAATTACAAAGTCGTCAAAACAAAAACTGAAGCAGAATCATACTCAAGCTTTAAAAAAACTACTGTAATTTTACTTTAAGTTGAATCTCAAAATCATTGTTTTTATATTGCATAATAAAAATCCTTCAACTGTATACAGTTTATATAAAAACACACAACTAAATATAAATTGTAAAAAATAGAAAGCAAGAGATAATAGTGACTACGCTCTTTAAGTTTGGTTAAAACTGACTTTAGCTGGACTAGCCTAATCTGATTTAAGCTAGCCTAACCAAAAATAATTTCATTTTCTGTAATAAAAATTGTGCTTTAAAATTTTAGAATGTTTCTGATTTGTTTTTAATGGCATGAGTAAAACAATAATTGTTTTAAATCTCAAGATAAGAAATATTAACAGTTAAGATGACTATGCTAATTCAGGGGGTTCCCAACAATGGTCCTTGAGGAACACCATCCTGCACATTTTAGTTGTTTCTCTGCTCCGTCACACCTGATTCAGTGATTTAATTACTTCCTGAAGTTCTGCAGAAGCCTGTTAATCACCTGTACATTCAAATCAGGTGTGTTGGGAGTGGAGAAGCAACTAAACCACGCAGGATGGCGTTCCTCAAGGAGCAGAGTTCGGAACCACTTAACTTCGCTAGTAAAGTAGCCTCGGTTTATTTAAAAGTTGGAGTTTAAAATGAATTAATGCAGTATATAGAACTGCAAATTGTTTTGAAACCATCAAGACGAATTAATTTAATTGTTAAATTAATTCAAAGCCAAAACAAGAATGTATTTTTTTAAGGAACTTGGGTTTTTATGTGTCTATGTCTTAACTTGAGCTAGTTTTAACAGCATCTGGAACAATTTGAAATTAATCCAAAAATAATTAATGTCTCACTAAAATTGTAGATTCCAATTATGGAACATATTCTAGACAACAATATAATTTAGTGTTTAGTTTTAATTCAAGGAGGGAAAAAACAGTTAAGCTAACTATGCAAGAAGTGATCCTTGCTAGCAGAGTACGTAAGAGTTTAAAATGGATTAAAAGTGCATATTAAATTGCAAATTGAAAGTAAATTTATCAAGCAGTGTATAGCTAATCATCGAATTGATCTAAAAACTAAAGTGTGGCAATTATTAAAGATTTTTATTTGTCTTCATCCTAAATTTAGGACGGTCGCAGCACGACGAAAACAAAAACAAAACTGGAAAAGCTGCTTCCACGTCCATTACTTAGATAAAGGGGCTTACAGTAGTTATTGTTACTGAACTGTCTCTTCACACTGGACCTGTAAAAGGATTCTCAATTCACAAGGTCTGCTTCAACCCCCCCACAACAATGATGAAATACGGCTGTATTCTACAACACACCTGCAATCTAACATATGTAACAATGGTATAATAAATCATTATGCTGAAGGGGGGCTGCCTCAGCCGCCCTCCATACACAGTTGTCCTGTGAATAGCCCCTTCTTATTGTTTCTAAATTCAATCGTGGACCCCCCTCCCCCCCCCCACACACACACTCCCCTTCTCATGCTTCCTTTATTACTTGTCTCATTTATTGCGGCGCTGTGTTTGTTCATATCGGCCTTTGTAAATGAAGTTTTTGCAACAAAGGTTATTGAAATAAGACCCCGGGATCCAGAAGGATGAGTGACACCGCCGAGAGTTAATTGGCTTTTTGAATGTTATAGCAGAGCGCATTTGGAGCAAGACACCGTGGCGCTCTACCTGCACGGGAACACCTTCCGGAAGAAGCGGCCTACTTTTCTTAAAGATGTCATAATTTACAGAGTTCGGTTCTTTGTTTTGCCCTCCTCGACTCTTTGTTTAATCTTTCATTAAATACGCAACGCTGCTTTTTTTTTTTTTTTTTTTTTTTTAAGGAGTTTGGATTTCTGCAAGGTCCATTTAATCGTTTGGGGAAAACAAAAACAACCCGCTCCATTTACTCCGTCCCCCCACAAGGCGTCATTAACTTTTCGTTTCATTGGATTTGATTACCTCCTCAGGTCGACCCAGAGCTGGGGTGCCGGTGAGCAGGATGGCCCGCTTTGCGCTCTGAACGAGGGGAACGAGAATCTTGGTCCGCGCCGCATTCCTCGATTTGAGGTAGTGCGACTCGTCCACCACCACCACGGCGAACTGTTGCCTGCTAAGAGCCTCCACCAGGAGGCGTGCGTCTGTGGTGAGAAGGCCGTAACCCAGGATGGTCACCTTACTGCTGCTTATCCTCCTGCGGAATATAAGAACCATTCAGCACATATTCAGTCATGACGATCAACAGTTATCTCAAAAGCTGCAAAGGAAAAGTTGCGATGAGTTGCAAGGAATGTGTGTTTGGGATTACTCTCAGCTACTACACCACATTTTAGGTCAACGTCTGTAAAACTGGTTGAACTGATGTATTATTGTACACCTTTTAGGAGAGGGGTGGTAATAAAATGTCCAAAAATAACTATAATATACATACATAGATGACTTTTGTATAACTTGAATTTACCTAATTAAAATAGAAAAAAAGGCAAAAATCTGCTGATTTTTCTATTGTAGAAGCTGAAAAGTTAATTATTTTGCCTAAAACACCTCATTAAACGTTAAGGTGCCTTTTCTTAGACATTTAAAACATCTTACGACAAGTCAAAATTATTTAGAAAGCCCATTGAAGTTCATAGTAAACGTTAAACTTAATGATAACTACAGAAATTGCATTTTCTGTGAATGCTTATTGCAGAAGAACTTGCTGAAAAACAGCTGAAATTGGCTAAAAAACATGCTGAAGTGTAGCTGAAATTGAAGAATAAGCTTATATAAGCAGAAAGAACACATAGCTTAGTTTGGTTTAAATAAGCTGAAATGTGCACCGTATTTTTATTAGCTAAAAAAGCAGAAATTAACAATTAAACAGCTGAAAAGTAGCTGAAAAGGCAGAAAGAAGCTTAAACTAACAGAAGGAAGTGGAGAGAACACATTTTTGCTGCATTAGGCTGAAAAAAGGTTTAAATGTTTGCAAAAAATGTGGAATTAGCTGAAAAAGCTAAAAATAGCAAAAAACAGCTAAATAGTAGCTGAAATAACTAAAACCATTAGAAATAAGCTCAAAGGAGCAGAACAAGCTGAAATTAGCAGAAAGAAGTTAGAAAAATGTTCTAGTTAACGGAAATAATCTAAAAGGAGCAAAAAACCAGCTAAATAAACAGCTGAAAGTAGCTGAAAATTTTTTAAATTTGCAAAAGGAAGCTGAAAGAAGCTGAAGCAGAACAAAATGTGAAAGGAGCAGTAAAAGGTTGTAAACACATCTAAAGACCTGAAGGATGAAAAGGAGCTCAATTAATTTTCTATGAAAAAAAATTTGTCAGAAAAGGCTAAATATTTCAAAAAGCTAAAGTTGAACCAATACCAAAAGTCAAAGCACCCGTCTCCTGAATGAGCTGAATGTTTTGATACTCAAATTGTTGGAATAGCTTAAAAACTGCGTAACGAGAGTCGCACCAAAAAAACTGATGGAATAATTAAAAAAAAAAAAGAGAAATCAGAATAATAAATATAAATAGGATCACAATAGTGTGAACATAATTATGGTAATAATGTCTGTTGTTTATAATTTTGAAATATTAATAAATAAACATGGCCTTTTATTATTTATTCTTTTGTTTTGTTTTTCTTGTTGTCAATAATTTGTCTCTAAAGAATATAACTTTAATTTTATTTGGCTTAGCCAAATTTAAAATGCTTCAATTTAACTTTTTGTTGAATTTCAGAAATTATCTTTTTTTGAATACAATAATAAAAATCCTTCAACTGTGTACATTTATGAAACATAAATGGTAGGGTGGGGGACATCAGTAGCATTTTTGCTAGCACGGTTGAATTGCGCCCTGTGTTACATTAACACTGACTGTTGTAAACTGGATCAGTAGACCCGTCATGATAACAAATTTTGCTGGGCCATTATTTGTCTCAAAATTTATTGTGATAAACAAATGGAGGTGACTGAGGCTGCAGCCTTCGGGAGGTGCTGCCCTTTTTGTTTAGATAAGGAAAAGAGAAACACGAGGGGAGGTGAGGTATAAAAAAAATCTATCTCACACTGTGTCCTAAACGGGACACAATGTGAAAGTTGCAAAAAAAGATCTCAGAACAGAAACAGCAACATACTGATGACATCATAACACTTTATGCATGAGGAGGCTGACAAAGGCGGTGAGTTGTCAGTGGACACTGCCAGATAGTTCCATAGTCCTGATAAGAAATGGTGCAGTGTCTATCAGCCAAAATGGATCCAACAATAATTGTTGTGTTTAACAATAATTGCAAATAGCAATCATGAATTATTTTCTACACAATACTTTATGGGTTTTAAAAATAGCCAATGTATTTGCATTTTGTGTGTGATTTTTGGCCTTTAGTATGTCTATTATCAACTTGTTAGTTGTCATTAAACTTATTGGCCATTATAAAAACTTATTGTGGCTAAAAAGTCATCGTTAACGCTGAGAACCGTATTAAGAGTTACAACTAACTAAACATGGAGTGATTATTTTCCTAAGCTTCAGTGTTTCTTGGCTTGGCAACTGAGCCTCCAGGGTAAAACAGACGAAACGATTAAAAAAAAAAAAAAAAACTGCAACCAAGCATTAAAACTTATCATATAGCTCCTTCTTGGCTCTTCAAAACACGTGCATCTGTAACACAGCTACACGCCGGCACTGATACGCCTAAACAAACACACAGGCGACGTTTGGCGGCGTGAAACTCAATGAGGTTCTGAGAGAAATCAAAAGCCGTTCCCAGCATCTGTCAGGCTTTCGTTCTCAGGCGCCGTCACATCACTTCTGCGCGGGAACGCAGGAATAAAGTGTCACAAATGTTTCATAAAAGAGCGAGTGAGTCAAAACACTTTTTTTTTTGGTCATTAACACATTCAGTCCAAGGACACGTTTTTCCCGGAAGGCGTTCACAACCTCTTTGCACCTCATCTGTGATGTGAGGTGGAGTCGCCACCGCCCCCCCCCCCCCAAATTCCACATCTTCAAGCCACAAAAATAGAAACATACAAAACTAGTATAAAAAATAAAAGAACAAGGGGAAAGTTGAGATGATAATGAAATGAGCTGGGGTGGTTTTTATGCTTACACACCATATTTGTCCACAATGCAGAAATGCGCTCCAACCTGAATAAACAGCTGGGGAAATGAGGCACATTTCCCAAGGACAGCATTTCCCCCCCCCTCGCCCTCACTGAAAACTTTCAGCTCTTGTTCAATATTGCAAACGTTGCCTTGACATGATTTGTCTGTCAGCGCTGTCAAGCGTCGGCCCCTGCCGGCTCTTGACATGGAGGGACACTGCGAGATTAATTCATGGGCCCCGCCTCCGCTGTCCATCACGCTGCCTCAGCCCTACACCGTGTGACCGAGTGTGCATCGTGGGGTTTTATTACATCACTTTAGGGTAAATTATTACCACTGGCAAAAGCAGGAGCAGCCAATATCAGAGTCTGCTTCACTTATCGTTACTGCGCCAGCTTCCCCTTAAGCTCAAATAATGACTGCAACCCTCCATAATGATCATTACTGTGCGGAAATGTGGAACACATGAGCACTTCGGAAATTATCTGCAATATGTGTGCAAAGGGCTGGAAGTGAGGTTCTGGCTCAAATGAAGTTTAGGCATCTGGGTTTTATTCCTAAGCGAGGGAACACTAGTGCATTGTAGCTTCTGCATTACTGTGTACGTTGTCTCAGTAGAGGTGAAAAGGGAGCACTCCGTTTACCGGTTGGTGTACGCTGGTGAAGATTCAGACTTTAGTTGTAACAAGAGACATTTCGCTGCTCATTCAAGAAGCTTTCTAAATTCAAAGAGCGGTGTGTGTGGGGTTCAAGTTATAAAGCTACACATGCAGAAAGACCTATCACACCTCACATTAGGGGTTTGTTCAGTGGGGGGGCTGGTGAGTTTTTGTCCAGGAGGGGCGTTTTACATGCGTGTGTGTGTGATGTCTGACAGGACAGTGTCAACAGAACTCTCAGACAGAGACTGGTCCACCCTAAGGACAAAACACCCATACAAAAACTGAATGGTGTGGTGTATGCAGTTCAGTGCAACAAGGAACGTCCATATCTCTATATTGGAGAAACCGAACAGTTGTTTCACAGACGCATGGCTCAACACAGGAGAGCCACCTCCTCAGGACTAGACTCAGCCGTTCACCTGCATCTCAAGGATAATTTGAGGACCAAAATTTTCACATTTTGGACAGAGAAGACAGATGGTTTGAGAAGGGAGTGAAGGAAGCCATCTATGTAAAAAGAGAGCAGCCATCTTTAAACAGAGGTGGAGGCCTCAGATTTCAACTTTCAAAAACTTATAATGCAGCTTTAGGACTGATACCCAGCCATTTCACACCTATCAGGAATGTCAACCATGTGTGAATTAGATTAACAAAGACCATAACAAATCCATACTGTGAGGTGTGATAGGTCAATCTGGATATGTATGTATCTTACCTCAGCTTTATAACTTGAACCCCACACTCCCTGTTCTTTAAATTGAGAAAGCTTCTCGAATGAGAAGCGAAACGTCTTCTGTTTCAAATAAAGTCCAGTTGTTTTTGTCCTGAACTTTTTTGAATTGACCGGTTGGTATACATTACAAACCTTGCCTATGTTCACAACCTCTGCATAGAAACAAAAAGAATGAGATCCCAGATGCAAGTGGTCAAAATGAGTTTTCTCCACATGGTGACAAACTAGCCAACTGGACATTGTTGTGGTCGACAACCAACAGAAGAAGGCAGTTGTGATAGATGTAGCAATCCCAAGTGACTGCAATGGCAGGAAGAAGGACCAGCTGGAGAAATACCAAAGGTTGAAAGAGGAAACACAGAAGTTGTGGAGAGTCAATGCATCAGCAGTCTCAGAGGTCACTGGAGCACTCGGTGCTTTGACCCCCAAACTGGAAGAGCGGCTCCAACAGATCCCAGGAAAAACCTCGGAGATCTCTGTCCAGAAGATTGCAGTCCTAGGAACAACTAAGATACTGAGAAGAACCTTCAAACTCCCAGGTCTCTGGTAGAGGACCCGAGTCTGAGGTGAAGTGGAAAGATTTTTAAATGTATGCGTTTAATTCTTGTGAAGGATTCACTCATGATTGATGTTGCTTTCTAGCCAATCAGTGGCTCTTTGATCGCTGATGATGTTTGCTTCAGTCCGACTCAACTTGCTTGGAACTTTGGTTTGTAGATTCTAAGACCTGAACTAAGGCGCTGGTTGGCTCAGTAACTGTAGCATCAGTCTGTCATCTTTCTTTTGCTGTACTCTTTTAGAGCATTTAGAGTTTAGAACATTGTTAATAATATTGCAAGAGTGTGGGAAGGGTTTCTAAAGCCTTGATAAATACCACGTCCCTACTTTGCGGCTTTTCACCTAACGTGGGGGTGTCTGGAACGTAACCCCCATGATAAATCAGGGACTGATGTACAGCCTTCTACTGCCTGGACAAACAAAGACCTTGTTTTGACTTTGACCTTGATTTGTTTCCTTGGCGGTGATGCATGAAACGCTTTGGTCTAGTAATGAAGCAAACATATATGAAGTTTTATTAAGTTATCTTGAGAGGATCAGAAGATATGGGAAAGATGAGAGAAAGTTTACGGATGTACATACAGAGACTATACTGTAATATGTCCCACCTGTCGACGGGTGTATAAAAATAGGAAGTATTTATCCATGAGAAACCTGCTGTGTGTAGTTATATGTTAATTTAAGGATGCAATATACTGAGCATAATCAAGACTCACATTTAGAATGGTGGAATCATTACCTCACATTAATCATTTACAACAGTAATATTCATTAGGTGACACAACTTTAAATAAATGATAGTTGCTTGTGAATAAACTTTACATTGGGTCTTTGCAGTCTGGTTAATGCAGCTTTCAGAAAGTTCTCTAACGACAACCTATGAAAAGAGAAAGGTGGGCAACAGGGTTTTTGCGTATTTTGGTGTTTGTGTTTCTGCCTGTTAGCAAAATATCTCAAGAACCAGTTAAAAGATCTAACGAAAACTTTTGGAACTTGATTTTAAAAGATTTTTGACTAAATGGAACGATAAACCTTACTTGATAACAATCCCTTCAGCTATGAAAACGAGACCACAAAAATACTGTAGGCTGTTTGGGTTTATACTTACAAAAATGATCATGACGCACGGCCGTCACCATTACATTTACTAGTTTCCTAACAGAAATAATTTATATGACGTTAGCTTTGGAGCTAATACAGTACAGAGATTCCTGTAGGATGGCTGCCAGGACCAAATGACCTTAACAAACCCAAACAACACTTAGAAATTGAGCTAAAATTTTATGTGGACTAATTACTCGCTCCATGTGTACATCTGCTCAGGTGCCTCTAAAGTATTTAAAGAATGGAGGAGTGGTGCGATGACTTACATGGTGTCACTCTTGTTCTCCACCAAATTGACGTCTCCGGGCTGCAGCTCGGGGATCCACCTCTCCAGTTCTTCAATCCAGGGGTACTTGAGGGAGGAGGGCACCACCACCAGGAGGGGCCACTCCTGCCTGTAGGTGTATGCCACCGCGATGGCCTGCACCGTCTTCCCTAGACCCATCTGGAGCCGCCGAAAATCACCGCGCGGAGAAAAAGGGGGGGCAAAGAAAAACAAGTCAATCGCGCCGGGACTCGGCGACAAATTGCACATGACGGCCGAGCTCATGCGCAGCCCAAGAGTAATAAGGTCTCGGAATGAATCTGGTGTCAAAACAGATTAGGCACGAGGGAGTGCGGCAAGAGGCTGACAAATGAATCTAGAAGGCATGCAGCGAAGACTCAGGTTCATTTTTCTTTACTTTTTTTAGGGTATTTGTTGAATAAAATGGAATTCCTGACTTGAGTTTACTGATTGCTTACCTCATCAGCGATCATGCACCTGAAAACCAAAGAAAACACGTTCAATTAGAAAATATTGGATTTACACTCTGAAATAGACGTTTGTGGACAAACAGAATCTACGATCATTTCTTAACCGCACCAGTGGTTTGGTTTCACAAAAGCTGGGATCTTGTGTAAAATGTAACAATATTGAAAATGCAATGGTTTGCAAATCTCATAAGCCCATATTTTCTTCACAATGGAACAAAATAAGCATATGAAACATTTAAAATAAGAAATGGAACCATCTGTAGGGAAGAAACAAGTCATTTTGAATTTGACGGCAGCAATACAGCTCATAAAAGTTGGTTCAGGGCTTAAAAAAAAAAAAAAGGCGTAGGCAACAGCTGGAGGTGCAACGAATTTTGTAAACCATCAACAGGCCAGTAAGAGGACTGGGTGTACAGTGGTGCGTGGTCCGGCTGCACAGCTCTTTCAAGCTTTGATCAAAACTTACTTGAAACTGAATTTTATTGGTTCTTATAACAAAAAGGGCTGGTCTTAGCAGTTTTTCTGTCATTTCCTTTGTGACTCTGTGAATACTAGAACTAATAGGAGTAAAACATACTTTATCTTTATTTATTCCAAGTAGGGTACTTAATTTTTCCACAATTAAAATAATTTACCAAGACTTGCATAGTTCATAGTTACATTTTTTTTATTGGGAAAGAACATTATTTTTCATTTTTTACAAGGATCTTGTCTTTTTTTGTCTTAAAATGTAAAAACAACAAATCATTGGATATTTTCTGCATTACAATGGACAGAAAACTACCAGACTGGTCAGACCATTGTCCTCCAACAAACTTAAAGTGGTCCATGGGCCACCAGTTGAGAATCCCAGTTGTAGCAGGTTTTGTGGCTCTGGAAACTTTTAATATAGTGAACAAACGGCAGAAATGGCTCTTTTGATTGTAAAGATTGAAGACCCCTGGTCTGGGGGTGGGGGTGGGGAGAGATACCGGTATTGGTATCGGTTTTAACATTATGGTATATTGAATATCGGCCAAAAATCCAATATCGTGCATCCGTACCTTCAGCTCTGGATGTTGGTGGTTTCCTCACGTTAACTGCAGCTTCAGGTCCTTCCACAACATCTGGGTTGGATGAAGGTCAGGACTTTGACTTGACCATTCCACAACATGAACTTTATTCTTCTTGACCCATTCTTTGGTAGAACATCTTGTGTGCTGAGGGTCATTGTCTCGCTGCATGGCCCACCTTCAGTTCATGGACAGATGCTCTGACATTTTACTTTAGAATTATCTGATATAATTCAGAATTCATTGTTCTATCAACAAGGACAAGAAGTCCTGGTCCAGATGCTGCAAAAGAGGCCCAGACTATGACACTACCATCACCATGTTTCACAGATGGGACAAGGTTCTTCTGCAGGAATGCAGAGTCTACTTTTCCCCAAAAAGAACTTGTTTCATTTAAACCAAAAAGTTTTATTTGGTCTCATCGTCCACAGAACGTTCTTCCAACAGTCTTCTGGCTCGTCCACTTGATCTTTACCAAACTGCAGACGAGCAACAATGTTCTTATTGGAGAGCAGTGCCTTCTTCCTTCAACCTGCCATGAACCATTCTTCAGAGTTCTCCAGGTGGTGGACTCTTGAACATCCACGTTAATGTGAGAGAGACCTTCAGTTGTTAGAAGTTACCCTGTGGTCCTTTGCGACCTTGTTGACTATTCCACGCCTTGTACTTGGAGTGATCTTTGTTGGTCCACCACTCCTGGGGAGGTAACAATGCTCTTGAATTTCATCAGTTTGTACACAGTCTGTGTGACTGTGGACTGGTGGAGTCCAAACTCTTTACGATGTTTTGTAACCTTCTCCAGCCTGAAACCTCCTTTGTTCCTGCCATGATCCACTTCCACCAACATGTTGTGAAGAGCAGACTTTGACAGATCCTGTTCTTTAAATCAAACACATACTTTTGCCACTAATATGTGATACTGGATCATTGTCCCCAATAAATAAATGACCAGGTATAATATTTTTGTCTCGTTTGTTTAACTGGGTTCTCTTCATCTACGTTTAGGACTTGTGTGGAAATCTGATGATGTTTTGGGTCATGTTTATGCAGAAATACAGAAAATCCTAAAGGCTTCACAAACTTTCAAGCGCCACTGTAGATGGATGCAGTTGATAGATGGAGAGAGGAGACAGAGGACAGTGTGATGGAAGAGGACTCCTCACTGTGGCAACCCCTGAAAAGGGGACAATCACACTAAGACTACACCAGTAAGGATATCAGTAGGGGTGCAGTGACTTGCCAAAAGACACTTCGGTAGGCTCCAGGGACGCCGTTCAGAGGACAAGAACCTTCTAGGCCAAGCCGCCCAGGATATGTTCAAATGTTTAGTTTTAGACTTTCTTAGAGGGAAGTATTGACTAAAGTGGACGTATTTTAAAGCAACCAGCTATGCCCACTCTAAACTCCAAGGAACAATGAACGGGTGGCAGAGTCCTCAGCCGAAGTCCTCCTGGAGGAGTGATCAGTCTGGCTCTCACCGTCCAGTGGGCCTGAGCCCATTGTCGTGACCTTCCTTATTCATAAAAGCTTTCCAACATGGTGTCAGAGCAAACAGTGCAACAGAGCAGCCCTGAATACCTCAGACACTCTCTCATTATTCTTTTCCCTCCTCCTCCTCCTCCTCCCATCGCCGCCCCATTTCTCTCTTTCAGCTGAGGAACATGATTAATGTGCACCTTGCCACTGGTGGTTTTTCTAATTGCCAGCACACTGGCCCAGTCAGCGCAATGCTCAAACACGCACACACCAACTTCTCACACACATAATGGTCCAGTGTGTGCGAGAAGAGCTCACAAAAGGGAAGCAAAAACGCCAAGTTAAAAAACAAGCGCCGGCGTTAACAAAAGGATGAATAAACACGTCCAAAACTGCACACGGGCACGAACACACACCGCCACGAGGGAGTGTAGCTGGGGCAGGTGCTTGCCATTTCTCAACACATTAATCATCCTCCTTTAAATAACCCGAGCGCAGTCTTGACGGTTTGAGACTGCGAGCACGTCGCGGTGCTGTTGCCTGACGACGGCACGGATCCCCGTCGCAGCATCTTTCCAACGTTATCTCCGAAACCCACGAGTCCCATCGTGTCAGGAAACGGGGCCCGGTGCCTCCTGAGCGGGCCGCGATGATTTGATGGCATTGACCTGCGCACGGCGGCGGTGCGTCATGACGACCCGTGTCTAACCCCAATCTTTTCTAAGGAGCGGGACCCTCTCAGCGCTCACTGTGGGATGTCGGACAAAAAGGCTGACTCGGAGGGTGCCACAGGGCACAGTGCTCGGACCCCTTTGGACATCATACGCATTAATGGGTTCAGGGTGCAGTTTGACTACGAACATGAAAAAAAGACTAAAAATAAGAACCAGAACACCTCAAGCTGAAAAAGCTTCGAGTTATCAACAAAAATATTTTAAGTGTGAAAGGTGTAAAATACTAAATTAAGAAATCATTATTGTATTTCTAAAAGCCGTTTTCTCTTTTACTTTCAAGGTACAACAACATGTTCTCATTTTTTCTTTTCCAACTTAAAACCTGTGTTTGCTCAAATGATTTTTGCTCCTTTTATCTGTGTATTTTTAATGAAGTTTTAACTCAGCTTGACATTTACATTAACTATATTTTTATATTAGATTTTGAACCATATCCAAACAGATTAAACAAGGAACAGACATAATATTCTCAAAATGTGATATTAGAAAAACCTTAAATGTTAAATGCTACAACTAAGCAGAGTTTGGCGCTACAGCTGAAGGTAAAATGGAAAAGAAAGTTAAGTATAACCTAAGGATAAAGAAAAAAAATTAGTGATGTGCGATATTAGATTTTTGGCCGATATCCGATATGTTAAAACTTATTTGGTCAATAACCGATCTTACCATATTGCAATGTATTATACTTCATCTTACCACAGTGTATTGTATCACACTATAACTGTCTGTATTGTATTGTGCCTTACCTTTTAAGAACCTAGATGGATCAGTCTGGATACCACACGTTTATTTTGACAACTTCGGAAAACAAATTAACAGTTCTCTTTTTTATTACCAGTCTGATTTTCACCAGGCATCTCGTTTGCTATGATAAAGGCAAGTAGATTTGAACCACTCATTTTTTGGACCACAGAAAGATCCCAAGGCAGATTGAAAGCTAAAATGACACATTTAACAACATAAATCTTTATTTTTTTTAAAGGTATTCTGATTATTTTGAGTATTCATTATCCTGAATAGTAGTTAAGACTAAAATCAATGACACTTGTTGCTCATTGGAAGGGGTTTCACCTCTTGAGAAAATACAGGATACGACCACCTTAAGATGGAGCTACGGTACACGTCAAGCTGACAGTGGGAAAATAAATGGCAGCCTGTCATAAACTAACTCCTGAAATGTGCTGCACATCATATACTGATGTTAGAGATCTACCAGCGTAGGAGGAAACCGTGGGTGGGTGGTTTTTTCTTTCCCCTACCTCAAACCTCAGTCGTTGCGTCTTTCCTCATCCAGAGCATCAAGAGCAGCAAACCAAAGCATCAAATGTCGAAATACTTATGGATCCTGCTGTATTGGCTTTGTGTGGGAGGCTGAGTGATTGCCGCGGATCTAAATGGGTGTTTGTGCGAACGTCGCTGCACGGTGCGGCGATAAAAACCCGTGAGACGCGGCTGATGGAAACGCTTGAGAAGTTGAGCTGGAGTTTGTTGTTTTAATCGCTCAGATCTATAAAAAGGAACACGTCTGTCAAAGATGTTGGAGAAAAAGGAACTCTTGTTGAAACATAAAACAAAAAAACACACATTAAGACGTCAAGATCATTTATTTTAACGGGTGCAAATGTGAAGCTTGAAGCCGTTTCATGAAGCGCCTGTTGAAAACAGGACTGGTGTGAAACCAGATTGATGTTTTGTGTTTACACTACAACTGAAGCATTACATCAAATAATAATACAGCCAAAATGGAGGCTGTCCCACGAAGTCCTAACAGCTAATAAGGCTCAACTAGAGTCGATAAACAACGTTAGAG
The DNA here is from genome assembly GCA_031762415.1 of Simpsonichthys santanae. Taxonomy (NCBI): domain Eukaryota; kingdom Metazoa; phylum Chordata; class Actinopteri; order Cyprinodontiformes; family Rivulidae; genus Simpsonichthys; species Simpsonichthys santanae. Next base: position 700,997 of record JARVLU010000665.1, read on the forward strand.
AAACATAATAAAGTAAAGGTGTATCTGCTCAGCTGTGTTCTCTCCCATTTCTGATTACCGTATTTTTCGCCATATAAGTTGCACCTTTTTGCATAAATTTGCAAGTCCTGCGACTTACCGTGTTTTCCACCCAACATGTCGCTTCGACCTATAAGTCGCATCTGTCCATATTTGTCTAATGAAGTGGAAAAATCCATAAATACGTTGCATGTATTATGCGTCAACGCTGACAACCCAGAAATGTGTTCTGGTGTGGCTGCAGGAGGACTTTAACAAGATTAACACTTCAAAACAATTATTTGTTCACTCGACATTATACAAACCGGATTCCAAAAAAAAAAAAAAAATAGACGTCAGCCTATCATCCATTCTCGCTATGAAATTTGTGACTTGACTGAAATACAGTTAGGACTGTCACAATAACAAATAATGCTGGGCGATTAATTGTCTCAGAAATTATTGCGATAAACGATAATATTGTTTGAACTTTTAACAATATTTAATTGTCAAATTTTAGAAGAAATGTTTATTTGTTTAGCTGTAGTACCTTTTTTGAGCACCTGATGGCAGTATAGGACAGTTTAAACCAAAGGATGGATAGTTGAGCACCTCTTTAAGTTATTGTTTATCGACAGGCCTACATACAGGGCAGACGGTCACAGTCCAGGTCTCAGAGTGGACAGTATTGGGAGATCCCCGCACCCCACCCATCGAGCCATGGAAAGTTATCTAGGGGAAACTCTGCATCAGGAATGATCTGACTGAAATTGCTTGATTGTGAAAAGAGTGGGTCCTAAGACTGTACCTTGTGGTACACCTCTTTTTGAGCATGTTTTGTTGCGTTTTTGTTGCCACAGCTGAGAGAGTATCGTTACGTGAACGTTACGGGAATGACAAGAGAAAGTTGACAAATGGAGGCTAAACCATAATAATAGTCATTGGGCAACGTAGTCTTACTCACCGTCCGTTCCTGGACAGGGCGAACTCCACCCCCTCCTGCTGAAAAGGCATGAGGCGCTGCAGGAGCTTGTGAGGAAGTCGCTGCGAACATCTCGTCTCCCAGCAAGCAGTCTGTGGAGCACCATCATCCATTTCCACCAGGAAGTCCTCCTCAGGTTGTTCCTGTCTGATGAAATTAGGAAATTAAAAGACATACCGTAGTTTTCAGACTATAAGGCGCATTAAGCAAAGCTAAAACGTTTTTATATATTTTTGAGCACCGTGTACCACGTAAAATCGGTTTGAGGTCAGTAAGCACAACCAGAATTAATACATAACACTCACTTTTGATTTGTGAAAAAATAAAAAGGATTTTAAGAGCGCCTTATAGTCCGAAATATACGGCAACGTTAAAACAAACAATTCATACAGTAAAGTATGTGAATAATGGTGGACGTAAGATGCTAAATCTGCTTCAAACCACGCGGTGTATCCAGGTGATGTTACAGGAGTATGTCTGTTAGCAAAATATTTCATCAAACAGTGGGCAAATTTCTTAAACTCACTACCTTTTGTAGTCAACCTGATTTAAAATGGCTGCCACAGCCAATTTAGCAGATTCGAGCCTGAAATTCAGTGTGGTAGTAGCTGAGAGTTTGAGTTTTAGAATCAATAGAGCTTTATTTTGAAGGTGTTTTAGAATCATTAGAGCATTATTTTGAAGGTGTGTTTTAGAATCAGAGCTTTAGTTTGAAGGTGTTTGTGTTTTAGAATCATTAGAGCTTTATTTTGAAGGTGTTCGTGCTTTAGAATCAGAGCTTTATTTTGAAGGTGTCGTGATTTAGAATCGTTAAAGCTTTATTTTGAAGGTTTTAGATTCATTTGAGCTTTATTTTGAAGGTTTTTGTGTTTTAGAATCATTCGAGCTTTATTTTGAAAGTGTTTGTGTTTTAGAATCATTAAAGCTGTAATTTGAAGGTGTTTTAGAATCATTTGAGCTTTATTCTGAAGGTGTTTTAGAATCATTAGAGCTTTATTTTGAAGATGTTCATTAAGAGCTGGAGTCAACCACGTTTGTCTGTTAGCAAAATAAACAATGAAACTCGTTTTTTATAATTAGTTAAAGAAAAGCCACAAAAAATAAAGTTAATTTATTTTTACCTTCATTAAAAAAACGCAACATAAACATTTAAATACTGTACAGTACTGTACATTTGAATACTGTAAACTAGCGTAATCAAAAAACGGAAGTTAAGCAACGTATTTACAAAAATAAAAGCACCAAACCGGAAATGAATTAACATTCAAGTAAACAACAATAACTTAAAACGTGACAAAGTATCAATATTCGTGAATGTATATTTGTATATAGCATGCATATATTTCAGCTCATGGCATAAAGTAGAACAAGTGGCTCTACAATGGCGGCAGAGCCGTGCTAGCTAGCATATGTCGCAGAATGGTGGAGACGATAGTTCAAGTTGACTTGGCCGACATTACTTCAGTTTAAGTATTTTCGTACCTGGTTGAAGAGCTGCAGGTTCAGTAAAAGTGTGAAACACTAGTCGCAGTAACTTTAACAACGCACCGCCTCAGCAGCGGCGGTAAAAAAAAAAAAAAAAAAAAACACGACAACAACGTGACTTCTTTTTCAAGACCCCGCGTAACTCAATATGGCAGCCCGTTGCTGCATATAAACAAACAACATACAGTACTGTAGTTACTTTATAAAAGATACTCCTAATATGTTAAAATTTAAACATAACAATTATATTTTAAGTTCTTATAACTACAATTTTATGTAAGGAAATAGCTCAAACTTACTTGAAATTTTAACTTTTTTTGTATGGTGACTTGATTTGACATGTACTGTACGGAAGCCAAGAACGGCCATAAATGCTAAAATCTTTTGCTGTGGTATTTTTTTAGCTCAATTTTTTTGCCAGCTTAAAAAAGTTCTAAAGAAATACCTCTTTGTTTAATTTTTATTACATCATTACTAATCATTGCAAGACAAGTGTTTGTTTTTTTAAGTTGAAATAAACAAATGTGAGATTTATGCTGTTAAAATGAGTTACGACGCCAACATTATACAAAGGGATTTCCAGGCAGCCAGGAGAGAAAAATTGTCAAAGTGGTTATAAGACAAATACTGTACATATTTCTGAAGATAGAAGCCTGTTCCTGCTTGTTCCAACCCATTTTGCCAACACATGATGTTTATTCTTAAGCAGGGGTGCTTCCATAAAGTTTTCAAAGGGGCTGCCAGATGGGGGCCACCACTGATTTGGGGTGTCACATCAAAGCCAGCAGCCATAACAGAATTTTGGGAGTTGTATTATACTGTTGTTTTATTTAACCAGTTAAAAAAAACTTGTTTGATATCACTCTTCTCGTAAATGTGAAAAAATTATTCATAAAAATCTTGTGAGACCCTGTGTACATGTATTGACTATATGCATCACAATATTTTATTTTGTTGAAATTAGGCTGTTTTACTCAGAAGCCTAGTTTTTTTTAATTCATTTTACAATTAAAAATACTAATAATAGTGTTTTTAACTACTAACTGTTCAAAACAGTATTTGCTTAAAAGGTTGTGAGGTCCTACTAATCCCAAATAGCTTGGAGAAATTAAAAATTCACAATTAAACGAAAGCTGAGTGGCCCAAAAAAAAAAAAAAAAAAAGACATATTTTGGACGGGCAAGGGCAATGTGGGTGGGGTGGGGCAGCTAATTTACTGGGGGTCCCATCACCCCCTCACTTCCCCCTTTGTTGGCGTCCCTGCTACTGAGAAATGAAAGCTGATGTTTTGAGATGAAGATGTTGATAAATAATCTGAAGCTTAAAATATATATATATATATATATTTTTTTTTTTCTAGCATGTCCTCTTTAGGCTTCCGCAGGACCAGTTACTACAGATGTACATTTGGAACTATTAAATTCGTCCAACGTTGAATATGGGTCGAACGAATTGCATTCTGGGTAGCTGAAGGACGAACTGAATGTCTTTAAAGAGCCCTACCATTAAGTGATACATCGGCTTGCCTTAACGCACAGCCTGCTGGCAGCTGTGTGTCTCCGCCACAAACAGGAGCTACTTCACTCTCCGTAGGAACAACGGCCGCTCACCGATTGTAAACTAAAGCGGGTAAGGTGAAATATAATCTCCAGCCCCACACGAACTCACCGGGTCGCAGTTACCAACGTTCACCGGGTAGTTGCAGTCAGTTTGTTCGTGGGAAACATCTGGTTGCTGGCGTGTTGACAGCTCAAGGCGCCGGTGTTCGGCCGCTCGCGAGCCACGGCGTCAGGTAAGGATCGTTAGCTTAGCCCCCAGCACGAACCGAACGTGGCTCCTCGGCCAAATAAAATAAAAATAAAATATCGAAAGGCATGCACGCAGCAATTAACATCCATGCCTCTGCGTGCTCGTGTGCTCCGGAATCCCGACCAGCAGCTGTTAGAAAATATAAAATAACTGGATAAATGTCAGGCCTGCTGCGTTCACGTTCCTCCTCCTTCGTGTGCGTGCCGCAGCGGAGCGCTAGCGTCTTACCGGGCGGATAAAATCAGTTGTTCGTGAGCCTCGTTGCAGCTGGAGTGGGTTTTCTATGAGCCGAACTGCAGCTCCGATGGTCTTTGTTACGATTAAAACGTTTTTTCATGTTTGGGGTGTTCGTAAAGCTCGAGCGGACAGCGGCAACAGTAAAAATGCCAAGTTTCTTAGTGGAGGCTGGTTTTCTGAATGGAGGCTCGTTGGGCTAAGTTTAAAAAGTCCAAAAATATTAACTTTACGCTTAATTATAACCGGGTTTAGGCGTTATTTAAACCTTCTGCTGTTATAATATTTGTTAAATTTGAAATAATTACTGATATAAAATTATTAGCCATTGTTTTTCTAGGTAAACTGGACTATTTCTGATGAATTTGTGAAGGCAACCACGTATTCGTAACAATCATTTGTAAACACTCCACATTTTGGTGTTTACACTGTACACGACGTGAAAACGGAACAGTAAAGCTGTTGTCAGTGTCTTAATCGGGTCACCATGGTAACCACGTCTGGGCCTTTTAACCACAGCGCTCTCAAGCAAGGAAGACAGAAAATGAGACTAAAAAGTGAGCCTCAAACAAACGGCTGTTGTGTAAAAATTCTGAGTCATATTTTTTTTAATTTAAAGCTGTTGCCGGTGCCGTAATCAGGTCACCATGGTAACCACATCTGCGCCTTTTAACTCTGACAGTGCTCTCAAGCAAGTACGACAGAAAGTCAGACTAAAAAGTAAGCCTCAAACATTGTTGTGTATAAACTGAGTCTTGTTTTTAAATTTAAAGCTGTTGGCAATGCCTTAATCGGATCACCATTTTAACTGCACCTTTTGACTCTCAGACAGCTCAACGTAGCGCTCTCAAGCAACTAAGACAGAAACTCAGACGAAAAAAATAAGCCTTTGTTGTGTCAAAACTGAGTCATTACATATCCAATATAGGTTTTATTCGTTCAAAGCCGTAACATTTGTTCATAAATTTATTATTATTATTATTATTATTATTATTATTATTATTATTATGCCTAAGAGTTACCGGAACACACCCTTCAGAATAAGAGAGTTCCCGGATTTTGTTCTCGTAGGATGATGTCACATGGGAAGAATTTTAATTTTTTTTTAATTAAAATATGTATCAGACTTGAGTGCTTTAAAAATACAATTTTGACAACTTCTGATCAGTGGAGCCCACATGACCCGGAGGGAACAGCTGGTAATTAAAAAAATAATAATTTTTTTTTGAAAAATGCCTTTTAACATGGCTAAAAATAACGGTAGTCGACCATCATCACTGTTCTTTTTCCTCCTGCACCAAAGTCCTTTTTCGAGGCTCAGATAAACATCGTTAAACCCCGCCTCCGTCTCACTCTCAGCAGCTGTTTCCTCCTTAGACAGCCAGATCGATTGCTTTTAACTTGAAATTCTCTGTGCATTTTCCATTATCGCCGCATGTGAACAGGTATGTGCACGAGGCGCAAAATACGGTAACGATCTGAACGGGGAATGGGTCCTTGAGAGTATCTCATTGGTCATTTTGGTTAGACTTCTGGTTGCATGATGACAGAGTGGGTGGAGTTATGATTGGAAAATTAAACCTTGAGTGAAAGGTTTGGTATGCGTCATTCCCCGATCTGTTACGGAAGCACAATCCGTAGTGTACTTCCGGCCATTGTTTATGAATTTAAAAACTGTCTTAATTTACTTAAAGTATGTGCTCTATCTCTGCCGATCTTCATGTAACTAATTTACGCTACTCGTATTTCCGTTACAAGTCATTGGTTAAGATGATATGCGACACATTAGACCTGACCCCCCCAGCCTGGGCTGAATGTGAAAAAAAACCATGCAAGATACAGAATTAATTATTTTCATGGTGAAACAGCGCCACTCAGTGGTAAAGTTGCGCTACATCACTTTAACCATGACGTAAATATGTCAACAATTTTAACGGAAATACGAGTGGCGTAAATTAGCAACATGAAATCGGCGGAGATACAGCACAGACTTTTCTAAGTAAATTAAGACGGTTCTTATGCATAAACAGAATTATGCTAGTATATTTTCCTCCCGCGCGACCCCAAAGTATTCCTTTTAGCGCATGCACAAATGCGCTACACTACGGATCGGGTTCCGCAACAGATTGGGTTACCACAGGCAGCAATGACTGCCCGGCTCTGTCAAAGGAAAATTGTATTCAGTGACAGGAAGTCTGTCAAAATAAAATATAAATTATTTTAAAAATACACAAATTAGCCACTCTACTGTGTAATCCATGTAGTGCCATTGTGATAGTCAGGCCTACTAACGTTAAAGTCAGTCGGTGGAATCAGTGAGTGTAACACGTTGATTCTCCAAAGAAATTTTTAATATAGTAATGAGGACAACTTGGGCCCCACGTTGGGCGCCACTGGTTTTTGCCTTTTTTTTTTTTTTTTACTTCAAAGGGATTTGAGAAAAACATGTAAATCCTGTAGAAATTAGAGACATACTGCATGAAAGAAGACTAAAATACCTATAGTTCAATGTGTAATTTGTACTTAAAACATTGTGGGAGTAAGAAGAGTTTATCGCAAAGGTTTAGAAAGTTTCGACACTTTTCACACGGCAACAGTTTTAGCAGCACAAAGGCATAGTTACACCGTTTGACTCGTTTTCTGTTTTAGTGTGTTCAAAAACACAAAAACAGTTCAGTCATGTAAAGCCAGACCTTGAGACACGTTTAAACTTTGAATGTGTTCTTGCTGTAAAATATGATCTTACAGAAATTTAAAAATAATGACAAATGTTCTCACTACAGACCCTTAACAAAAAAATTAGAATATCATGGAAAAGTTGTTTAACTTCCCTAAGTCCGTTCAAAAAATTAATCTTTAATAGATGATAGATTCAGGGCCCACAATTTAAATGATTTTAAGTATTTATTTGTTTATTTTTACATAATTTAGGCTTCCAGCTCATGAAACTCACGAAAACAGGAAAAAAAAAATGGAATACAGTGAAGACATCAGCCACACTTCTCAGCTTTTGCAGAAAAAAAGAAGAAATGAATCAGGATGACAACAAATCAATAAAAATATGGTACTTTCAAAATATGTCAATCTTCAACACTTGGTTGTGAATCCCTTTGCCTGAATCTCTGCCTCGATGCGACGTGGCGTTGAGACAATCATCCTGTGACATTAACTGGGAGTTATGGAAGCCCAGATCTCCTTGATGCTGTCAGCTCTTCTTTGTTGTTGGGTCTGGTGCTCCTCATGTTCCTCTTGAGAACACTCCATGGATTCTCAACAGGGTTTAGGTCTGGTGAGGTGGTTGGCCAGTCAAGCGCTGTGTCATGGGCATCAAACCAGGTTTTGGTGCTTCTGGCAGCATGGGCAGGGGCCAGGTCCTGCTGGAAGATGAAATCTGCA
>JARVLU010000665.1:710685-720687 GCA_031762415.1 Simpsonichthys santanae
CCCCCCCCCCCCCCCCCCCCCGGCGTAACGAATGGCACAATTACGAGGCGGGATCAGATCGCATCGTTCGCCGCAGCCCGCTGTCGGTTGCTATGACAGCGGGAACTTTTTTCTTCTCTTTTTTTTTCCGCCCACTGCGCGTTTGCCGTGAAAATCTCGAGTGAGTGAAAATTCTTCTGCACGACAAACGCGTGGCGGCCGCCTGGACCCGGGACTTGTCTGCGGCTGCGGCGGCTCGCCGGTGACGAAAGCGTGAAACGTGCAGCTGTCCTTCTTTAGTCTGAGATGGAGGCAGAATCTTCCACCTGTTAAAGGTTTGGGTTGAGGGCGTGATGATGATGATGGTGTGTGTGTGGGGGGGGTGTTGGATCAAACGGTGTTTTTATTTCGTGGTTTCAGGTGGTGGGATTAGCTGTGTTCTTGTCTAAAAGGCAGGGTGCCAGCTTTAATGGGACGGCAGCCCAGTGAACAGCTCGGTGGCGCAGCAGACCCCCCCCCCCGTTGCCTCTCCACCTGCTCTTTGAGTACCTGTCTGGATGCAGACTTGTCGCCGCTGTCCTCCTCCTCCTTGTTTGTCACCTCTTTCTCCCTTCCTCTCCAGTCCATCCCTTGTCCCTGGCTGGCCTCTCTCCCTCCTCCCCCCTCCCGCCTCCACCCTAATGAAGAGCCCCATTTAGCTCGACTTTGGTTCAGCCGGCGCTCCGTATCGCCGGCCGGCCGGCCTCGGCTGCAGCGACTGGCTGCCGGCGCTCTGACATCACGCAGCGGCCAGCTGTTGATTTGGCGCTGTCTCCAAGGCTGGCTGTCTTGATGGCTTGTGGCAGGTAGACTTGTGTTCGCCTCTCCCCTCCCTCCCTATCCACCCCCCCCCCCTTTCTCCCTGTGACACACACTCCTCCCCTCGCCCTCTGCCTCTACACTCCCTTCTCCATCGCCGCCCGCTTGCAGTCGGTCGAGCGAACGTGCAGGAGGCGGCAGGCAGCTGCCGAGGAGCCAGCTCCTCTCCAGCAGATCGAGCCTCCTGTACGATGGAAACTAAGGGGCGGCGGAGCGGACGGGAGGGAGCTGCCGGGGCACCCAGGTACGTCCTGGCAGTGATCTGTGGTTTCTTCCACTCCAGAATTATCTCCCGCGATCTTCTCTCCCGTTTAGTCTGAAACCTTTTCTCTGAATCAAGCAAGTTGGCTGCAGTATTTTATTTTATTTTTTTAAAGCTGGTGTAAAGTCTTAGTGTCTGAGCTTTTGGAAATCTTTGGCTGCTTTTGCAGAAGCTGCATCTGCTTTTCATGATGAGGATAATTAACCGAGATCAGCTTCATTATTGAAAAAAAAAAAAAAAAAGCTCATCCTGTTTGTTTTGCAGGTGTTTGCAAATTGACTTAACGACATGTTCATACCTCTGCAAGTGAAAAACTGCTGACTCCGCATGCTGTTTTTTTTTTATACATCTCTGCTCTAATTGCCCAGATTGATATTCCCTGGAAGCTCTCTTACGGGGCAGGTAATGGATTACCTCCACAATCTGCTGTGGATTTAATTTATTAAGGTTGCCCGTGCCGCCTTTCGCGAGCCGCGCGATTAGATTGCTCGTTTCTGCCCGTTTACACTTTCCGATTCAGCCGGAGCCGACGAGAAAAATCGGAAGCATCATTTCATAGGCTAATCCGTCTCTGCTCCGGTCCAATTACGTGGCTCCCCAGTCGGCAAACCCCCTTTTTTTTAATTCCATTTTTTTTTTTTTTTTTTTTTTCAATTCTTTTGCAATTAGACGAAGCAATTAAAAAAATGGGACATTAGTTACTCTGTTGAGTAAAGCATGGAAATCAATTTTCATTGCTGTGTCACGAGGAGCATTAAGGAGCTAATTAACTGTTTATTCGATGCCTTGATTAGTCTTGGGGGTGGGGGCAGAACATCTAAAGCCTCCCATTATTTAAATTTTTTTATGGCTTAAATTGAAAGTTTGACCGTAAAAGGGTCATTCCTATTCAGAAATCTCATACTGGACACTGAAGCTTGTTTAAGCTTTTCTTTTCAGTCACAGTAGAGCTGGGAGGGGGTTGGTGGTGGTGGTGGAGGGGGGGGGGCAGCAGCAGAGGGAAGAAGAGGATGGAGGGTCCTTCACCTCAAGCTGAGCCGGTTATTGGCCCGACGAGAGCTCTAATCGAGCCGAGCAGAACAAAACGAAGCGGAGGTGTAGGAGGGGAAGGTCAAAGATGCAGGCGAGTGTGTGTGTGTGTGTGTATGGGGGGGGGGGGGGGTTTGCTATATAGAGCACGGGTTGACTTTTTTTCTATTTCAAAGCAATAATTTCCATCGACATTGTCTTGTAGTTGCAGTTGCTCCGGTGTTAAAGTGATATATTGGTGGTGGTTCACTGGTGAAGAGTCTCAGTCATCCAGGACTTGGTAAAATCAAAAACAGTTCAGGACAAAAACAAAAGGACTTTATTTTGTAACTGAAGACGTTTCGCTTCTCATCCGAGGATCTTTCTGAATTCAAAGAAAGAGTGTGGGGTTCGAGTTATTTGAAGCTCAAGTGTTCTGTCTGCAGATTGCACCGACACCCCCCTCACAGTCGGGGTTCGTTAAGGTCTTGGTGGTTGAAACGCAGATCTGCTCGGTCATGAGTTTGTGCTGATGCTTTGATGAAAAGTGAGGACGCCACTCCGCCGTGACACTGATGTGAATTCATGTGACTTTAATACCGACCAGCCACTCCCCGACCGCCGGGATGTTTTCCGCATCCTTTTCCAGCTCTGAAGAGTTCATCGAAAGCCGTTGATCCCCATTTTCATTTTTATTGTTTGCACTCCCAAGACATTCTTTGGGGCGGCTGTGGCTGAGTGGTTAGAGCAGTCGTCCTCCATTGCAAAATTTGGGGGTTCAATTCCACCATTAGTCACATGCCGAAGTGTCCCTGGGCAAGACACTGAACCCCTCATTGCCTCCGATGTGTGTCCCATCAGTGTACAAATGTGATAAAGCTGTGATTATTCTTTGTATAGGTCTAGTAGAGTGCTGTACGAATGGGTGAATGAGGCACAGATTGTGTTGCAAAGAGCTTTGAGTGTCTTGATAAGACAAAAAAGGTGCTATATAAGTTCAAGCTCGGTGCCGAAGCCTCGGCAGGAACCATACAAGCTTTTCTCAAAGCACTGTCTTCTCTCTGGGGTTTCTCTGAAATCCAGGGCAGCTTTTTCCCATTTCGACTCTTCCGGTGGCGCTCTCATCCATGGCCGTCTGGAAGGCGGTGAGATTTGGCGCAAGGCGACAATCCTCTCGCCCCGTTTGACAAAACCTGGGAGCATTCAGGAAAGGATAACATTGGAGAGCAGAGGAGCTTTAGCGTTCATGGTCAAATCAGAGTGATCATTAACGCTGTTTAATCGCATGATGGAGATATTTGTGCCCACAGCTCATTCAGATACGTGTTCCAAAGCCTAATGGACATGGGCGGGGTTTTGAGCATCCTGATGCCTTCCAGCTTTTCATTCGTAGTTCTTGGAGAGGTTTTGAAGAGAACTGGCGACTGTTCTCTGTTTCTTGAGAGAAGGGTCCTGCTCTGTGAGACTTAAGGGGTGTAGGGTTGCACGAGCATGCTGGGATGGAGGTCTGAGGACGTGAAACACATCAGTTACTAATTAATTGATTTCTTTGATTCCCTGGTTTTTATTTCATTTCACTTTCACGTCGCTTGAATGCAGTCAGGTTTGAGTTACAAGACGGAAATCCAAACCACGATAAAGATGCTGAGTTTTAGAAAGTATAGTAGTGACTTCTTAACCCTTGATGGCTTTACATACATTTTGTGGTATGCGTAAGTCAATTAAGTGTTGATGAAAACTGCTGTACGTTGAATTTGATTTTATATAAATTCATACACCCAGCTCCGATGTGTGGAAACTGTCAGCTGCTCTCAGAATGTCTTAAGGTTTTCAGGTTTTTCCAAGGTTGGCTCGTGCGCACTCCCAATCTCTGCGCTCATCTATTATTTACGGTGCGACGGCACGCACAGACCCAGAAATAAGTGCTCGCCGCACTTTGTTTTATTTTTGTATGCCTGAGCTGCTGTCAGAACACTGTGAACTCCGAGGCAACGACGGCGGTCCTGACCTCTTGACACTGCCCCCCCTCCTCAGTCTGGTTTTCAAACGCAGCAGCGCTAACCCTCGGCTCGCTCTCGGTTGCAGGTGGGCGGGGGTCATGAGGGCGCCGGAGGCCCCGCTCGCTGTGCAGAGCAGCTGAAGCAGACATGGGCAGAGACGTCTCGGGTAGCACCGGCAGGCCCCGCCTCATCGACGTCAACGGCCACGACCACCACCGCTGGCTCCGAAACAAGTAGGTGTCCTCGTTTGTTTCGCCCCTCCGACACCAGACATAGGAATCAAAATGTTTCCTGCAGTTCTTTAAACGGACAGTTGGTGGCGCTAATTCTCAACTCAGAGATGACATAACTGGAAAAAAACAATCGGATATTACAACACATTTCCATTTGATCTTTTATGTCTAGTAATGGTAGTGTCAAGTAAAGACCTACTTGTTAGACTTTTCCAGTTACTGATCCACTGTTTTATGTGTGTATTCTTTTACGTCGTCACAGTAACACGTTTATGAACTGTGTAATAGTTTCTTGAATATTTACATTATAATCCCATCATAATAATAAAATATGGTGTCAGAAAATAGATTCTGGGACTCTTCGAGAAGTTATCTAATTTAAATTATTAATAATAATTTCAGGAGGTTTTGTGTTGAAAAATGCACCTGACTGGAAAAGCCTTGATTAGGAAGCGCATTGGTTTGATCGTACTTTTTCAATGGTGGTAACTCCAAAAGTTCAATTCCTGGGAGTTTCATAAAGATCCATTCACTAGTTCATGTAATATTTTGCTAACAGACAAACACACACAGGCAGTTATTCACCCTCCATGGTGGCAGGTGATGTAAAAAAAAAAACAAAGCAAGCAGAAATTACCGTAATTGCTGGACTATAAGCTGATACTTTTTCACACACTTTGAACCCCGCGGTTTATATAATGTTACAGCTAATTAATGGATTTTTTTTTGACGGGCTAACGAGCTTGCTGCCGCCAAAACATTTAGCTTCGTCACACCCGTGTGCTCACTTAGCTGCCCAATACGTCTCTTGAGGGGTGAGTCCTCATGACTGAATGAGACTACCTGTATAAATAAAGGTAAAAAAATAAAATTTTACCAATGAAATTACCAAACAGGTCACAGCGGACCAATGAAGCTTTGAATTACCGTAAATGAAACGCGCTCTGACTAAATTCTTCAGGTCAGTTATTTTGCACTTGATGAACACTTAAAGGCGATCGAACTGGCTGTCGAAGAAGGAAATGGAGCTGCTGCACGTAAGCTAGGCGTTTCCTGGTTGGCTACTGTATTTATTTATTTTAACCAGCCTTGTTACATGCACTGTTCAGAAAGAATCTTTTACTGTACGTATTTGCGTACGTTACTGGTGTATATTTACGGTAATTAAAAGTTAAAAAAATCTTTGTGTAAATATTTCCTGTTACAACGTGGACACCTGCGGCTTATTGACAAGTGCGGCCTATATACATTAGTGGGCATGGCTTATATTCAGGTGCGCCAATAGTCCAGAAATTACGGTACTTTGGTTGAAGCACATCAGTTAATTTTCTATGGAAATACAGCAGCAGATACTCATGTAGCGTCAAACCTAAGGTCCACGGGCCAAATGTGGTCCTTGTACATGTTTTATCTGGCCCCGAACTTAATTTTTTTAAACTTACTAAAACTGAAACTTTTCATTTCCCCTTGTGAAGGGAACCCTATACGTATATATTTAATTTCTGTTTAATGTTTGAAGCGTTTCCAGAGTAGAAAACATCCACACCACTCTAAAAACTGAGCATGCTCAGTGCAGACCTCTCATGACAGTTGGCCCACTTTAAAGCCAAGAAAAATACGTTGGACTTTCACATTAATCTTTGAGTTTAACGTGGAAGAACAGAGAAAAGTCCAATAAGAGCAATCAAAGTATTTTAGCCAAGAAAACTTACCAGGTATCTGACTTGACTCAATGTGAGTCTGCTTTAATTACTAGTGATGCACGATATTATCTGCATGGTATCGGTATCGGCCGATATTAGCGATAAAGGTAAATATCGGATATCGGCCATTCCAACAAAATAACTCACAAATATTAAAGGCGCTTAGGATGTCACTTTGTTGAGTTTAGATTTGTGAAAATTTACAAACTTGGACTGTTCCAGTGTTGTCATTGTGTTAGAGTTAATGTCATGAATAAATGTGACATTGAACATAATCCAAGTTGAAGTGTTGCATCATTTTCAGCCCCCTTTTTGCCATCTGTATTTGGTATCAGGCCAATTAGACAAAGACCATATAAAATAATGTAGTATTTTAATTCCACAGCAGAGAAAGCTATGTAGTCTCTGTAAGTAGGTCTAGGAGAAAAAATGTCGGTATTGGTTATCGATCAATTAAGTTTTAACATATCGGCATATCAGATATCTGCCAAATATTCAATATCGTGCATCCCTATGACTTTTTTCTGTATTCTCATATCTGTGTCAAATGTGTGGATTTGTAGTGTTTTCTTTCTTTGTAACGATTTAACGGGTTGTGCTATAGTGACGGCACAAGAAATTATTATAAATGGCTTTTCCAGATCTAAAGTTTTTCTTTGCTCATTAAGTTATGTGTCTAAACTACATAAAGTTTCATTGGGAAAAGATCATTTGTATTTCCATGTAAATGATTTGACTTACTATATAAAGGCTAATTTGTATTTTTTCAATAAATCTTGATGGAGGTCGGCCCTTGCCTTGGACCAAGTATTTGTTTTAGTATAAATGAGTTTGACACCTCTGGTCTAAAGTCATTACAAAGATACCAGAGCAATAAATGTGAACACACATGTCAAAGGAAATGATAGCAAAGTCCCGTAAGAGAGCCGTTTGCCGCTCTCTGATGTTCTTAATGTAGCACCAAGGACCAAATGATGATCCGTATTACTTATGCAGTCAGAACATCAGGGATTCTAAACAGGCTCCGCATCGCAATTACTTCAGCCGCGAGAGGCGAGACGGTGAAATACATCAAAGTCCCGGAGCCAAATTTCTTGTAATGCCCTGCTCCCGTGATAAAAATGTGTTTGGAAGAATGAAGTATTTGACGACTGGCACACTGGTTATCCATCACCAGCCCCGGCTCTTGAACGTATCCATCCAGGATTGCAAATTTTCAACAGATCGACTCGAGAGACTTCACTCATCAAAATGTCAGCAGCAGACTCTAAATATTCAAAGACGTGTGCGGCTCTCTGGAGTATTAAGCTGTTTTGCTTCAAGAATAAAAAAGGGGGGGGCCAACGTTGCTGTTGTCAAACCATCTGACAGCCCATTGAATTTCAACGTCTTGACTCAAGTGCTCTGGCAAAATTTAGCTAACCTCTTAGCCTCTAAACAGAGATGGAGACGCCTGGAGAGCCGTGGCCCCCTTGGTGAAAGTCAACAACGCTGATGTAGCGCGGATTGCGTGGCACCGTTTAAAAGACATGGCCGCCTGCTTGCTGCCTCAGCTCTTTTGGTGACAGATGAAGCGTTCAAGTGTTAGCCAACCACTTTGCAGCTCAGTGATCTAATGAGAAAATGGGCTCTGATCACTGACACCCTAACGGTTTGAGGCGCCGCTGATTGGTTGGACCCCACACAGCCGGTCACACCCAAGCACAGATTAAGTGCGGATCCAGTTTCTGATGTGCAAAGTGAATTTCAAAAGCCCCATTTCTAATTAACCTATTACTCATCGCTCTCATGTACCAGATGTCTGCCCTCCCTTTTTGTGCATCTGTGTGCTGCATGTCGCTCCACATGGGGGCCCTGCATAATAAGAGCAGATCAGCGGGACAAGCTCGCACCGGGACTTAAACAAAAAGAGGTTGCGGTGTTACACAGACGAGCCCTGCAACACGTCTGCTTCTGCTCCATAATCTGCAACCACAAAGTGTTGTTTGAAAGGTAGTATAGAGCGCCACGTGACTCCATGTGCAGTATTTGAGCCAGAAGCATTGCATTAACCGCCGTTCTGGGTCGTCTTTGAACCAAATGTGCCAGTGGTACTTGTACAAACTACAAACCTTGTGAGGTCAATAGAGGACATTTTCCCAAAGATGTTACTGAGATATATGTTTAGCTGGTTTGATTTGAGTGACTACACACAGAAGAAAAGCATTACTGTATATGAATTTAAGTTATTAATGAAAGGCCACACTTTGCTGAAAGTTATTGGAAAGGTTGCTATCAAAACAAATTTTATTAATTGGATCTTCTTTGGAACACCTCCAACAGGAAAGACGCCTCTTCTAAGGCCTTCCATGCCATTGATCATAAAAGCATTTATGTTGTAGAGAACTGAGTCTACAAGAACTCATTGTATGGGAGTTACGTTGGTTGTATTTTGGAATCCGAATACCAGGAAATTGGGATGAGCAACATACTGTTCAGTTATTTTTATTTTTTTTAATATTACTCCAACCATTTCTTCAAATGACTCACACGCTCATAGAAAATGCCAAAATACAGCAGTTCACTTCCATTGAAATGTGTTTATTTTACACTTTACTCATCCATACATCCATCCATCATTATCTTCCACTTCTTCCTAAGTCACGTCATGGGGGCAGCAGCTTGAGCAGGGAGGAACAGACTTCTCTTTCCACAGCCACCTTTTCCAGCTCTTCTGGGAAGACTCCAAGGTGTTCCCAGGCCAACCGAGAGATGTAGTCTCTCTAGTTTGTCCTGGGTCTCCCCGAGGTCTCCTCCCAGTCGGACATGCCAGAAGCACCACAATACGGAGGCGCTCAGGAAGCATCCTTACCAGATGCCCAAACGACCTCAACTGGCTCCTTTCTATGTGAAGAAGCAACAGTTCTAGTCAGAGTCTCTCCCGGATGACTGAACTTCTCAACATATCTATTGCAGCATAGCGAAGAAACTTAATTTCAACCTCCTGTATCCACAACCTCATCCTTTCAGTCCCTACCCAAAGTTTGTGGCCATAAGTGTTGGTAGAAATGTAGACCAACCAGTGAACAGAGAGCTTTGCCTTACAGCTCTGCTCCCTCATGATCACAATGGATCGACACAGAGTCTGCAATACTGCAGACGCTGTACCAGTCCATCTGTCCATCTCACGCGCCATTCTTTCCTCACTTTTGAACAAAACCCTGAGATACTTGAACTCCTCCACTTGAGGCAGAACCTCACCCTCAACCCAAAGAGAGCAATCCCCCTTTTCTGACTGAGGACCAGTTTACCCATACATATCTAATTAATGTAGCTCAAAAAGTGCAAGTACTGGTTAACTGGTTCTGGCATTGCTAAAAATAATAATAATAATTATACTAATCATAACCTTGTAACAGAATTTTGAACAAAACTAAATCCAAAACATTTTTAAATAAAAGTTGTTTCTGATACGAGTTTTACTTCATTACATTCAGCTCCACTATGGCTCATGATAGCCATAATTTGAACTTTTCATCTTTTTCAGATAAGAACGCAACAATGACTGAAACAATTGCGTAGCAACAAAAGTCAGATATTTTGAATATTTATTATATTCAGCCACTAGGAAGCCCAAGTCAATGTGTCTCTTTTGCCAGTCCCAAGCCTGGATCAATGGTGAGGTTTGTGTCAGGAAGCGCATCTGTTGTAAAACACTACACAAACACGTAAACACCAAAACTATAAGTTCATCAAAGCGAAGTTTACAAGACAGTGATGAGACCATCTATGCTGTATGGTCTGGAGACAGAGACATGGACAAAAAGACAGAAGAAACAACTGGAAGTGGCAGAAATGAAGATGATAAGGTTCTCCTTAGGAGTGACAAGGATTAAGAAGATTAGGAATGAGATCATCAGAGGTACAGCACAGGTTGAACAACTGGGAGATAAAGTTAGAGAGGACACACTGAGATGGTT
>JARVLU010000665.1:739293-750851 GCA_031762415.1 Simpsonichthys santanae
CACACCCGAGTCCCAATACCCCTAGATGTGTGGAATAGAAATGGAGAGGGTGGAGGTGTATGGTGAGGGATGGGGAGTATGGTGAGGGATGGGGAGTATGGTGAGGGATGGGGAGCGATAATCTAATGTTGGGGAACAGTCCCTTTATTTTTTACTTTAAACAAATTCTCTTGAAAGCCATAAATCTAATCGAGTCCAAAACGAAGGACTTTTTAAGTATTTCCTGTGTTGCAATGTTCAGTTTTACTCAAATCCAAATTTAGAAATTAGTTTTTGGTACAAGATTCAGAAAATACAGCTTTATGTGATGAGATGAAGTAGTATAAACACTATAAACAGCCTATAACATAAAATGTAAATAAAAGTAGTGTTGTAAAACAAAATAAAATCAAGCTACATTATAAAAATAAGGTAAAAGACTAAAACAGGAACATGTCTGCTTTGATTTTTGCATTGAACTTGAAATTGTTAAAATCCCTTAGAGAGGTCAAAGTCTACAGCTTCAGATCTTTTGCGAGATGTTCCAGGATAGAGGAACAGAGTAAGAAAAGGCTTTTTTACTCAGTCCGCACTGAGGGGATGGCGTGACATGTAGGAGACGTATGAAGTCAGCAGACAAGGAGTGATTTAAAGATGAAAATGTAACAGTGTGAGAGTGTGTGTGGTTGGTGATGACCAGTTGACTGGTGAATAAGGGCGCAGTGATGGGTACAGTAGTTACAGCCAGTTATGGATCTTGGTGCCCCGTGGTAGACGGCATCCAACATCTGCAGGTTGCTTGCAGGAGCGTTCATGTAAATGCCACCATATTCAATGGCCAGAAGAAAAGTAGCATCTACAAGGCATTTCTTGGCATTCAGAGTTGAACAAGATCTATTTCTGAAAAATAAACCCAATTTTAATTTCAATTTCTTAAGTTTTCGACAAGCAGCTTAAAAGAGAGATGTGCATCGGCCAAGAGGAAGGACTGCTGGTACCAACTTTCTATTTGACCACATCCTTTTGGTTTTATCAGCATTTAGCACCAATTTGAGACAGAACAAATCTGACTGGATGATGTCAAATGCAGACTATAAAAGCTGGAAAACCTTAGCAACTATTTTATCTCGACAATAAACAACTGTATCATCGGCATAGAGATGCAATGATGCATCAGGAATGATTTGACATACATTACTTATGTAGATTCTAAAGAGAGTGGGTCCTAAGACTGAGCCTTGTGGTACACCATTGTTGACAGTTAAATAACTAGAAGAAGAACATTGTGTTGAACATGTTGCTTTCAGCCTGAGATAATTAGAAAACCAACTGATAATGTGGTCTGAGAAACCAATATTTTACATATTTTACCAACATTTTAATTTTTTTTAACCAACTTGTTTAACTTTGTCCCAGAAATCTGCAACGCTATGCATGCATACCTTTTTTATTTTTATTCCCTTCATCATTTTAGCATACTTTTAGCCATTTTAACCAATCACGTATCACAATGTTCAGCTCGACTAGGACATTGCGGCTACGTTTGGTTATTGTAACATTTATACGTTTTTAAACATTTGACTTTGTTGGAAAAATTTCCCCCCATTGAATTGAATAGAAACTCCAAGTTACTGTAAAACTTGCAACTACTTTTTAGCTAATTTTACCTTTTATTTAGATTGTTTTAACTTTAGCCATTCAGTTTTGGCTTCTTTAACTAATTACAGCTAATTTTCAGTCATTTAGGACTCCGCACTCACTCTGCATAGAAAATACCATTTTAGTTTTGCTTCAAGAAGAAGAAATGCATAAGAAATCAGTTTCAACATAATGAGTAGTAGCAACTAGCTCTTGAGCAACCAGCACAATAAGTCGGAATTACAGTTTTAGACTGATATACAGCTGTCAGCTAAACTTTTCAGAAAATATATCGAGGGGCTAGATAAATTTTTCCTCTCTGTTTATTCCTAAATATTCCAGAAAGCTCTTGACGTTAGAATCAGTGATTATGTAAATGTAGCAATCTGCAAATGTGGACTAAAAATGTGTTTTTGTTGTTGATTTGCTCTGTTTTTAGGGATCGAATCATGCTGCTGAAGTTGGAACAGGACATCTTGGATTTTATCAGTAACAATGAGTAAGATGCTTCTAAACAAATAAAACGTGTCTAATGCATTTAGATTGGTGCCAAAGTTGGTGTCAGTAAATCTGAGCAAAAATTGTCAGATGAAATCAGCCTTTAAAAACCATTAGTACATTTTTTTTTTTGGAAATATTTCAATTGGTTCTGTCGCACTGTTGAATTAGTCTTTTGGAAAATTTTCATTTTTAGATACAAATAGTAGCTTTAGCCTAGAAGACAAAACCTAATTCAGACAGAAACACTGACTTGTTTAAATCCTTGATCCTTCTCTGTGTCACGTGTCTTCCTGTAGAAGCCAAAAGAGAAAGTTCCCCCCCATGACGTCCTACCACAGAATGCTGTTGCACCGAGTTGCAGCCTACTTTGGTATGGACCACAATGTGGACCCCAGCGGAAAGTCAGTGGTGATCAACAAAACCATCAACACTAGAATGTAAGCCCGATTACTATAATTGTAATTTTCTTTACTAAAAAATTTGACCGAAAAGTTTTATTTTTGTTACTTTAATTAAACTTTATAGCTTTTAATAGACTTTGTATAGTGGAGTGCTACGCTTCTATTGCGTGCTAGCTAAATGCTACGTTGGTGCTGGCATTTCTAAACGGGGAGTATAGCGGAGTGCTATGACTCTGTTGCGTATTAGCTTAGCATTACATTAGTGCTGGCGGGCTATAATGGAGTGCTATGCTTGTATTGCATTGCGCAACAGCTTGTATTGCGTGCTAGCTTAGCGCTACATTGGGGTAGGGGTGTATAGCGGACTGCTACGCTTGTATTGCGCACTAGCTTAGCAAGCTACATTAGCGCCGGCATTTGTAAACAGAGGGAGTTGTATAGGGGGGCACTACGCTTGTATTATGCGCTGTTTAGAGAGTTGAGCAGCTAATGTCCTCTCCCCGTCCAGATGTGGCAGAGCAGAGTGGGGGTGGGGGTTTGGTAGGTGGGGCTCTCAGTTCTGTTGACAGGGCGGGGCGCCCTCCTTGGATAATGTTAGGGGGAATATCAGAAAAATATTTAAATGGGGTATTTTTTGCCTACTTCTGGAAAAGAAAGTACAATAATGTTTAAGCATGTTTGTATGTCGTGTTATCAAAATTTATCATGAACAAGTTTTAATGAAGCTTTCAGGAAAGTGATATTGGACACAAATCTACAACAGATCGCCTTTGGAGTTGATTTCACTGAGCACTGAAATTCCTTTTAAGTCAAAGATATTAATTTGAAATTTGATGTGGTAGTAGCTGAGAGTCATCCTTTAATCATCATTGTGTGATATCGGATGAGGTTGAGCATATCGTTATTTTGCAGATTTGATCAAAATGGTCCTTTGCGATATCGTCAATGTGCGACATAAGAAACGGTATCGTCGTTCAGTTTTCTTCCACCTTGAGCTCGCCCCGACCGCTCGACACAGACCTCTGTTAACATCTGTTGCTGTCAGCATCTGGAATAAGCAAAGCTATCTTTGAAACCTTGTGACCCCCCACCCCCACCTCTGCCAACAGACCCGATCAGAAATTCTCGGAGCACATCAAGGATGACCGGATGGACGACTTTCAGAAACGCTACATTCTCAAACGAGACAACTCCAGCTTTGATCGCGACGACGGAACGGTAGGATTTTTATTCTTCTCGTAGATTTTTTTTTTTTTTTCTTCTATGTCCATCAAGCTGTCTCTTTTATTCCTGGCACGCTGGTACGAGTGGGACAATCTGGCGTCCCTGACATAGCTGCTAAAGACGACTCTGTGTTCGTGTCCTTGCCAGATCCGAATGCGTTTGAAAGCTGACAAGAGGAGCAAATCGATGGAGGAGAGGGAGGAGGAGTACCAGCGAGCCAGAGAAAGGATTTTTGCACATGATGTGAGAGCTGCTGGTGTAGGCGGGCTGGGGGCAGGAGTGTGTGTGGTGGTGGGGGCATGTTTCTCACATCTTTGTCGTGTCTATTCATGTGCAAATTCAGTAGATTTCCTGCTGCCAATTACTAACGCTGACTTTATGAATCTGCACGGGGAAGCTCTGATTTGGCTTCAAAAGTCACATTTTCATAGCTACGTGCAGGATCAAAGACCTGAAGCTGCTTAAATTATAATTTGGACAACCAAACATAAATAACCGACTTTAATCTTTTTATTTTCCTTCTTTTTTTTTTTTTACGCAGGGTGATCACTTTATATTTGATAAAAGGTGAGTAACGTTATCTAACATGAACAACTGTTAGCTAAACAATTAGCTAGTTTCATTCCTTAAAGCAGGGGTGTCCAAATGTTCTCACGCGTGGGCCAGAACTGTCTCGATGATCGTGGCCCGGAAAATTTTGAATTTAAGAAGAAAAAAAAAAATTAAAAAGCATGATTTTATTTTCCCCCCTCATTTTTAAACTCTCAACAACTTGAACAATATTTTGGAGAAAAGTTTACATTATTGTAGATCCAAATCATTAGGAGCCTCATAAACATTAACCATGTTAAACATTAACCATTTATTTATTTATTTATTCATTTTCATTCGTCCTTAGACTCATTTACAAGAGAGATCAAAAAAAAAAAAAGATTAAAAACAAAACAAATAGACTTTATTTGTAACTGAAGACATTTCGCTTCTCATCCGAGGAGCTTTCTCAATTCAAAGAAACAAGGACCAACAAAGACCCTAACGATCCTCTATTGTGAAGAGTGAGAGGTCAATCTGCATTATGCAAGATTACATAACACCTCTGCTTTATAACTTGAATCCCACACTCCTTGTTTATTTGAATTGAGAAAGCTTCTCGGATGAGAAGCAAAACATCTTCAGTTACAAATAAAGTCCAGTTGTTTTGTTTTTAACATTTTTTTTTTTTATTATTATTTACCATGTCCTGGATGACTGAGAATCTTCATCAGCGTATTACAAGAGAGACATGTTTTAAACAAAGAACACAGCTGAGGTACAGACAACAATAAACAATCACATTAAAAGCATATAAAATGAAACGTATAAAGTAAAATTCAATAGGAGTGCCAAGATTTGAAGATAAAATAGGAGGAAGGACTACTGGTATCGACTCCCTGTTTGAAAATAACATCCCTTTGGTTTTATCGGTATTTAGCACCAGTTTGAGACAGAACAAGCCTGACTGGATGATGTCAAAAGCGGATTGCAAAAGCTGGAAAACCTTAACTGTTCTAGCTTGACAATAAACAACTGTGTCGTCTGCAAAGAAATGTAAGGATGTACAGTAGTTATGTAGATTGTGAAGAGGGTGGGGCCTAAGACTGAACCTTGTGGTACACCACTGTTAATAGTTAGATAGCTGGAAGAAGCTTCTTATTAATTAAATTTTGGGGGGTCTGTTATTTGTTTTCTTGTCCTTGGAAAGTTTTTGGTTTATTTTCAGAGACAAAAGCCTAAAATGAGTAGCTGTTCTTTTAAAAAAGGGGGTGGAGCTTCAATCACCTGTTTGGACCATGGATGGCCCAAAAGGGTCATCGAAGTTCTGAAAAACCATCCAGCGGGCGGTCGCTAAAACAGATTCATGGAAGGTTTGAAGGGACACTGATAAAGTCGATCAACTTGTGTGTCGACGATGACACTTTATATTCTTTTGAAAATGTCCGATTTCTCTCCATCGATTATTAAATCAACTGAAATAATTTTCTTTGAAAACACTGACAAGTTTTATAAATTATTACCCAAACTTCTACTTTTTGGAAGGAAGGTGAAGGTTTGTTGTAGAATAAAGGAATTAATTATGGCTAAATATTTGTATTGTACTTAATATTGCTCATTTTGAAGAAAAAAAAAATCTGTTTTGCTGTTAAACCTAAAATTTAAAAAGTATCACCATTAAATCTAAAGGTCTGCATCAACCTGTGGGTGAAAATTATTCCATTCATTAATTGCAGTCGTGGGCCGCACAAAATCACTCCAAGGGCCACAAAAGGCCCACGGGCCACACTTTGGACACCCCTGCCTTAAAGTTTTCTCAAAAGCTTCAGTTTTTGAGTTTTTCCTCGTCTGTGGAATAATTAGAGGTTGTTTGAAAGCCTCCTCACTTTGTCAGCTCCTGTTCTGTAACGCCTCTCCCTTCCCTTCAGCGCGCAGGAGGAACTCTCATGCATGAGCACTCAGCAGAGGCGGCAAATGTTCAGGTGGGTCCACCCCCGTCACATATCATTCAGCTCCCCGGAGAGGGAGAGAGAGAAGCCTCCGAGTCGTCCTAATCGGCTCGCTCGGGAACCGGAGTGCTGATCTGAGGATTTGTTGTTCTGCGGATCGAGAAAGCTTCTTTAATGGGATTTTTCTGCCTTTCCAGACAAAAGATGGCCGATTAAATCATAGCCAAAAACAAAATAAATGGTTTTGATTGATTATAAAACTGTCTAAGCATTTAGTCCTTTAAAGATAAGATGCACATTATTGTTGTGAAACAAGTTTTACGAAACGCCTACTTTCAATATTGTTGAATGCCATTAAAACCGTATCGGCTGTCATCACGATGCTTAAATCCACTCCGTTTAAGACTTTAACTTCAAATGTATAACGTCTAATTTAAAGGGTCCATTTGGTCGCTAATGATATAAAATTGTGTAGTGATTGTAATCTTTAGCATTGCGATGACGATTTGTGTTTTTATGTATTTAAAGTACCGGTAGCGAGGGGCTGTTTGAGCTGAAACTTTCCTCGAGTTGGTCGATAATTATTTGATATGTCTTTAAATATTTGGTCTAATCCGGGGGTCTGCAATTTTTTATCAAAAGAGCCACTCTTACTAAGTGAGACGTGTCCTGCTACAACTGGGATTGTCAACTGTTGAGCCACTTTGATTTTGTTGAGAGCTGGTTTCAATAGTAGGAAAAAAAAATACAGTTTATACCAATTTCGATTTTTAAAAATTAAAACACTGAACTCTGCTATGTGAGTCCTTTATTTGTGGAAAAATAAGGAAGTGTCCCACTTTGAAATAATAAAGCATAAAATTAAAATGCAGTGGTTCCTAACCCTGGTCCCTGAGGAACACCATCCTGCATGGTTTAGTTGTTTATATGCTCCAACTCACCTGGTTCAGTGATTTAATCACACTCAAGTTCTGCAGAAGCCTGTTAATCACCCATTCATTCAAATCAGGTGTGTCAAAGTAGGGAAACGACTAAAACATCCAGGATGGTGTTCCTCAAGGATCAGGGTTGGGAACCCTGTTACTTTGTTTTACTTTGACATTGTTTTTCTTCTAATTATTACGGTTATGAAATTGACTCACCACGTTTCTTCTTCTGAGCAACACGTCTTAAAGCTTTACCAAAACAGGCTGAATTTAATCAACATGTAATCGTCTCATTATTCACATATTGCAGGAAACTGGTAGGGGAAACTGCTGAAACTAGTGTGTGGGGGGTGTATAACATTACATTTCATGATTGCTTTGGTTAGGGGTACTGGTGGTGATGAGGCTAAAGAAGGCGGGCCAATGATCGGAAGGTTGCCAGTTTAACTCCCTGAACCAACATTTTTTTTAAATGTGGGTGGGAAAGGTGAAGCATCCCACCACCCTCGTTTGCCCCACTCTGGGCCCTTGAGCAAGGCCGTAAGCCCCCACTATCTGCTTCCCCGGGCTGTGGTAGCTCGGTGGTCTGTGGTCTTGTCAGGAAGGGCGTCCGATAAAATCAATTGCCAAGTCTTCGAGCGACTTAGTTCACTGTGTCCACCCCTGAGGAAGAGAGCAGCCGAAATGAGAAGAAAAATAAAAAGGTTGTTTTGGTCAAAGCTTCAAAGAGCCGCATGTTGACCCCCCCAGAGCTGCAAGTCTGAGACCTCTGATGTAAAAGATCAGCACTGAGCTGAGCTCCCCAATGACCAAAGATCCCAGTTTCCTTTCTTTCAAAACAAACTACAATAACAGAAACTGGGACGCTCAGTTATTTCCTTTTCCAGTTTTTTTCGGGAGGTGGATGGATGTTAGGTGCACGCCGGCTTAAAATAAACCTTTACACAACATGTTGGCATGTCGCTACTAGACCCTGGGGTTAACGAACAAAACCATGTCGGCTGCGTTTAGCCTTCGAGTTCACCCGTTTTATCTTCAACAATCAATGCTCATCTCCCAAAAATCTGATTCTAGCTTCATTAATGTATTTCTTCTCTGTTCTACTAAATTAATACATTTTTATTTTACATTTGGTAATACAAAGACTAAGAGTGTGTTTCATCTGTGAACATTAAAAACGTGTAGCTAATTACCAAAATTCTTATTATTCAGTTATGCAACAGTTTATTGCCATTTTCCAGGTTCCTGTCAGTCTAATATGTTAAAATCACAGTTTTAGCCTTAAAATTAAACCAAGACCTCCTGAGTGACCGATTCCTTGACTTCTCAGGTTACGAGCCGGCCACTCTGGAGCCAGCCACCAGAGCAGCTCAGAGACGGAAATCCTGCCACGCCACGGCGAGCCTCGGCCGTGGAGCAGCACCGACAGTTCGGACAGCTCCAACCGGCTCGCCCCGCGGCCCGCCATCACCAAGGCCAGGAGCTTCAGCGGCATCTCCCCCAGCCTGGTCCGCGGGGACAGCACGGCCAGCAGCAAGAGCACCGGGAGACTCTCGAAAACAGGCAAGAGCGACGAGACGTAGCGCTGAGGCGTCCGCGGGGCGACGGTGGTCTTGAAATTAGGGATGCACGATATTATCAGCATGATATCCGTTATTGGCCAAATAAGTTTTAACTTATTGGATATTAAAATCCAATATCGTGCGTCGATAAACATTGCACGAATCCCTTACAATTATAGGAAATAAACTCTGAACAGAAATGGAATTATTTTTCCGTTATCGTGACACTCCTCATCGTGAGGAAGAAAAGCTGAAATTGGGTCGTAGTTTCAGCGTCGATCAAAAACCCCCAGGCGACCAGAGGTCTCGTCAGAACGAGTATCTGTGGATCGGTGTGCGTGTCGCGCAGCTGGACAGCTGTCAGAAGTCATTACAGAGCAGCAGCCCGGTAATGGAGGAGCGCTCAGAGAAAGTGTTGTAGCAGCAGAAGAGTAAAAGCAAACAGTGAGGAGTTTCTGCATAATGTATAAGTCTGAGCGCCGAGGAAAAAGGCCACGAGATGAATTCCTCCCGAACCGCGAGTGCTTACTCCGCAATATGATCCATTTGTGACTTGATTGGCTGAGATTAGATCCTCCGCATTGTGGGTTTGTTTTATTTATCGCTGCAGAACGAAAGGTGGATTCTTGACTCCTGCAATTATTTTTGTCGACGTTTACTTTTTCTCATATTTGCTGAAAAACGTTTTCTCTAAAATAAATGCGTTAAGTTGTTCGTGAGACTTTCTTGTTCGTCCTGTTTAGGTTCAGAGTCGTGCAGCAGCGTCGGATCCTCGTCCAGCTCGCTCTCCCGCCCTCAGCTGCCTCTCCCAGCCTCAGCCTCCCTGCGATGCAGCACCCCCTCCGTCCATCACGCCGCCAACGCCAGAGGACACCCCGACGGGGCCAAGAGCGTCCCTTCGCAGCTGCCGGCATCCAACGCCGCAAACTATTACGTGCTGCCGCTAGAGGCCTCAGGGATTCCACCTGGCAGCGTTCTGATCAGTCCACACACAGGTGGGTGGTACCAAACGAGACTACATGAGCTGTCAGTCATCTTGAATCGGGTCAACCAACTTTCTGCATTAGATCAAAGTCAGTTTGCCTCCGAAGTTTCTGTTTTCTTGATGAAAATTCATGACTCATGCAGAGAAGTAGCCAGGCTGAAGTGAACAGATGGGAGAGATGTGTAAATATGCATCACGGGCCTCGGCGCACATTTGTGAAGTTTCAATGTGCAAAATGATCAAGAAGCTGCCAGAGTTGACTTTCCTCACGAGGACCAAACCTTTGGTATACGTATTTTGGTATAGTCTCCATATGTCTGTAAACTTTCTCTGGTTTGGACCATAACATCTGATCCGCTCAAGAACATTTAATAAAACTTTATACACATGTGCATCATGGGCCTCGGCCACAATTGTGAAGTTTGAAACTGCAAAACGACGTCAAGAAAATGCCAGAGTTGACTTTCCTCATGAGGACCAAACCTTTGGTATACGTATTTTGGTATTGTCTCCATTTGTCTGAATTTTCTCTGGTCTGGGCCATAACTTCTGATCCGCTCAAGATGAATTAATAAAACCTCATACACACATGCATCATCACTAGAAGGAGTGTTGCATGATCTTTGCATCACCCCAACTCTAAGCTCAAGGTCAAACGTTATTCAAAGTCTTTGCTTCTCGTTCCATTGCTATATATTGCTGTATGTGTCATGTGTGGTCCTCCTGTTCTCTTCAAAGTTCGTTTTATTACCAACAGGTAAGCCTTTCGTCCATCCCGACGGCAGCGCCGTCCTTTACGACCCGGCTGCCAGCAGAGTCCCACAGGAGGGGAAAACGCCACCGCAGCCAATCCCCACGACGCCGCAGCAACATGCAGCCAATCACCTTCACTCCCAGGTCAGTGGACACTGGTTTTCCAAAACTCTATAGAGTGGATAGAACGTTTTCTTGGTTTTACTAACTCCAACTTTTAAATAAAACCTGTGAAACTAAGCGAGCCTCCGTCCTGTTTCACACTCTGTCTCTCTGTCCATCTTTTCTCCTTCTCAGACGGTCTGTCCTCCTCTTCAGCCGTCCTCTGAGCCCGTCCACCTCCCGACGGTTTCCTATCCTCTTCCTCCTCCTCAGTTCCTGCCTGTCTATCCTCCTAACCAACAGTGCACTGTGGTACACGACTTCCTCCTTTCATTTTAGTCGTCTTCCTTCTCTGTTCATGGTGGTATTCCTATTTGTTGTAAATTCAGCCCTAAGTTTGGGTTTAAACATAAAAAAAAACACACACATGGTCACAATGACAAAATCAAGGTTCGGTAAGTAAACCCATATTTTCCTCATCTCGTCTGTCGTCACGACCATTGATGGTGTTGGTTTAGCTTCTTCACCATCATCCAATCCAAGTTTGGTTTATAAGATTTGAGTTTTTAAAAGCAGAATTGGCGATCAGAGTTTGGTTTCAGCTCAGACGTGACTGTATTCGTTGGCAGCAGAAGTCAAGGTTTAGAAAAAAGTTTTGCTGTTGACAGCCAGAACTAGCAGCTCACGTGATAAAGGATGACCATCAGCCCAACAATGGATTGTTAGCGCCCTGATGGCCGCTTGCTATTCACAGAGGGCTGACCGATACTAGCAACAACAGCATTATGCTTTGGTTTGGGGAAAATGACACCTCTACTGTGTGATAATTACCGTATTTTCCATACTATAAGTCAGTTTTTGTTTTGTTTTTTTTTGTTGGGGGGGGGGGGGGGGGGGGGGGGGGGGGGGGGGGGGGGGGGGGGGGGGGGCGGGGGGTGGGGGGGGGGGGGGGGGGGGGGGGGGGGGGGGGGGGGGGGGGGGGGGGGGGGGGGGGGGGGGGGGGGGGG
>JARVLU010000665.1:770855-781860 GCA_031762415.1 Simpsonichthys santanae
GGCATTAACATAAAACACTTTGTAGAACTGTGCTTTATGAAGTTCAGTCCATTTCCTTGTATCAGTTGACGGCATTTGGCATTTCTGCCACGTCCAATATGGCGTCCGCTCCCCAATATGGCGTCCGCTCTTACGTGCCATTTCCAAGTAAGGGTGTGGGACGGGACTATCATTTCCAAATAAGGGTATGGACAGACTGTGGTCCGTCCCCGCCCCTTTCCGCATGCTGCAGCGAGGTGTACTTGAAGCGCTCACTGCTAAAAATTATATTATTCCACAATCATGCGGATTTTTTTTATTTTTTATTTCTCAACTAAAAAAGTATTTAAAGCATCAAGACAAGTTTTATTTTAAAAATCTGAATAAGGCGATGCTGACATGCTACACTGTTTACTGTTATTTTATTAAACTTGAGGACCGGAAGTGGTCCGCGGTTGATTTGGTATCGATCGATACCAAAATAAAAGCAGGTCCAGTATCGCCGATACTGATACCGATACAACAGTTTTAAATAATTACTGTGAATTTTGATGACGTTTGTGTTTTGTGATTTTTCCTTTGGATCATTTATTAGTTAAAACCCAGGATAAACTTAAGCAAAGTTTATAAGTAAATAAAAAATACTTTATTATTAAAAAAAACTTTTTTTTTTTAATAAACCAACTGTACAAAGTTATCACACTGCAACAGATGTTATAAAACAATAAAATATATTTAGGAAATAAAGGACCCCCGTGACCCAAAATGGAAGAAGCAGGTAAAAGATAATGGATGGATATAAAGGAATAAAACAAAATTTCTCCTAAGTGAATTTCTTTTCTGAGTTTGAAAAAATTAATTACAAATCAAAAATAATTAGTGAAAATACAATAAATAAATTTTAAACAAAACAACCTCCAAAGAGTTCAAAGAAATATTCCCAGAATCCTCTCTGTTGGCCCTTCCTGCCTTTGCAAAGTGACAGGAGTGGCACTTACACCACAGCAGTCCATACAGGAGAGAAACTGAAACTAAAGTATCAGTCTCATTATACAGTACTGGTATTGATCAATATCAATACCAATGTTTTAATTTATATTATCGATATTTGGATTGATCCGCCCACCATTAAGTTAATTAATTTTGATTTTATCCTTTAGGTGGGGGGGAGTGTTTTGGGTTTGGGTTCTGTTTCTTGCATTTATGATTCAATACAACAAAATAAACAAATCTAATATTATAATACTTGGTTTATTTACATAATAACTGTAAATGCTGGATGTCCGGCCCCTGAGCTGCTGGCTCTCAGTGACCGTGGCCCCTGAGCAGTTTAGTTGAATAGCCCTGATTTAGATATAAATTTTTCTTTATTAAACGTGCAAACATTTTAAAATCCAAATAAAGTTTCTTTCCATAGCCAGCAGAGGCACCATAAAATCCAAATATTGCTCATAATCTACTACACAGTGACAGTAAAATAAAAAACATTTTTAGAGAATCTTGTTCTGGTTTCAAACAAAAAGTAGTGTTGTTCTGCTCTAGTTTATGTATTTTAGGCCAGTTTATGCAAAACATCTGTCATTTTGTACGGGAACCATTTATACATTCTGCTGCGTTGGAAGGAAGCAAATATATGAGCGCGAGGCCTTTTCTGTGACTGGTTGGTTTCATTGTTTCATGAGGGGTAACCGTGCAAACTCTTGGCAGACGCCAACAGTGTGGTGAGAAAGAAGCAACAAATCATGACGGACGACGAGTTTCCTGAAGACTACACGCTCACCGTGTTCCCCTTCAGCGCAGACGTAAGTACGGAATGAAAACATTTCTTAAACCAACTGTATTAACTTATTCAAGCGTCTTCCTGTGCTGCAGGTGTTTTTGTACGTCTCCAGCGCTACGCTGGACCTCTCCGTTTTTGGCGGCGATCAGACGGCCCTGATTGAGAGTCTGCGGTCAACTCACCGATCTATTCGGTTCCGGTCTTTCCCCGAGCAGAGGAAAGCCTTCATGGAGGGTCCGTTATCTGCCGTCAAGACCCTGAGAGAGGACCTCATCAGCAGGGCCAAGCGGCTTCAAGCCTCCGCCCAAACTGCAGTCGACAAACCGAAAGACACCAGTTCTGAGCCCAGGGGAACTCCTTACCCTGGGTTTGTTGGCTCTGAGGGGTTCTCCGGTGCTAAGGCTACGTGGAAACCTTGGAGCTCCGGCAGCTTACAGCAGAGCACCGTTGAGGTCAAAGACTTGAACCGAAGAACGGAAGCTCTCTCGCCGCAAAACGTTTCAAACGAGAGTTCGGCTCGTGAGCGCTTCAGACACGTGACTGGAGCGGAGTCAAACGCGGAGGTCGGGTCTCTGTCGCGCCTCGAGCTCAACTCCGTCAAGGAGACATCTGCGACACAACAAAAGCGTGGCAGCGTTTCTGAGAAGCGCAACCAGTCGGAAAGAAGTCATTCGCAACTCGGCAGCTCAGTGACCAACACAAATATCTCTAAATCAAGAGGAGCGACAGGAAGTAGGGACGACTCGAGTCCGGAGGACATTTTGGTTGACTTGTATACATTCGAGTATATCAAGAAGTTTCACAAAAGGGACTTGGACATATGTTTAAGAGACGTAGATACGATCACGTGTGACGAAGGAGGCGGCCTCTTGAGGATTTCGCTGATTGAAAACAACCCCTCCAAGATGGGCTCGAGGCGCCTCAAGACCGCTTTGGAACAACTCAAGTCGCTGCTGGAGTTTTGGAACGAGTTTCTTCGAGTCCATAAGATCCCTTACAAGAAGCCACTCACCAAAGAGAAGCTGGCTTCGATCTGCAACAGGGCGAACTCTCTCTACGGGGACGTTCTTTACATATTTGAAGACTCTCACGTCAAAGTGATCGGCCCCTCGGCGTCCAGTTACCAGTTTTATAATGAAGTGGAGGGCGAGGTGGCTAAATGTTTGTGTGAATGGAAAAAAAACAGTCTAAACTGGAAGTAAATGAAAACAAAGGTATGTAGTTTCATCAGTGGCCACCAGAGGTCAGTGGTGCACCAGATTACACCTGTTTCTGCAGTGAAGTAGAATATAAACTGTTTTTTTCTAGTTAACTCCTTTATTTCGTCTAATGTTTTTGTACAAACCTTTTAATAATTTTGCCTAAGTTAACACTAAAAGATGTTCTGATTAATAAAAATAAAGTAAGTTACATTAGCTTTCTTGTCTTGTGTAATCATTTCTCAGCAGTGTCAAGAACACAACCTTCTTTTTTTTTTTAAGTGCTTTATGGTTGCTTGATGGTTTTGGAACCATTTGTTTTGATGGTTGAGCAGAAAGTGTCCAACAGGGGGCAGTAAAGCTGCGTCTCTTTAGCTGATAGTTCCAGGCAGCTGAAGCTGTGGGGAGACTGGGTTTGGCAGGCCCGAGTGCAGATTGGAAGGCGAGTGATGTCAGATGGGCGTCCCATTCAACACACGGACTCGTGAGGGTTTTCCGTGAAGCCGTGTTGCGAGTCGCGGGCGGGTTTGTTATTTAGGGTGCGATTATTCAGACGAGCGCACTCCACATCTGAGATAATTGATTCATTATGGAGAGAATACGCCACGGAGGCATAACGGACACACACAAACACTCCCATCCCCGACCACACGACTGGTTACCATAGGAACATGAGAGAGGAGGCTGCAAAGCTGCGACAACGGGCGTCATTAAGGGAAGCGCTCGTCTACAATGAAAACATCCATAAAAGCAGTGGAATTGCATTTACTGCTGAAGAGTCCTTTATCAAAGACAGGCGGGGGGGGGAGGGGGGGGAGCACCACCACTCAACACCCAGGTCTCTGATGGGGTGCCTTGAACCCATGAGAGCGTTAACTGTATTTATTTTCTATCCCTAAAGGTGTCCTGACACTAACTTTCACTCATTAATACATGAAGTATAATTGACTCAGAGAGGAAAATGTCTTGCTCAAGGACAAGGTCAAAAATTGGAAGGAAACATAAGAACCACAAATATTCCACTCTACGGAGGAGAAGTGATAAATTTGAAATGACTTGCAAAGGTACGGAAGTCCTCTGCTGCCAAAATCACGTTACTACAATATTGTTTTTTTTTTTTAATGGTCCTAACTGTTGTTCAAATGTAAAATACATATAAATAAAACAGAAGGTTGTAGTAATAACAGGATAACACGTTCGTTATAATATACACAAAGACCTACAAAGTGAATACAGTGAAACTAAAGTAATGATCAAACATCCGGCGGTTGTACCATACTCTTGGGTGGAGCATGGTGGCACCAGTAGAAGAGGACCAGTGACGTGGTTCGCTCGTAATCATGTGGTTTAATCATTAAGGATTTGTTTAATTGCAGGAATAGTCACACTTGTCTCGTGAATAGGCTACTACCCCGTTATACCTACGCTACATGGTAGCATTCGCATACCATTGCTTCCTGGTATGGTTCAGGAACCATACCAACGTGGTCCCACAACGTAATTGTGGGAGTAAGTGTCAGTGTCGCCATGGGGAAATGCTGCTGATACATAGAAAGTGATGAGGGTGCAGAAAAGAATCTTAAAGATGTTGAAGCATAGACGTCGCATTCATTATATGTGATGGGGATGTGTCCCCCTCACATTTAAAAATATTAATTTGGACTCCCCCACACACACACATTTACCATGAAATATTAGTTCAGCGCTGTTTCTAGTTCTTCATGAACAAATCCATTCCACTTGTTTAATAGGAGAATACTCAAACCACTAAAAGTCCACTCCGGGTTTTCCTGGTTACCTAGAAAAGCTCACCACACCGCATTTTGAAGTGGAAGTAGTTTGCAGGTACAATATGTGCGCTGGGGCTCGTCTCCAAAACCATCTGTGGTCTGGATGGTGCCATCACCACCCCCACGGTGTTGAACGTGTGTGGTCCTGTTCAGGCTCATACATCTTGGAGGTCAGAGGTCAGACAGTGAAGCAGCAGTTCTCTGCATCCTTCCTTCTCCACAGTGATGAATGGGACCGCAGATGATGGATAGGCTTCTGCAGGCAATGTGTGTATCCGAGTCGCAGCCACAAATTAAGTCTTAATGATTCTCTTTCCAGATCATCACCCTGCCGGCAGCAGGAAATGGAAAAAGATATGAGTTGTACCACCCGGCGCTACGCCGCTGTGCTTGGCATAAATGTTGCTTGGGTGTTAAGGGGCTTTGATGGAAAGCAGAAGTTAAAGAAATTGAGGGTAACAGCCCAAGAAAATGGTTTGTGTGAGGTAAACGTGCAGAAAAGATGAATGTATTTAATTGGCTGCAACATATGACCCATGATTATACTTATGTTACTGAAACGTTTAAAGTCAAGTGTTAACCACTTGGTTTTTCCTGTCTTTTTATTTTGATTTTAACGCCCACAGTTTACAACTTTTGGAAATAATCACCATTTGTCAAGACAAGAGTTAGAATAAATTACTGACTCTTTTCCACTGAGCTAAATTTGCTGATAAACGGCTGAAAAAGGGCATCTTCTATTAAAAAATACTTTATTAATCCCAAAGGGACATTAAATGTTGTAGCTCATCATCCTGGTCTCATTAAGATTTATAGATGCTGATGAATGTGGAGCAGTGTGTCCGGCAGCGGATCTGAAGAAACCGGCTTCAGGTGCCGGTCTGTCCACCCAGACCCACCAGGCCTCTCGGTTCTCCTGGGCAGCAGGACCACCTGAATGTTGGGCAGAACTTCTCCATGAGTGATGGCCACTCCTCTCAGCAGCTTGTTGAGCTCCTCATCATTGCAGCCAGCTGCAGGTGATCCTGGTCTTCTTCTTGTCATAAGCCACGTTTCCTGCCATCTCCAAGGGTCTCGGCAGTCAGTCACTCGAGCACCTCCGCCAGGTAGACGGAGATGCATCCACGGCACCTCCTTTACAACTCGTGGGATTTGGGGCTGTAGTTGAGGTAACATAAATAAAAATCTTTTCAGTAAAAATCCTTCCAGCTGCACAGTATCTGAAAGCAGAAGAAGTAATTGTCAAACAAAAAACCCATATACATCCATAAAAAAGAGTAAATAAAGGTTTCGAAAGCAACATCCCAGAATGAATGTAACTACTCCAACGTGCAGCCACATTGAGCGGTGCAATTCTAGAACTACGTTATGTAATTGTAATTCTATGGCAGATAGCTCAGTTAATATTACTGTATACTCAAGTCATGAGAAGAAACTTCAGTGGTACAACTATTCTATTGTAGAAAAAATGTGGAAAACAAAATGCACGGAAAGATTGTTCGATATATATTTTATTCTGAGCAAAGCCAGACTACTTTGACCACCGTCTTCCCAATACCTAGTCTTAATGCCGTTAAATTGATGATGTCACAAGGTGCTTCCAGGAACAAAAGGGAGCTACTTCACAGTCCTCATCCATCATCTTTATCCACTTCTTCCTGTCCAGGTGGTGCCCATGTTCAGCAAGTCACTGTGCAAGACTATACCCTGGACAGGTCGCAAGTTTATCTCAGGGACACATAGAGACAAACGTTCATTCACATTCTCACCTTACAGACAATTAAGAGTTACCAGTTAGCCTAACATGCATGTTTTTGGTCTGCAAGTTGCTGACTTCCATTTTGGTGTGTGGCTACATCTAAGTTATGTATTCCTGTACATCACCCTTGTTCTTAAAAATTGATTAAAAGTACAGTTTTATCAAATACAGTAAGTGGGGTGGTCTAAATTTATTTACTGCGGCCAAGGCCACCATTGACCACCCCCTGGCTCCACCATTGCACCTACTGGTGGATATAATTGCTCCCTCCACTCACCAGGATCTGTCACTCTTCTCTCCACATTGTAACTCCCACCCACTTGAATATCTCGCACCAAAAACATTAAGGTTTACTTGCATTCCCTATTCAATTACAGTCCAGGAAAACCCTCATAGTGAAAACTACATTCACTCTTCAAACCCCTCAGCAAAGGAGGAGATCGACGTATCACGTATTTGCTCTTGCACTGGCAGTAATATGGTCATAGGTCATATTTTTACGTTTATCCATTCCTCAATAGGGACTAGTGACGTAAGGGGCTGTAACTGGTCTAAGTTGAACGCTCTACCAGCACCTGCACTGTTAAACCTACATTAGCAATGCTAAAGTTGAAGCTACTGATCTGCAATGGTTTTCTGCTATGATGTCCGGCTTCAGCGTAGACGGATAGATGTACGAGTCTTGGCTCATGTAAGTCCTGCTGAACGTGTTTAACACTTTCAAACTTTGCTTTACGAAATAAACCAAAAACCCACAACGCATAGCTAAAACTACCGTACTGTCTCTTTTGTTGTTAGTAATTGTTGTATATCACTGACATGGGCGCTCAACCTTCGGCCAAATTTTGCAACATGTACAACACGTCCTTATAACCACTCCATAGTGGGACTAACGGTCCTCATAGTTCCTCAGAGTCTTTAGAACTGTTTGGTCCACAAATACTTACACTAACAAGACCAGAAATATGATTCAATAAATTATCTTTCAGCTTCAACACATCTCCACCTTCTTTCCCCACATCTTGACTCCCCAGCTGTTCAGTCCCACAAGCCATCTCAGGAAGTGTCGGTATAATTATCAGTGTCTCCTCTGACCGTTTCCAAAAGCTTACAGTTTGTGGGGGTGTGAAGAAGATGCACGACTGCCTCGTAAACCTCGACACAGCAGGCTGCAATACTCAACAAATGGACACCACATGAGAGCAGCTCTGAATTTAGAAGTATAATTTTGCTCTCATTTAAAGGAAGGGCTGACGTTGGCAGGTTACCATGAGGAATATCACATTATGAAAATAAACTGTTTCCAGTTGGGGAATGCACAGGAAACCACTGAGGTTAGTTTTGTTTTTAGTCGTATTGTCACCTTTCCAGGTGGTTTCAGAACAAAACTTGATGCAGAAATGGACACAATCGTGAATGATCAGCCACAAAAGCAGATGGAGATGGAGAAGAACTGGGTCAGTCTGATGCTGTGTCCCATTTACTTCAAGAGTAAAAACTCAAATCTGGGTATTATATCACATCTGAGTTAACTGTTTTCTGGTTGCAAGTCAGAAAATTAATACGTTTTGTTAATTACTGTGCTCAGTAACCAGGCTAACTCACGTTAGCAAGACAAAATAACAACTTTCCTACATTTTGTACCTTCAAACACTAGCGGCATATTCATTAATGAAGACTATACAGTTGTTGTGATTGAATTATTGGAATTACTATCTATAACAGCTGGTCATGTATAGGACAGTCATGTTGGATTCTGAGGTCTGTGTTCGTCACAGACTTCTAACTTTCTGCGTTAATGTTCTGACTTCAAGGCGTTTCAGTTGATTTTACTGACTTCAAAGAACAAATGGAAGCACGAAAAGTGTTAATTTTCACGTCAACAGAAAACTTCATGAACTCCTAATTGTACTAAGCAAGTTGGTACAGTAGTCCCTCGATACTTTGTGGTTTAACTTTCACAGACTCTCGTTTACGGCATTTCAACGTAAGATTGTACACATTGTTTCCCAGTGGCCTGGCAGATTAGTGATCGCCGAGGGGGCCCCTCCTTTCTCTTTCTGAGGCTGCCAGACTCAGAAAGAGAAAGGCGGGGGGGTGGGGCCTTTCTTTCCCCATTGCTGCTGTGGGAGCTTCAGTGAGACAGATACCAGAGTGAGCAGCATGGATTGTTTATTTAAAATAATCAAGTGCAACGTGAACCGAGCCGGGACATTTCCTGAATGGGGGAATGTTTGTGAATGCACCAACTAGGAAATGTCCTGGTGCTCTCAATGGCCAGTCTGCCCCTGGGTGCTAATTGGCTCAGTAACCGTAGCATCAGTCTGGGCTAGAAGGAATTTACAGATTGGCAAGACAGAGGGATCAGGCTGGAAAGGATGTGCAGCAGGTTAGGCTTATTAAAGATAGGAATAGTACTGTTCTAACAAGTGAAGAGAGTGTGACAGGAAGATGGAAGGAGTACTTTGAGGAGCTAATGAATGAAGAGAATGAAAGAGAAAGAAGAGTAGAGGTCATAGAAACTGTGGACCAGGAAGTGGGAAATTGATGGAATACAGTTGATGGGACTTTTTTTTTTTTTCTTCTTTTTTTAATTCCAAGTTTTCAATGCAAACCAAAAGTCTACATTGAAAATTTTGACTTTTTTGGGGGGAGGTACTTGAAGTACTTGAAGATGAAGGGCTGTCCAGTCCCTGTATAGCCAAAGCCAGGCCTGTCCCTGGTTTCCAATCCGATGTGACATTCATGGATTATCTCGAGGCACAGTTGTGGAGAGGAGCATGTCTGGTTTGAGCACATCAGAATCTCGACTCTGCTTTTTGCAGATGATGTGGTTCTTTTTGTTGGGGTCTTTAGGCTGTGACCTTCAGCGTGCACTGGTGCGATTCCCAGCAGAGTATGAAGCAGGTGGGTTGAGTCAGCCTCTAAGTCCAGGTCTATGACTGTTAACTGGAAAAACATGGACTGCTCCCTCCAGGTCAGGGATGCATCTCTGTATTTAGCAGGGATTTTAACGTATTAGTCTTGTTAACCAGTTATGGCAGGATGGAGCACAGATGAGGTGTAAATGTCTGAAGGAATATACCAAATACATGAGGCTGAAATGAGTCGGCAGTCACAGAATAGAAATCCAGTTTTTATTTTTATTGAAACAAGCCTTCTTCATAGGTGGGAACCGAAGTGAGTTGTCAGGGAATGGAATGACTGGGTTTTCTCCTGGACCAGTCTCTCCCACAAACATTTCCCCATTTAAATCCCAGATACTCTTCAGTACGAACCAGGCTCGGTCAGAGTTGGTAACATTGTGAAATCAAATCCCAAGTTTGTCGGACTTTACTTGTAAAGTTTACATGTTGGCGTTTTGGACAACAGCTGCATCGGCACCCTTTTTAAAATGTCTTTATCCCCCTCCCACCCCCCTTCCCCAGGAGAGGAGGTGAAAGCAGAGTTTTTCATGGA
Organism: Simpsonichthys santanae; assembly: GCA_031762415.1. Classification (NCBI taxonomy): domain Eukaryota; kingdom Metazoa; phylum Chordata; class Actinopteri; order Cyprinodontiformes; family Rivulidae; genus Simpsonichthys; species Simpsonichthys santanae. The sequence continues at coordinate 780,822 of JARVLU010000665.1, forward strand.
GGAACTGAATAACGGCGTGAAGCTCTGCCAGCTCATCGCAGCCTTGCAGAACAAGGTGGCCCACAGCTGCCCCTCGGCCCTCTGCCAGGTGAGTCAGAGCGCAGCGCTGGGAACGAGCAGCTCGTCCACACGCAAGGGACGTTGACCAAGACCTCCAGGGGTCAGAGGAGCCTGACCCTCAACATGAAACAATTTCTCCTTTTCATTCTGTCACTTTGTTTTAAAATATAGATGTATTAGTATAGACTGTTATGAAAGGGTTAATGTTTTGGTTTATGATTTGACTGACGTCATTAGATTAAAACTGAGGCAGCTTCTTCAGGATGACCAGGTCTGTCAGAAAGAAAAGCCACACTTTAAATGTCATCTTTTAATTTTTAGTTTAATGTGTATTTTAAACAGCTCCTTCTGTTACATTCACACGTACAGTACATTTTCTATATAAACAAATACTGATGTGGATTATGTTTTTTATTGACATGTGCTCGACACATCCACTGAGGTTTAAGACTCATGAGAGCAACAAAAATCTTTTTCTCTCCTTCAGCTTTTTCCCTCCAGAAAAGTTGCGTGCAAGCTGGACGCCTCTCCAGGTTCCTTCTTCGCTCGCGACAACACTGCCAACTTCCTGGCCTGGTGTCGACACATCGGCGTGGAGGAGACCTACCTGTTTGAGTCCGAGGGCCTCGGTAAAAACCTGCAGCTAATCTTTCTTCATGCGTTTACCTCCTACGTACAGCTGTCAGCAGTCTGTGGAAGCTTTTCATTCAGCCCAAAACGTCCTGCTCAGCTTGTCCTGTGGGGGCCAAGGCCACCATTGGCCACCCCCTGGCTCCACCATAGCACCTGGTGGATGTAATGTACTCCCTCAGCTCACCAGGATCCATCGCTCTGACATCTCGGACAAGCAACTCCTCCCCACTTGAATACGTTGCACCAAAAACATTTAGGTTTACTCCATTCTGTTGAATTCCAGTGCTGGAAAACCACAAACATTCACTATTCAACTCCCCCCCCCCCCCCCCCCCCCCCCCCCCGC
>JARVLU010000665.1:786614-826753 GCA_031762415.1 Simpsonichthys santanae
ATATATACGTAATCTCTATACAGCTTTCGCATATAAACACATGCTGATTGAATCATAGAGAGAAGATATTTTATGTTGACTCTTAATGTTGAACTGGAACAACAACCAAAAGCCAATCCAAGAAAATAAAAACCATAAATAAACTGATGCTTATTCCTCCTTTCAAAATGATGAACGCATTTTTAAAAACCAGTTTTGTGCATATGTCACATGGGTTTATTTTAACATTATTATAGATGTGACGTTTATCAAAACTGGTTTATTTATTCTTCAAATTAATTTTGTTTGGATAAAAAGTTATTTCTCTAAAATAAATACAGCAAACCTGATTGTGTCTGTTGTGAATGCAACCTGCGACAAATAAAGATGGATGTGCAGCATTAAAAATATAAACCCAAACGTCCTTGAAACCTCAACGCACCTATAGTATAAAAACTACCTGGTATAGTATAAAAATGTAATTTGCATATTCACTAAACTCTATATATTATGAAAATATATAGCACAATCACATGTTTTATCATTCTGTAAAATTGAAATTTCAGCTTTAAAATGTGTAAAAAAAAAATCTTACCAGAAAACCTAATGCATTTTATCTATTGAGAAAGTGCTTAGCCTTAAAGTCTCCATAGCTCCAAACCATTAAAGAAATTAATTAATAAATAACTCCCAAGCGATAGAACGCACATTGATTTGATTAGGCTTACTCCAGTCTTTAAAGTCTCTTATAAATGTCAGCAAAATCATCAAAGCACCCGCCTGCGTTTAAAAACCCGGATCAAAGACATTCTCAACATACTGCGTCCTCCAAATTACCGCCTAACGGGCAAAACGTCTACATCTGCTCAACATTATTAGGTTTATGGGAGTGTTATAAGTGGAGACAGACTAAAAACAGGAGAGACAAGTGACATTTCCTCTTCTCTCCACTCAGACCACCAACTCTGCTGCATTTGCAAATCTCTCATGTGCTCTGTGTCATATCATCTCCTTTTTTCAAGGAATTCCGTTTTGTTTGTGTAGAACGTCGACCCCGATTTCTATTACATTTTTTATTTTTCATTCACACAGAAAATAATCTCAGTCTTGTGATTTTTGTAACGGGTTTATGTCTTTGATTGGTTTATCCAAGTCCATTCTGTGTTTGCTTTTGTTAAAATTATCTTGTTGTAATATGTTTTTGCTGTATGTTTTATTGCTATAGCCCTTGGCCACATGCACATACAGTTCTTACAAAAACAAAACATCAGACGTTTACTGAATAACCAAATTACCGGATGACTCAATTCTGTGTTAGATTTTGTTAAAAATAACCAACTTTACTCTTTAATAATTAATAATTTATAATAATATTTAATATTAAAAATGTGCAGTCTTTTGGATGGGATCTTATCTAAATTGGTCTCATCCCTGTCAAATTGTTTGTTTATCCCCATCCTCAGTGCTCTCTGAACACTGGTTCTTATATTTTCTCTAAATATGAGGCTATTCTGGACTTTTGGGAGCATCTAGATAGAATATTATTTCCGTGCCTTCTTAAAATACAACCATTTCATGTAGTTTAAGGTTTTTCGTTGATATAGACGAACAACCCGTACTGCCGCCTCTGACTTTAAAATTAACAAAGTAAAGGGTTTGTATATTATAGCTGGATGGCAAGCTATACACCTTTGCAAGCAATAAGTGAATAGTACTGTAAATGAATATCAGGTACGGTAATGTAAAATACTTGATATAAAAAACAAAAATTGCACAAATTAGCTGACATTTTGGCAGAGTGACCAAAACAACCCATGTTATAGATAAAATGTATTTAAATATTTGTATGGAAAGTTTCCATTATCACACAAATTCCCAGAGGCTGTCAAAAATCGCTCTTCCTTTCTTTACACCCTTCCTCCTTCTAAACATTCACGCCATCGGTTTGGGCAGCCTTAGGGTTTGGCTGTCCTCATGTCACCCTTACGATGTCCGCTGTTGATTTCCAGCAGGCAGTGCAGAGACGTGCAAGACAGAGGGAGGAAGCAGAAGACTGGATCAGCTCCAAGTCAACACATCACCATCACAATGGTGACATCTACTAAAAAGAAAAGGTCCAAGCTAAAAGGAAGTTCTAGATCAACCAGATAATACATTTTGACCACCAGTGAAAATGCCCTGGTTTATCGAAGCACAGATTCCCCAATAGATCTGAAGATCTTCTATGGTACCTGGCATCAATCCATGTGTAGTACTTTGGAAAAATTTGGTTGCCAAGTAAACACTGCACAATTTTTTAAATTTTATTTTATTTTTTTGCAGTTTGGCAGGCTACACTGTTCGGCTGAAACAACAATGATGTTTCCATGAACAGGTGTGCTTCAATAGCAACAATTAAGTAGGGTGTAAATGTTCTAGTAACATCCAAAGGAATGGCCAGACCAAAGGTTTTCCCAGTAGAACATTGCCCAAAACATCTTATGCCTCTTTGGACTGCATTCTTTCAGAGGTACAACCCAACATGATTGAACAACCCAATTCAACTTTGGTTGGTGATATTCTTAGGAGTGGATCAGATGTGTAGGCACCTACTTGCAAACTCAAAAGGGATGACAAAGGGGACAAACCTGGCGCCTGTAGTGGGGATGGGGTCTGTTGTCAGCATATTATATTGTTGGTAGATACTGAGACCTCAAAACTAACAGTGTCCAACATTATAAGTGACTAGTTTTAACGTAGACCAGTTTCTTTGTCAATGAAGAAGATTTCCCTATCGTCTATCTTGATTGTGATTGGCCAGATGACTCACGTTCCACCAAAGATGATTATACTATCTACCACGCCTCTGTCCCCATGAAAGAAACTCTTTGGATCTAGATGATTCACGTAAATGACCTATTTTGTTTGAAATCGACAAATTTAGGTGAAAAGCGACACGTTTGCAGTTATGTATACAGGTATACTTTAATGCATTGTATGTTTTGACATCTTTATATCAGAACCAAAATTAACTTTTCCACCAATTAAATTGGCAGTAGATATTTTAGATTGGCAGGGCCAACCTATGTTCACTAGACACATCAACTAGCCTTAATAAAAAATGCACACAGAATTCAACCATTTAATTGAATCCAACAATGTTCAGTCAGGTCATCTGGACAGTTACTTTTATTTTTTATTTTTAGAGACGTTACGCCCTTCATCCAAAGGGCTTCAAGACTGAAGACTGAAGCCCAAGCCTGTCTGAACATTGTTGGATTTTTTTTACCAGAATTATTGAGCATGAGCCTTGATTCATTTATTTGTATATGTGTTTTTTTGCTGTGATTCTAGATAAGAAAAAAAAGTAAGTGGTCAAATAAGCATATTACATATAAATTATGTTGAAGTTAAGCATTAAGTCCATCTTAATATGTAATATGTACTATTACACTTCAACTATTTGCCTATTAATGGCACTCTAATCTTTCAACTGCTTTTTCTAGCATTTTCACAAAAGTCTTGCCACATATATGGGCCAGTGAGATGCCCTGGTTGTTTAGTTATATTTAGGCACACAGGAAATTAATAGGGAGGTCTTTTTTGAGTGCCAGTCTAGTTGCTTTTCAGAGGTTTCATCTAACATGTCGCTGCTGTCGTAGGAAAAAAAAAAAAGAACTGATTCACAGACAATAAAGTGTAGACTTCATCAAATATTTTATTTGTTGGCAAATGAGCGAACAAGTCAATTTCACAGAAAGTCAAAACATCAGAGTTTTAGTTTGCCCGTTCTCCTGGCATCAGTTCTGAGCTGTCTCTACCTTGGTTTCTGTGTCAAGGTTGGTATATCTGCGTCAGTGCCTCTTTACTGTGGTGTCCCACAGGGCTCGATTCTTGGACTCCTTCTGTTTTCATTGATTGTATCTTGTCCCCTTGGGAGAGAGGTAAACAACCATAAGCACTTTGGTAACAGCTGCTGTTTTAAATGTGCTTTATAAATAAAATTGACTTGACTTATTAAGTTTACATCAGTTGTCTAAACAGACCCATGGATTGAGAGAAAATTACTTGAAGGGTGATAATAAGCATACTGTATCTGCTACCTACATAGATTGCTCCAACCTATATAGATACAAAATGGCCACCATCATACTTGACACAATGTTCAGTTTCACAATGACATACAGACAAATGTACAGGAAAATATTGTACAATACATAATACGAACTATCAACCAATCTCTAAGCTCTGCATTTTAGCCAAGGTTCTTGGATTCTTTTAACATCTTACCTCCCCGTCAATCTGGTTTCAGGAAACAACATAACAATTTCATTGAAGCACTGGATGCTAAGGATTATTGTGCTGCACTTTACTTAGACCTGTCTAAAGCTTTTGACAGTGTGGACCATGACATATGTCTTAAGCTCTCAGAAATTGGTTTTTCATCTCACACCATGGCTGATTCACTAATTATCTCTCAGATCGGTGGCAATGTGTTCAACATAATGGTACTTCTTCCTGTTATTTAACAGTCACCAATGGTATACCACAAGGCTCAGTCTTAGGACCCACCTCTTTACAATCTACACAGCTAATGTATCCTCTCAGAGAGTAGCTAAGAGACATTAACAACATATCTTGCAATATTGCTTTAAATCCAGCAAAATAATGCTCTTTCCCCACCATCCATTTATTTATAGATTTTTTTAATCGTCTTCATCCTGAAATGTGATACTTTGCCTCTAGACTATTACACTGGTCGGGTTTAGTAAAATAATCAACTGCTCTGTGTGTTTAACAACTAAGGATTTTCAATACAACAGCCTAAAGGCACATTATGTCTCTTTAAAGCCCCCATAAAATCACATGAGAACATCAATGCCTACATTAACGTCACTCAATGCTAATAAATATTTAATGCCGTCTGATGACACTGACACTGATGTTGCATTATCTTCCTTTGCTCTGTTGTGGATTTGAAATGTAAAGGCATTTTCGCTCCTGCCATTAAAATCCATGCCACCCATGTGGAGTCCTCCATCTATCATTACTGGGATAAAAAGCTTGTCAACATCTGTGGCTATTTCTTTGCTATCACCCTCATTTCCAGCACACACACACATCCAAACACACACCGTCTCATCTCTGGATGGACCTGTTGTGTGATTTGAGTCACACCAATGGCTGCGGTGGGTCTTGCATAGTAAAAAAAAAAAAAGCCACATCCGTGCACAGCAGCCGCACATTTCCGAGGACCAAGAAGACTTACAGCAGCCGGTGCTTTAAAGTGCAAGATAAAATGAAAACATTGGTTCATTTTGACAAATAAATATCTGGTGAAAATGATCAGTTACCACCTTTTCTCCAACACTTAAACATGAGTATTTATAGAGTACTGTTTACTTCTTCGCTAACAATGATGGCTAATACAGAATTTTTTTTTATCAATTTAATCATGTTAATAGCCTTTTTTTTCTGGGGGGCGGGAGGCTAAAATAGATAAATGTTTTTTTTTTTTAAAGATAAATAGAAGCTTAAAGCTAACGGTAACAAGTGTGTAAATCATAGCAGACACAATTCCCTCAGCATTTTAAACCAGTGGTCCCAACCCTGGTCCTTGAGGAACACCATCCTGCATGTTCTAATTTTTTGTCCAATTTAACACAAAGTCTGTGATTTTATTTACTTCAAGTTCTGCTGACGTCTGTTAATCACCCATTCATTCAAATCAGGTGTGTTGGAGCAGAGAAGCAACTAAACCATGCAGTATGGTGTTCCTCAAGGACCAGTGTTGGGAACCATTGTATTTAAACTATTTGAAACTCATATCAAACTCATTCCTTTTTTATTGTTATTTAACAACAAATAATAGTATTTTACATCATATGGTTATGTTCATAAAATTAATTTTAGATTAATAATAAAGTTTAAGCTAAACTATTTTAAGCTCAAATCTTGACTTACTCAAACATTCTTTATTCTTGTATGTACATAACAAATATTATTATTTTTACATCATGATGTTTATACAGATAAATTTGTTTTTATAAATATGAAACAAAGTTTAAGCTAATGTTTATGTTCCAGTGAGTCATCTGTTTGCAGGTTTGTGTGAGTAAATCAGATTAAATAAAACTATTTTAAACGATTTTAAACTTGTGATTGAACAAACTGAAACATCCTTCATTTGTAAAAATCAAAATAGTTCATTTTTATTCAAATTGTAATACAAAGTACAAATTAAGTTAATGTCGATGTTCTAAATTAGCAGTTAGAAGTTTAATGTGTGTAACTTATTACTGGTACTGTAATAAATTAAATAAATAAAAACCAGCAGCATTTACACCAGTTTTAATTTATTTTTACATTTTTGTTCTGCTGTTTTTTTACACAACAATTTTTCCACCATGGTTTATATTAATATAAACAGAAGAGTAAACGTATACATTTGTTTTACCAAGTCACTTCCTATTAAGCTTTTCATTTTGTGTGTGGCATGAAAATAAAATAATAAATAAAAGCCCATTTCACTCTCTTAATTTAACAAACTCAAGCGTGCTTTTTTCCTGTCATGTTTCTGACAGATTCGATTATTTTCCCATCACGTGGTTTATGCTAGTAAAGACATAATTTCATGCGCCATTAACCTGACAAATAAGCTCACACACAAACACACAATGCTTAAACTCCCCTGAAGGAACAGGTCATCCCTGAAATGATTCAGCGCTCACACACACACACACACCTCTTCATTACATCAGTGTGTGTATCCATGCCTTATCTGTGTTTGACCTGCCCGCGCTACCTTCTGTACTTTCAGCAGAGAATATTCCATTAATTGTTTATTAAAATATATCATTAGCCAAAAGGGATTTGTGAAGGAGTTCCAGTCACTTAGCAATGATTCATGCACTACAAAGCCAACTATTTTGGTAATTCTGTTTTTTATTTATTTATTTATTTATTTATTTATTTATTTATTTATTTATTTATTTATTTATTTTTTCTTTTTTTTTTTTTACAGTAATAGGACTTTCCTGGTACTTGATTGATTCTCTTTTTTTTGTGACGTAATGGTGAGTGAATCTAGTTCGTAAAAATGTGAATTCCTGGGAAATATTCAAGGACAGGTTGTTCATTATTTCTGGGAGAAACAAAAAACTATGAGTACTTAACACAAAAAATGTAAGGCACAGCAGTGATTTTATAAGGTTTTTGATCAAATTGCCAATGGTTCCCAACTCTGGTCCCTGAGGAACACCATCCTGCATGTTTTAGGTGTCCATCTGCTCCATTAGCCCTGATTTGAATGAAAGGGTGATTAACAGGCTTCTGCCGAACTTAAGGAAGTAATTAAATCACTGAATCAGGTTTGTTGGAGCAGAGTAACAACAATGCCGGATGGCGTTCTTCAAGGACCACAGTTGGGAACCACTACTTTAACTCTCCTGCTGGTCAAAATGAGCCACCAGGCCTCAGTTCGTTTTAACCCAAGGGCAGCAGGAGGGTTGCTGCAAAACTTACAATAACTTTTGAGACTTTTTTTTTTTTTTAACTTAAAAATTTATTGACAACTCCAGTGACGCCTCCAGAATTTTTCTCAATGGGTGGCCATGTGTGGAGGCCACTGATGATCATGGGGTGGCACACCAAATTTTTGCAGTTGATAGTACTTATTGAGAAAAGCACTGTCTAAACTCAACTTACTGAAATTTATTAGCCTTTCCTAAATTTCTGTTTATATATTAAAAACAAAAGCTTCAGAATTACGGATGTTGGTTTTAGACCAGTTGTTCTCATCAAAGGAGACTATATATATATATATATATATATATATATATATATACACAGTATATGTATACTGTATACGGAGGGGTAGTGAAGAGGCTAGAGAAGGTGGGCATGTGATCGGAAGGTCGCTGGTTCAACTCCCTGAAAAAGCCGAAGCACCCACACGTGCTTCCGCTATTTGCCCCACTTTGCACCCTGGATGACAGCTCTCTGCTCCTCTCAGAGGGCTGTGGTAGCTCGGTCGCCAGTGGTTGTATCAGGCAGGGCATCCGGCGTAAAAACAATCACAGAGTCTTCATGCGAGTTCCTTCACTGTAGCGGCCTCTGAAGAAGGGAGCAGCCGAAAGAAAAAACAAAATATTTACACTTTTAATTGCTCTAAACACTGTATTCTTCAATGTATTCTTAAATAGATGTGAGGACTCACAAGTTTGGAACTCAAGAGAATTAAATGATCTGGCCAAGCGGGGGCACCATTTTTTTAAGGGGTTACCATTGCCACCTCTGGTCCCCCCCTTAGTGGCGCCCATGGATGACGCTGATAAAATCAACACTTACACTTGTGTGTCATTCAGGGTCACTCCCAGCTCAGCTGGTGAGAAAAACATTTCCTTTTTCCAAAAATAGGAAGAGTTTCAGGCCGAGAGCCAGAGGGAGGAGAAATGAGCTCAGTTTAATTTCCGTTAGAGGAACCATTAAAGACGTTTCTGCAAGTGTTTGTGGATAAATAAGAATAAAGTTTACAGGAGACCACATCACATGACCAACTTATTAGCAACCTGCCCTCAGTTTATCAGTTCAAACCTGTATTAAGCTGAAAGCAGCGAGCGTGTGCTGTGTTTACCCCAGCAGTAAATGTCAGCGCTTTGCTGATTGAACGCACGCAGACAGAGATACCTGTGGGGCAGCATGCTGTCAGAACTGACCTACACCAACCAGGCACACACCTCCAACGCCTAAAACCAAACCACCTCAAACCGGGGTCAAAGCCTCCTATTTGTTCCTCACGTCTAATCGTGTGACCCGTTTTAAACTCACTGTGACCGGCAACGTTTGTGGGAAGCGTTTCGGGAAAGAACAGGAGGAAACACGTTTATGGGTGTCGGCCAAACCGGAAAAAACCTGGATGTCACCGAGAATGTGAGGCACCAGCTGGGTTTTATTCATGGAAACCACAGGATTACTTCACTGACGTGCTTTCAGGCTGAATAACGCAGCTGATTTGTGGAAGTGAAAAATTCCTGCTGCCGATTGAACGTTTGCAGCTGTTTTTATTCATTTATTTACAGCAGATAAGCTAAAATAAATACTGCAGGGAAGACCTACGATGACCCAGTTGTGCAATAAAGCACAGAGCGGTCATTTACTGGTAATCTAAAACCCCGTTTACCCAAATATTTGATTTGCGTGTGTTAATTTAAACATGCCAGACATCATTACTTTAGAGGTTGAACAATTAAAATGTGTCGTGGATTAAAACGGACAGTTGTATTTCAACAGCGGTCGCAAAGATTTAGAGCCAACGAAATGTCTGGGTTGTGTTTCATTATACGTGACAGGCGGTGAAGATGGTGGACAGCTCGATGCTGGGGGGAAGGATTCCCATAAGAAATTACACACTATTGATGTTTTCATTCAAGGATACTTCAAGATCATCCGTGGTTAGTTTGCTTGGCTCAGGCTCTGTCCACACACAAATCTTTAGAAAAAATGTAAAATAAAAACAACAGGTACAGTATTTTAGAAACCTCACTTGAGGTGTATCCACACAGAAACACAGTTTTTCCAAAACAGTATTTTTATTTGCCGTTAGTAAAAACGTGCTCGTAAACACAGCACTGTTTCTAGAAACGTCTCCGTCCATACAACCTGTAGTAGCTATGCCAGGCCTGTGTATGGCGCTGTAACGCTGCCACAAAAAAAGACAAAGAAAAAAAAAAAAACACTAGAAAAGGAAAACTACCGGTAGCCATGACAATAGTTCTTACCTTGATGCTACATTCAAATTTGCATGTTTTTCCCCATATGTTTAGTATTAATGAGGTATATGAGGCTTTAAAATGTATCATTATGCAATAGCAATGGCCTGTTAGCAAGTTGTGAGGGTGCATTGACTTATATCAATCCTATAGCCTGTAGTGTGCAGATGGTTTTAGAACCATGGGAGAAGGTTACAATGCTTTATCCACCTTTAATTGGTATCTTGCACATTTGGTATGAAATGTAGGCACAAGAAGAAGAAGAAGAAGTCCACAAGACATAGGTTGATTACAGGTGTCATTGTTTTAAAAGGTTCCATTTTGGCGCTCTACAATAGACCAAACTAAATCAATACGGAATATGATTTTTAAAATATACCATGTTGGTATATACCTAAAACTTTGTTTCCGTGTAGACACAAAGCTGAAACAAAAAAATGTTTGTGTGTTACCACAAATTGTTCCTCTATTACTTTGTGTCCTAGACACCAAAAAGCACAGAAGCTGTTTTTATCTTTTTTACTGTCTTGCTTTGTTTTAATGCCAATAAACTTTGATTGCGTATTGAAATAATTAATAATTGACAGAAAATAGACATTGGTAATAGTAGTAAATATAATGAGCTACAATTTCTTTTCCGACATTTTGTTTTAGCCGAGCCATGTTTTTCGGTAATGTAATATGTTAATGTGGATGTTTTCGCCATCTAGTGGTGTGACATGAGTAGTGCAGCATTTTGTTAGGATATGTATGGGTAGACATGGTTTAAAAATAAAAAAGATAAAGTAGTGAGGAAAGGCCTTGGTTTTGCATTTCTTCAGTGCTTCCAAAGGATGAAAAGTTTGAGAACCAATGCTTTAAAGATGCATGATGGTTATCCAAAAATAAATGCAGTAACATTTCTGTTTGTGTTTCCCTGGCGGTAATCAAAAAGATCTCTGGGATGCCGACAGAAGTATGCGACCAGAAGCAGGTGGTACCCTCATTTCTAATTTGGGAGTATGGTATGAAGGCACCCATACTCGTCAGCCAACTCATTAACTGAGGGACCCAGTTACTTCCCCTTTTTGTCCTTTGCTTGGTATTTTACTGTTGGTTTTATTCGCAAGTCTTCTGTGCAGTGACTTTTCCATAAATTTAAAGAAGGTTTTCAATAACAAAGCGTTTGGATTCACATACAGATGCAAAACTGAGAAAGAAAAGCACATAAGCTTACTAAAAAGCACTGCTTTGCAGCCCAGGCAGGTAAAGTCTCTGTCCAACTGAATTTTAATGAGGTCAAATGCATATGGTATGGAGACCGGAGCCAAGCAGCAGAGCTGTGGCGTGTAAAATCTCTACAACCGCTCCCTTCCCCTCGTCCCTCTTCTCTTGGCAGTGTTTTGGCCCGGAGGCGAATCTGCCACATAACAGACGGGACTCCCACTACACAGCCTGCAGGGCGGAGCTGTCTCACTGTTAAACGCTGCCAGCAACTCGCAGAGTCAAATAACTGTCGCAGAGGGGTGTACCGCCGCAGAACGCTGCCTTTTTCCCATTTTGGTGAACGTTAGCGATGACTTTGAGTCGAGGGGAAATAGCTTGAAAGGCAGCAAGACCAGAAGGGTTCCTGATCACGCTCAGTGGAGAGACAGTGAAATGTGAATTTGGTGGATCATCAAACCTATTTAGGTCAAAGAGGGTCCATTTAAGGGATTTTGTTGTTGTTGTTGTCTTTACATCAGGACTTATAGGTTATTTATGACCATGTTTGCAACAATTTTATCAGTCACTGAAAATAAAAGAAGTCCACCTTCTGATCAGAATGTTCTTTGAGATTTAGCGGCACCTTGCAATGGTTCCCAACCCTGGTCCCTGAGGAACACCATCCTGCATGTTTTAATTGTTCCTCTGCTCCAACACCCCTGACTTGATTAACGGGTGATTAACAGGCTTTTGCCAAACTTAAGGAAGTAAATAAACCACTGAATCATATGGGTTGGAGCAGAGAAACAACTAAAACATGCAGGATGGTGTTCCTCAAGGACCAGGGTTGGGAACCATTGTTTTATAGTTCATTGGTTTTATGTTGATCTGAGAGTCAAAGTACAGTAAATTGTTAATAAGCAGAATGTTATAAAGCTACTGTTATGTTACTTTTAACTAGCATTTTGCTCCTGCTAACATTTAGGTAGCCTGTCCTCCTTTTTAGCTAGTTTTTTTTTTTCAATACTGAACTTTTTTTTGTTGCAACTTTTAATCTGTTTAATTTTAGCTAGCATTTTACTATTTTTGGCAGGATTTAGTTTTTATGAGCATTTTACACGTTTAGCTAATTGCTACTGAATGTTTTTCTCGTTTGTCTATGTGTCCCTGTGATGGACTTGTGACCTGTCCAGGGTGTCTCCCGCCTCTTGCAAAGTGATTGTTGGACATGGGCACCAGTGACCCCCAGGACCCAAAATGGAAGAAGTGCGTAAAGATGATGGATGGATGTTTTAGCCTTTTGCTTCATTTAAACAACTGTTAGTTTATAGTCACTTTTAGCAAGCATTTTACTACTTTTAGCTGGCAATGGCTACTTTTAGCTTTAAGATAGTCTTTTGCTTCCTTTAGCTTTTTAGCCTTTGCTACGTTTAACTATTTTTTTCTTTATTTCATTTTGAACTGTTGATATTTTGCTACTTTTAAATGTTTTGCTATACTGTACATTAAGCTCCAAGTTCTGCTTTAAAAAAAATTTTTAGCTGAGTTTTTATTGTACCAAGTGTTTTGCTTCTTTTAAGCTAGTTGCTAGTTTTTAGTTTATTTTAGCTTTTAGCAAGTGCTTAGCATTTTTTTGTTAATCTTTAAAAACAATTACAGTTTCAGCAGTGATACAGCAATCTGCAACGTTTTTATTTTCTTTGTGTTTGAAACTTGCTGTCATTTCCAATAAAGAAACATAAATTTAATAAACGCAAAGCAGCTAAAGCAAACTCAGCTACATCGCGTAGCAGCCCTTTTAAGGTATTTTTCAGCCCTCTCTGCTTCTGTTACTTTTTAAAAATGCCTTTCTGAAAAGTTTGCAAGCTAAAAAAAAAGTTTAAATGTTGGTTTATTTTCTCCAGTTTGTGTTTAACACGACACTTGTGCTCCAAACGGGGGCGCCATCGCAGTAGAATGCCCCAGCCGGCGGCGGGAGAGGAGAAAGGCGGGAGGGGAGAAAGGCGGGAGGGGAGAAAGGCGGGAGGGAGGCCCGTGCCTCCACTGCCATTGGCTCCTGCCACAGTATAAATCCGGAAAAATTGCTTTTTTTTTTTACCGGCACAGAGCAGGAGGAGACAGCAGAAGACACAGACACAGGGCGGAAAGCTGGGCGGCTGCTCTCTTTTTTATTTTTAAACTTCTTGACGCTTCCTTCACGTGCAGGATTTGGACGGTTCAATCAATGAAGGACAGGCGGATGTGTCAGGTGTCCTCCCTGAAAGCCAGCATGGACCAGAGTCAGAGTGTGAAGTGTAAGATAGTGGTGGTGGGGGACAGCCAGTGTGGGAAGACTGCACTGCTTCATGTGTTCGCCAAGGACTGTTTCCCAGAGGTGAGACACCCCCATGTTGATGGACATGGTCCTAAAGCTGCACCTATTCCAAAACTGTCCCATTTGTCCTCGTTAAAGAACAGGAATGTGTCAGATTTTCTTGCATGTCAATGCTCGCACCCGTTTCAAATGAGACTTCTTAGAAATAGATGTGATTTCTATGTTTAAAGCTCTGTCCACGTTTGTCCCCTCTCAGAGCTATGTCCCCACGGTGTTTGAAAACTACACGGCCAGTTTCGAGATCGACACCCAGCGAATCGAGCTCAGCCTGTGGGACACCTCAGGTAAAACCCGTCAACCGAGCTGTGGACATGTCCCAACGTGTAGAAGGACTTGGAAGAACCATGTTTTTTTTTTTTCATTCAACCTTTATTTGTATAGGATAGTCTCATTGAGTCACGAGGACTCATTTTAGACAGAAAACAAAAGGGTTTGCGATGCCTTACAGTTCATTGGTTGACTTTTCCACCGTTTTTGATTGTCTCAGATCTGTACCTATAAAAAAGCACTGAGCCCATTTATAGCTTATAAATGGGCTCAGTGCTTATTAATTTCACTGGGACGTGTTACATTTTTTTGAAGGAACCACAATTGTGAAGTAGAACCTACAAATAATTCATAACTGTTCAGACACCTGGTGAATACGTCCAACGTTCTACGTTCCTTTTAGTTCCCCAGAAAAGTTGCACTGCTTTAAACAATCTTGTTTAGTTGGACTTTGTGTCCAAATAGGATCTTTAACACACCCATCCGTGCCTGACGGAGGTTTGATTGTGTGCATTTGGGGGGGTTGTGTGTTTGTGATGGGCGGGGACAACCCGGCAGACAGCTGTTGCGGCTCTCCGGCCTGGAATTCCTGAGCGAAGTCTGTCTGAATAACTTTCTGCAATGTTCAGAGCAGCTTGAAACGTTTTTCTTGGAAAAAACCAAAAGACTTGAATTACAAAATTCCAAACTGGGTTTTTGGAGGTGGGGATTTCACGGACAGCGTTTGATGGATAGATTGCCATTTCTGTGGTCCATGTGAAAAGGTGAAATAGATTTTGGTTGTTTTTCCAGCTGCCCCAAACTATTTCTCTGCGCTTCATAAAACAAGGAGAGAGGGTATGTTTCCTATTAGATCAGTAGGTTTCAGATGGAGCCAGATATATCCACCCTACCCCCCACCTTCAGTCCTAAAGTCCTCACACACACACACAGTGACGGATTGATGCAGCTTTCAGCTTGACTGGTCCCTTTGTAGAGACCCCCATCAGCCCCTATCCAATCCAATCGATCCTCTTATCTCTTGAGGTGTGCTGGGGTGGACGTGGGTGGGGGGGTTCCCTTGTGACCCAGACACTCTCTGACAAAGACCACCATGCAGACATGAAGACGAACACAAAAACACACCTACGCATGCGGAGGTGGCTTTTGTTCTGCGTTGATGAGTGGCTTAATGTGCGGCCCGGTGTACGAGTGTTTAAAAAGGGAGGGTGTAATTTGGGTCATTAAGGTAAATGCCTGCCAGTTGTGCAGCTTTCCCATTTGTCCCACCCAGCCTGGCTCTAAGGGCGAGGTCTGCAGGGGTTGCTGAAGCCCCCCCGGTGCGGCCCCTTTGAAGAATCGTGTTTCTTTCAGCGGTAGAGGAAGTGTGTTTTTTGTTGTCTGAACGAGCAGCAGAGGTGTTCGTCGGAGACTCGGAGCAGCACGAGAACACCGTGAACCAAGTGGCCCCTGAGGCCTGTTCTCTCTTTGAGTTAAAAAGAGAAGCTCAGATAACAAGACAGAATGTCCAGGCAGAAACTGTCACCCAGGCTGCAATTAGCCTTCATTACTGATAGTTTTCCAAATGGCTGCCTCACCATTTGGAAAAATTTGAGAAGGTGGAACCATCAAAGCATTATCATTGGACACAGGTTAGCGTCAGATTGTCTTGGTGCTAAAGTCTTTGTATATAAAATACCTAAAAACTTGAACTTGAAGTTTTCTGTTAAATATCCAGTAATATACTTTGACTATAGAGTTCTGCTGTGCATTTATTGTGCCTTCTTGAGTTCTACATTCACCAGCTAGCTTCAGACTTTAATTGAACCTTCTTTGCTAGATTACCTCTTGGCCCCCAAAAGACAATATTTTTAAGGGGAGTTTTGTGTAAATGTTAATACCAGTTAAATACTATACTTATTGTAAATAGTGATTTGAACTTCAGTTAATAGAGTTTGATTTTGAAGTTCAGTTAACCGGGAGACTCTTGTAGTAGGGCCGTGCTGCTCCTCCTCATCGAGGACCCAGTTGAGGTGGTTCAGGCGTCTGATAAGAATGCCACCTGGATGTCTCCCTAGAGGAATTTTTCCATGACTGTCCAACTGGAAGGAGACCCTGGACACGATGAAGAGACGACGTTTCTCAGATATACTGTATGGATGGACGGAGTTCTAACCAGCATGACGAGCCTGGGAGTAGAGGGAAATAATTCTGATCTAAAGCAACATCCATTTTTAAAGTTTATAGCAGGTAATGCATACAAAACAGCTACTTAATCCAAAATTTATAATGTAGTAAAAATGTGAAAAATAGCGTTCAGATTATCCTCTTGCTGCCCTTGGGTCAAATTTACCCACAGTATTAATGCTAAGTCTACCAAAACTTCCCAGCTTAACTTTTCATGGAGAGTTTCTAGAAATTTACCGGAAAGACTTCAGCCACTTTGGATTGCTATGCAAAATACCCTCAACTAGACATTACAGTGGTAGTTGAGAGTGTAAGATGTTTTAAAACATAAATAAAACACTATTTGGGGTATTTTTTGGTGCACTTCAAGAGTGTTGTGCGATAATGCCAAACCAAAACAATGTTTCCCCTAGTTTACTTGCCTTGGCAGGGTGCTCAAATCTTCTATTTTATTCTCAATGGGGGTGGAGACGGAGACACGTCTGTGTTGTTGCGTTTTTAGTACCGACAGTTTTTGAGCCGGGGTGGCAGGTAGAGACCATTGGGAGACGGCTCAGCATGAGGGAAATGTACCGCCAGCTCTATAGCTTTTTAGCTAGCGCAACTAATTGCGCACAGACACATATAATACGTATGGTATTGCGCGGCGCTAGCTTAGCGCTACGGCAGTGCAGTTTGGTAGGCAGGGCGTTTGGTTCTGTTGACGGGGCGGGGCACCCTGTTTGCATAATGGTAGGAGAAACACTGGTATACATCAAAATAAATCAATTGGTTCTTATGACTGTGCACAATTTGTTACTGAGAAAAAATCATATTAACAATTCCATAAATTCCCATTGAAAGTATTTAATTGGGAACATTTCCAAAATATCTCAGCTTAACTTTCCACTAGACATTTTTGAGAAGTAATTGTAGAAAAATAACAAAGTTTCCGGTAAAATTTTACCAGAAAGGACCAGCCGGCTCCGTCCCTCCCTTATCACATGTGCCAAACTCAAGGCCCGGGGGCCAAATAGGGCCCTTGTTGACGTCTTATCTGAACCCTAAGATAATATTTTAAAAGTCAAATACTTCTCATGACAGTCGGCCAAGTTTGACATAGAATATTTCTGTAACCTTTGATTTTTGCTTCCGTAAAAGCGACAAAACGTCAGCTGAGACCAATATATCTCTTGTTGAGGAACCTACAACCAAGAAAAGACGTGAGGTATCTGACTGGAGATCATGTATCGACTAAAGATAGCCCTCGGTCTGAAGGAAGTTGTTAGTTTTTGCTTTGTCTTGTAGCAGAGTTTGACATCCCTGCATGATAAAAAATTCGTGGCTCTCCTACCCCGAGTGTCAATGCACCAAACGGGGACGTTCTACATAAGTCTGATGTTTCCATCTTAACGTTTGCTTTGAAAACTACTGCTTGTTAAATCTGTCACCAGCGAGTCGAAACCCATCCGAGTTATAGCTGCAGGTTGTGAAACCAAAGCTGCATGCAACAAAACACTTCTTACAACTGAAAAGTTGGATAATCATCTCCATGGGTTCTTCATAAATGGTCATTTATGCATCAGAACTACTTGCGTGTTTATATCTAAATGTTGTGAAAAGCAGCTTTTTTTAAATAACGTTAATCAACAAATTGTTTCATCTCAAATCTCTGTTCATGAAGGTTTAATCTGAACAGCTTCTGCATTTTGCCCCACAGTTGAACTAGTCATAATATGCTTATGTTGGAACGAACTACAAGAAACAGCTTAGTGTTTTTCGTACTCTGGAAATCTGCCCGAGGTGTTTGTTCCAATTATTCAAGTAGATTTTTACCAAAATGGATGTTGCATTTTAAAAAGTTATCAACAGGAACACAAAAAACCTCGGGCACGGTTTGTTTGCTGTTCCTTGAGGGATTTGTTAAAAATACTGTACGTGTTATACATCTCATATTACAATATTTAGTGGGAATCTTTTCAGAAACTTTTTTTTACTGCTGCTGTTTGCACATGTGAAATTATTTCCTTCTTGGAGAAATCTACTCACAAAATAAACATTTTTCTATCCAAATTCAAATGATGGTTTTCCATAGAGTGTCCAGTATGTGTAGCATCTGCTGCCAGCCATCTAACGCTGGACAGCTTAGTTACGGTACTTTTTTAAAGCTCTTTGGAACTCAAACCCTCTGCCTCCTTCATTCCTCGCGGCATCCATTGTTGCTGCGGCTCACATTTCTTGGCTCAGCGAATTTGAGCCGCGTGTCTGACATTCCTCAAACTGAGGGGTCCTGCTTCCTTCTTGACAAAGACTCCTATTGTACCCGGCGTACTCTGATCCCCAACCAGCGAACGAGAAGTGTTGTGGATCACCACCTTGTTTTCAAGGTGGGGTGGGAAATTGAATCACGGTGGAATTTGCCAACCGGTAGTAGAATGGTGATATCTACGGAAGAACAGGAAAGAGGACTGGGAGAGATTAGAAAACATCCTGTTTGGGAAGCCATGGAAAGGTCCTCTGTGTGATGTTACACCTGACGGCAAGATCTGGTGTCTGGTCCTCACCCCACAGATATTCCACCAGAACCTTGATGTAACAACAACAAAAAAAACTTTCCTTCTTGCTTCCTTATTTGTCCACCGTCACGGAGCAAAGAGGAGGATTTGGAAATACCCTCCGTCCATCTTGTGAGCTTGATAATTTGAAAAATAAATGAGGTGCTGACTTCCATTTTAGCATGAGGCTACATCTAGGCGTAATAAATGTCCCTATTAAAAATATGCTTGCCACATCAAAATCCAAGATGGTTGCACTTGCCACTATATATCTATCTATATTGCGATAAACAATAACTCAATTAATCACATGATAAATGAAAATTATCAACCTCATTTTCATTTATTGGCTTTATCGTTTCTTGGTGTCTCTCTCTTTCTACTGAAGACACTGGATTACAAAAAGCTCAACTCCGGTGCTCTTCACTGACCCCTCCCTTTCTCTTTTTTCGCTTTAAAATCTGTTTCAACCATCCAGAATCCCATTTTTGGATAGTTAAAAGAAGATAAGCTAACAGGCTGACCTCGGGAAAAAAAAAAACCTTTGTCTTGTCGAAGCTCCAAAATTCACGGTTGAAACCCGTGCCTTCGTGTAAAAGGTTTTTCTCTGCAAAAGGAAGCTGAGAACTTGTTTACTGATTTTGTTTTATTAAAAACTTTATGTAAAAAAACGCTAAAGAGCTCAAACCACACCAAGCATCTGCCATTTTGAGTACCGGAGAGAGACAAACCATGTCACGTCAAGGGCCCTCCCCAAACAGTCTGTTTGGTTCAAACAGTCTTATACTGCCATCTGATGGTCGAAAAAGGTACTACACGCAAAACAAATTAACAAACATTTCTTCTTGAATTTTACCGTAATTACTAATTATTGTCAAGTTTCAAACAATACTGCGCCCCAACCCTAACCCCCTTTGAATAATTTGCACCAAAAACATAAAGGTTTACTTTCATTCTCTGTTCAATTCCTTTCCCAAAAAAAAAATACTCGTCTTGAAAACTACAAGCATTCACTATTCAATTCCTTCATCGACGGGAGCACATCGTCATATCACTTGTTCTGGATGCACCGCACCCATATAAATCCTTCACATTATTATAGTGTCATTCCTTTAATGGTACATCAGGTGTCACTGAGCGATACATTTCCTGCCCAGATAGATGATTACAGCTGTAACCTAGATGATGAATTCCCTCTTATTGATAAATGTACAATAAATGTCACCCTAAACATAATTTGTGGCTTTAAGTGAGAATGGTAAAAGGGAACAAGGGAAGGCTGATTATTGATTTGTTAATTGTGTCCTTTTCTACAAACTAAGCTGTAAATAATTAAGTGGAAATAAGGTGAGTAATTGGGAACGTAAATCACAGTTTATTACATTTATGGAAAGGAATACAGTTTGACTTGTTAGCTAGGTTCTGCTTGAAACCAAAAAATGTTTAGTACCACTTAGTCTACCTTTGTATTCATTGTAGAAATGATATAAAGCATGTAACCATGCATTAAACTGTAAACTACCAATTCTAAGGGCTCTGCCTTAAGCCTGTATCATCACAGACCCTGGATTTTGGATGAATACCTCACCGTTTGAGATACTGTAACACTCCTTGAAGTCATACAACGCGTCATATTTGCTGAACTGCATTACCACCATACCAGTCTGGAGATTGCATTGGCAGCCTGTTTACAGCTGCTGATGTCTTGGTAACCACAGCAACTACAGCAGATATTGGTTGGGGTTACTTTAGTTTGCTTTTTTCCCTTGGTTCTGTCTGGGAGGCGTTACATGTTTGCGTTCGTGGTTCAGGATGTGTTGGTCACTGATGGTTGCAGGAAGGTATAATGCCTTCCTTTGCCTATACGCCATCCTTCAGATTGTCAGCTGTACCTGGCTGAGCCTGAGATAGTCAGATTCCTTATCATTTCCTGGGATGGCATAAATTGCGACTCCTTAAACATAGTAAATAATTTTAAGGGTATTCCAGAAGGGTGGCTTTGGGAGATTTTTAGTCATTTGGATAGCCATTCAGACCACAGTTGATGTTTGACCACATTATTGTGCACAATGAGATTGATTTGCTGTGAAAAAGCAATAGGGGGATGGAGTGTGAGGGGAAAAGGACAGAGCTGGAGGAGGACAGGGGGTGCATCGTTCTTCTAGATTTAGAGATCCTGTGGGAGAACAATGGCAGCAGCTAATTAGACGACAGTCACCAGGTCTTTGTGCGCACTGGCTGTGGGTTTCCTCTTGTCTTTCCAGCTGGCAGAAAGATGACCTCCAACCAGAGATCAGACTTTGACCCAGCTGTATATAAAGCCCCCAAATCAGCATAAATCAGACAATGATGGCAACTAGAAACAAAGCATACTCTGCATATTTTTACATTCTATAAGTTTCTTGTTTTTTTGCTTCTTTTTGTGTTGCACATCTTAAGTCAGTATTTCAAATTGGTATTGGAATGATTGATTACTGTATACATTACATTAGATATGCATGCACATAAAACCTGTACTGTTAAAAACAGTGTCTGATTCCCAATCATTGGATAAGGAACCATAGTTCTCTTGAGTGTATGGAAGGAGGGGGGTTATGTGTGTGTGAGTGTGGGGAAACGAACAGAGCATTCCTGCCTTTTTTTTTATTGCAACAGAGTTTGGAGGCGATCTCCCAGGGGAGTCTTCAGTTATCAAATACGAAATTCCCCAGATTCTTGGCAGCTTGTTGCTTGTGGTCATTTCTTACTCGCCATGCGATCTTGGTACACCTTGACAAGACGCCACCTTTTCCTCCCCCTCATTGCCCTTCGTCTTCGCTTCAGTCTGGCAGAGCGTTGGGCGTTTCCTTTGCACATGGTTTCAATTGAAGAAGGAAGACATTTCTTCACTCTAAAGTTCCCAGTTTCTCTCAGGGGTTTTCTTTTTTCAGCAGGTTTTCTTGTGTATTCAGCACATTTTTCTACTCTTGCCACATTATTTGTTTTTCTCTCCTTGTTACTATGGATTAAAGCGTAACTGGAGTCATGTCATATGAGAATATGTATCAAGGAGTTCAAGCAATGATTTATCTCTAAGGATTTATCTCTCTTTATGCCCATTAAACCTTTTTTCCAGGTTTTCTGTATTTGGTTTCAACCTCTTACTGTCTGACAAACCTGCAGTTGCTCAGTAACATAAATTTAGTGATCTTGTTTTGGAATACAGTCCTAACTTTTAATATTGTTGTTTTATTTTTATTTTTTTGCATCTTTAGGCTCCCCATACTACGACAACGTGAGGCCCCTCTCCTATCCAGACTCCGATGCTGTCCTCATCTGTTTTGATATCAGCCGTCCTGAAACCCTTGACAGTGTATTGAAAAAGGTTTGTTTCTCGTCACTGCTGTTAACATGAAGTTATATTTTCTCTTAGTTCTTATGCACAATATGTGGGTCAGAAAAATCTGATGTGATCAACTTTTGATATTTAATTTATTAGCTCTAGAGCTAATGCCATATAAATTAACTCTGGAGCTAACATTTTATATATTAACTCTGGCGCTAAAGCCATATATGTTAGCTCTAGAGCTAACCGTATATATTAGCTCTGGAGCTAACATCGTATACATTAGCTCTGGAGCTAACATCGTATATATTAGCTCTGGAGCTAACATCGTATATATTAGCTCTGGAGCTAACATCGTATACATTAGCTCTGGAGCTAACATCGTATACATTAGCTCTGGAGCTAACATCGTATACATTAGCTCTGGAGCTAACATTGTATATATTAGCTCTGGAGCTAACATCGCATATATTAGCTCTGGAGCTAACATCGTATATATTAGCTCTAGAGCTAAAGCCATATATGTTAGTTCAGGCGCTAATGCCATATATGTTAGCTCAGGTGCTAACACCATATATGTTAGCTCTGGAGCAAACACCATATATATTTTATTGCTGGAGCAAATATTTGTCCCCAGTTTGGACCTGTAGTCTTCATGTGTAGCGTTTGCATGTGCTCCTTGTGTGTGCGTGGGTTTTCTTCTGGTACCCCTGTTTCCTCCCACAGTCCAAAAACATAAGTCTTATGGCCCAGGTCTCCCTTGCAACAGAGATCTGTTATCTCAGTGGAATTTGCCTGGTTAAATAAAGGTAAATAAGTAAATAAACATGCTCGGTTAAAATTTAGCGACTTAATCTAAAATTAACACTCAATCTCAGTGGAGCTCGCACGGAAGCAACTTGTCTACATCATTTACCCAGAATACATTTCACTGTAAATAAAATGTCAATGTCCATATGTCACTAATGTTCAAAAAATTGTAAAAAAAAAAAAACAACAACCTACAGTGTTTTTACAGTCCCATTTTAAATACCTGAAGTAACTGTTTATCAAATGAGGTCTAAGTATTTACAAGCTGAGCCTTGCCAAACATGTTAACATTTTAAATAAAGCAATCCTAACTTTGACTTTTTTATTTATTTTTTTTTGCTAAGGCTTAAAAAACATAGTTTCTTAAAAACAAGTCTTTCAACCTTGCTTGATTTCCTAACAAGAACTATGCAGGATTTACCAGAGCTGAAACCTAAAATTTACAGTCACAGGACATTTTTGTGGTCACATTAGACCTTGTGATGTGGAGCATTAAAGCTGTCGTGGTTCTGGGAGGTAGTGTGTGTTCATTCCCCAGTCAGGCTGGACGTAGAAGTCTCCAAGTACAGCTGAACCACCAGTAACTCATGTGAAGCTGTTTAGTGGTTAACACTGTTTGACTCTGGTTGTGCTGTCCCACATGTCCAAAAGTGACCCAAACAAGACATCTGAGCAGCTGTCCTTTAGTCAAACAGAAAGAAAACTAGACGTGGCTTCTGATTTTAGTGGTGGTGGTGTTTCTTTTAACTGTTCAAACGTAAACTAAACCCTTGTCTGCACTATTTATAAATAGATACATTTTATTCAGGTATATAGGAAAAAATATACAAACGCTTTTTAACACTGTTACAACTAAAATCTTTAGATGCCACGCCAGTAGGGGGCGAAATCATCCAAACTAACAGCACATTCCTATACAGAGGAACATTCTGTAGTTTTAGATGTTTTGCCTTTCATACAGTTGATGAATTCCTTTTAACTTATTCCTGTTAGCGCACTTTCAAGGCTTAATGGCGACAGGACCACGATAAACCAAGACAGCCATTAAGAAAGAAATCTGTAAAAACGTGTCCATTGTCCTTTTAAGCTGCTTAGTCATTGATTAGTACGACTCCACTCGGCTTTCGTCTTATTGGTTCTTCTCAGGTAAAGGTGATTTGCCACTGTGACTTGGTTCCCTGCTCTTTGGGCGGGATCGTCAATGCAAAGTGGGCAGTATCGTAACTGGTCATTGTGTTTGGGCCATTCCATTCGTTGTGGCCCTTAATCACCTTATAATCGGACTTCAGTTTATTTCGCTTGTCCCGGCACTGCTTATAAGTCTGGGCGTAGCCACGCTGCGCCATCATCTCTGATATCTATCTATAAATGCGTTGATTTCTTGTGGCGCTGTCCGTCAACACGATGAGGAAGTGGAGATTCAGATGTAGTTTGCAGTTTTGCTGGGCGGGTCGTTCAGTGACGTAGCTATGCTAGCTGTTGTTTGCTTACATCAAAATTGTCAGCTCGGAGCGGTCCACTTGGAACCATGGACAAGGTGGTCCCATAAACCAGGCTGAGTACGAGTGTGTATCGGCAATGGGGAGACCCTTAACTGGTGCAGAACTGATGAGAGTTGAGACAGTGGAAGAGTTCCATTAGTTTCTAGGCCACAGAATAAAAGTGGACTGTTTTGGAAACAAGTTACGTTGTTTTCCCAAGTAGCATTGGTGGGGTTTCAGTCATTTCACAAGGAAACGTGTTTAAGCTGAACTATATCTGGGATCTGGATTTTCTTTTGTTTATTAACTTTTTAAACGACTGTCGTATTATGGTGTGGTCTCAATCAGTACGTATTATTTTGCTCACCCATAAGTTTTGATTCGCTCAAGATTGTTTACCAGAACTTCATACACATATGCGCTGTCACTAGTTGGAGTTTTGCAAACTATTTCAATCACTCCAGAACTAAGATCAAGGTAAAAAAAAAATGAAGGTCAAATGTTATACAAGCCATTTGCTTGTCCTACCCACAACTTCTGATACGCTCAAGATCATTTTACAAAACTTGATACAAATTCAAACCACCACTACACAGTGTGTCACATACGATATTCATAACCCCAGCTTCAAGATCAAGGTCACAAATCAAGGCCAAATATTAGACAAGGTCTTTGCTTGTCCGTGCCCTTGCTATAGATTGCTGTATATTAGTTCGTTGATGCGCGTATAATGCCCCGTATGCGGTACTCTTGTTAGGAACTAGGAAGACCCATATATGGATTAACTTCAGTTGCACCAAGGTTTTCTTAGCCTTGTTTGTCTGATTCCAAAGGTATAGTGCTACAGGAACTATCAGACACAACTGTAGGCTCCCAAACATCTGTGTGCTTCCTCTGACAGCAAGCTCACTTTGAATAATTGAGGTCATGTGTTGAGGTCCAGCAGAGTTCCTCACTGTGTTTATTTGACTTAAAGTAAGAATGTAGAATGTATTCCCCACCCCCTGAGGATGTGAAAACTGAAAGGCTAAACCTCTAGTTTCAGTTGCTGCTCAGGTTTTTTTGAATGCCAAGATTAGTTTTTATCCTGAGCCTGTTCAGGGGTTAAATCAAGGACTGTTTGTGTAGATGCATTGTGTTGAACAACTTCCTCTTTGCGTGTTAATTAGCTTGATCCTCTGACCTGCAGCCAGCCAGCCCTGAGACACATTAGTCTCAGATTAAACCCACAAGAGAAATGCCATTGATCAGAGCATTTATTGTTCAGGAGAAAACAGGGATTTTTTTTGTAACTGCTTTCCAAGTTCTAAGCACACGGGGTCCAAGAAGGGCCAGTTTTAAGCTTCATACTTTAAGGCCGTGTGACTGGATGGGTTGGAACTCACTGAATCTTCTATCCGAACATTCTAGCCTACATAACTGCATAGACTTCAAATCTGATTTAGCTTCTGTTGCTGTAGAATCATCAGTTTTAGACGAGTTGAATTGAAGCTTTGTGTTCATTTTGTGAAACATTGATGAGATAAACGTTTGACAAAATCAGTTGATTTGTGGTTCAACAATCGTTTGTTTCTCCACAGTGGAAAGGGGAGATTCAGGAGTTTTGTCCAAACACCAAGATGCTTTTAGTTGGCTGCAAATCGGACCTACGTACTGACCTGAGCACCCTGGTGGAGCTGTCCAACCATAGACAGACACCGGTCTCCTATGACCAGGTAAAGAGATTTTTGGCACATATAACTTTTTAAACAGTCTCTCTCTCTTTCTCTCCTTCAGGCTGTAGGTCCCACTCCTTTTGAAGCAGGGTCAGCCACATGGATTCTTCTCCATTTTGCTCTGTTTCATGTCTCATCTGTTGTGAGATGGAGTATCTTCATATCCTGCTGGATCATATCCAGCCACCTCTTCTGGTGTCCTCTGCTTTGTTGACCGAAAATTTCTGCGTTTAATAGCCTTTTTACCTTGTTATCATCTTCCATTCGCTGCACATGCCCATACCACCTCATTCTTGATTCCTGATGCATGATGATCCGTGATGCATGCCATGTCAAGCGTTTTCCTGATATTGTAATTTTGCTGTCTATCCTTGAGGGATACTCCAAGAATCCCACGTAGCCTCCACATTTGTGTTCTTTACTGGAGTTCCTCTTTCTTTCTCTTTAATGCCCATACTTCAGCTCCCCAAAGCAAGATGGGTCACACAAATCGGCATCCTTTTGTCACAAAGCGCTCCTGTCAACTCCTTCCATTTTTGCCAGGCCATATCAATTATGCATTTAACGTCTTCTTCACAGCTTCCTTTGGCGTTTATCACGACCCCAAATACTTGAACGTATCGACCTGATTCAGTACATTTCCTCTATTATTAGTACAGTAATTGTTAAGGTCTCATTAGCTTTTGAGCAGACCGTGGTCTCTGTTTTTGCTGCGTTTATTTTCCTTAACTCTCAAATGCTTGCTGCCACTGTCTGAAACTGTCTTGGTGATTATCTTCAGAATCTCCAGCCACAACTAGTTCATCTGCATACAACATATCCCATGGCACTTCTCTCCTAATAAGCTCAGTAACTGCATCCATCACAACAATAAACAGTGGGCTGAGACACGAACCCTGATGAACGCCAACATTTTAAACAGTGTATTTGCATTGCGAATTCTGACTCTTAAGATTTTCCTTTTCATTGTTGACAGTATTCTTTATATCTTTCCTTTTCAGGGTTCCAGCATGGCCAAGCAGATCTCGGCACCTTACATCGAGTGCTCGGCTCAGCAGTCGGAAAACAGCGTCAGGGACATTTTCCACATGGCCACGCTGGCCTGCATCAACAAAAGCAACAAGAACATCAAACGGGGCAAGACTGCACGTGCCACCAAGAGGATTTCACACATGCCTGGTCGGCCTGACCTGGCAGCCGTCGCCACGGACCTCCGGAAGGACAAGGCCAAAAGTTGTTCGGTCATGTGACTTATCAGACTGTGAAGTAGGGGGGTCAAACTGAGAGGACTGTCCATCGTGGAAGCAGGAAGCTATGGGCCGAAGCTCTGTCCTGCATGCAAAAGACTTTTTATTTTTGTCTGGAAATGGGATTTTATAAGCTTCAGATACTTTTACTGGAATAATCTGCACCAATAGAGGCTCATTGTGTAGTAGCATCCCAATCGATGTACCCCCCTCCCCCAATCCCACCAGACAAGGAACCCATCGGTCAGCGAGCTACCTGCTCTAGGAAGAGACCTGCTTCCCCTCTGAGGCCAAAGTGGATGCAGCCAAGGCTTTCCTCGGCAACAGGAACAGGAAGCGAACAGGAGGAGGGTGTGATGTCATTTCTTACATGTGAAGGTTTTTCTAGAACGTGCAATCTTTTGAACGAGAGCCAAAGCCAGGGATTGTCAGAGGGGGTGGTTGTTGCCTCGGGCGGAAGAGAAAAGAGGAGCTCTTTGTACCGGATCAACAACTTTTTTGCTCGAAGGGCTTGTATGACAACTCATCACTGTGTTTGAAACTGATTCACGCTCATGTCTGCTCCGGTAACTGTCGGTCCGTCTGCAGAGGAGACTGAGCGAGGAAACTCTGTCTCTGGTATACGTTTGTTGGTATAATGTGAAGTTGTTTGTTTGTATCAGCATCGTTGTTTTAGTTGTGCTTCATTCTGTAGATCTGATCATGAGGAACTGAGTGAAAGAGGCTTCACTTCAACAACTAAATGTTTATTAAAAAATAAGTCTAAAGATAAGGCATACTAAACCATTAAATGTCACAAATGCCCCTTCAACATAACTCTGTATATTTATTTTTGGGTTGTTTTTATTACAACTTCTGTTCAAACATTTTTTTTTAACCAAATGGGGTGTTTTATCCACACGACTTGGTCTCAGACCAACAGCAACCAAGAAATTGAGCAAATGGTTAAAAGTTATTGACAGGATCAGGACAACGCAAGACAACCGTAGAAAAAATAAGGAAAACTTCTCTGTCATTCAAGTTTCTATAGGACACAATGTGATAGGGGAGACTGTGCAAAATAGGATAAGTTATTGTTTCTGAAAAGCTCTGTCTCCCCACAAGAATATACTGGTACCAAAAATGCGACAATGTTCAGTCAGGTCATCTGGACGGTTTCTTTTTTTGTTGTTGTTGGGACGTTTCATCCTTTATCCAAAGGACTTCATCAATCTGAAGAGCCACCACAAACTTAAGTCCCACAAGCAGCACACTTACATAGTGGGCCAACCAGTTTGCCAGTGATAAGATGGTTTCTGGGGCCCACCCTCTCCCCCATCGACTCGTCTGAGACAGTCATTGCCAAAGTGGTTCAAAACATCAAAGTTCATGCTCAATAATCTTCTACCTGGATTATTGAGCATGAATTTTGATACCAAAAATGTTTTTTAATCATCTAAAACTCAGATTGTGTGTGAACGGCTGGAGGAAAAGTATACGTTAACAGCCATTTCCCATAAAAACTAATTTAAAAACATCCAGAGAAATGTATTAGAGGCTTAAAGAGATGAAAGTGTGAGTCAAAAATTTGGATAACTAACATAAATGACAACTTTCTAACTGGCTGGAAATCTAACTAAACCTAAAATAACGTGGAGCTTTCAACTAGCGAGTCGCTGAAATGAAAATGCGGCTTTAGTGGGTTTTGGTTCAGGAATAAAGTTCCGAGTGTAAAATGAAGGGTGGTGCTTCTGGCTGTGTTGCAAGTTTAATGCCAAGAAAAAGTCCAAAATATGCCCCATAAAACTGAAATGGTTCGTTTTAGGACGCGCTTTAACCGGTTAGCTAATAAGCTAACAAGCTAGTTCACAGAAACCTCCCGTATGTAAGCTAGCAGCTTAATGGCACATGGCGGAGTTAGCATCTTGTTCACCTGCATAGCGAGCCCTCCTGCTGCCCTTGGGTCAAAATGACCCACAAGCTCTCAGTTTAAGACCTCATGAGTCATTTTGACCCAAGGGTAGCAGCAGGGTTAGCCCATTTGCTACCCATTTAAGCCACATGGTGCCAAGTTCTGCCCAGAATGACTCTATGGAAAGTGTTTCCCACATGATTTGAAACTTTTAGTTCATTCCAGTGTTCCATTTTCTTTCACTGGAAAAATTGCATTTTACAATGTAAACGGTGCATAGTCTCGAGATAAAATTACATTATCACTTCAAATGGTGGTTGTAGTGGAGCTGATTTATACGGTGGCCCTAAGGTGTAAATGAACAACAGTTGGAAAAAACGGAATTACATTTGAAAAAAACACAACAAAACCACAACAACATTAGAAAAAAATGGAATTACATCAAGCCAAAGTGGAAGTGGCCCGAATCACATTAGAAGAAACAGAATTACATTTGGAAAAAATGGAATCACATTTGAAAAAAACAAAATTACATTTGAAAAATAAAGTTAATAAATAAGAATAATACTGTAATTATAATAAATAAATAATAATAATAAAGTTAATAAAGTTAAAAAAAAAAGACTTCCTGTTTGGCTTAATGTACTTCTGTTTTTTCAAATGTTGTTGTGATTTTGTTGTTGTGTTTTTTTTTTTGTTTTTTTTTTTTTTTTAAAATTTAATACAGTTTTTTAAAATTTTTTTAATTTAAAACGTAGGGCCAACGTAGTTTTAAAATGTCAAAATGTCTGAAAGCACTTTTTTTTTTAATCAACCTTTTAACTCTAGTTGGCTCATTCAGGTTCTTCATGTTCTAATGTGTTGTTTTGCTGTGTTGACTCATGTCTTCTTGAATGTTGATGTCATCTTCAAAATGTCTTTGCCAATGCTGTTGCAACAATATTTATTGAACTATATATTATTTTTTGTTTTAGAATAAATGCATAAAAAATATGTTTCTTGTTTATTGTTGTGTAGCCGACTTGGTCCTTTGTTTTAGTTGTATACCGTTTTATTTACTGTCATAATTCTAGTTGATGATATAGATCTTAATTTAGAGTTTTGTTCATTTTGTTCAGGTTTTGAATTTAAATAAATGTAAACATAATTGTGTAGGTGTAGCCCTTTTGACTCTGACATTCAAGGGCCACTGTCCTGCATGTTTTATTTAGTTCTCTGCTCCAACACACCTGGTTCAATGATTGGATTACCTGGTCATGTTCTGCAGAAGCCTGTTCATCACCCACTGATTCAAATCAGGTGTGCTGGACTGGGGAAACCTCTAAAACATAGACGCCAGTGGTGTTGGATACCACTGATCTATGGTTCCTCCAGCGTCAATAATATCAACCAAGCGTCCATTCATGTGAAAGGACACACTCTTGTCACTTGTATGGGTCAGAGCCAGCAGCTGAGACACTTAAGCCAGTCGAATCCCTGCCATATAGCGAGGCGCTACATGAGCGGGTAAGTTGTAATATGTAAAATGGCTAGTGTGCGGAGAAGTGAAAAATACATTGTTTTGCTTTTTTATTTTTTTTCCAACTATATGATGGCTAAACACGCTGAAAAAGAAAATATAGCTGTGATGAGATGGTGGAGGGGCAGCAGGGTGGCTCTGCTGGTAGAGCTGTTGCATCTCAATGAAAAGGTCGTCAGTTTAGATCCAGGCCAGGGACCTCTCTGGGTGGAGTTTGCATGTTCTCTCCATGCACACCCAATGGATACTTGGAAAAACGCATGAACGTACACAGAGAAACATGTTCAGAACAGTCTTTTGTGTGTGCTAATGTCAAATTTGAACTGACAATTGGAACTAAATCACCTTATTAATAACCTTATTTGATATGTACATACCAGTTCGGTACAGGACGATCCCTGCGTCACAGCTGACTTAAATGTTCCAGTCTATGGTTATGGTGTACATAGCGTGCTAAAGACCCCATCAAATTAATGCATTTTCATCGGCCCCCTGGGGTATTTCCCTCTGAATTCTTTGGATTCTGGATTCCACCAGGAAGTTACGCTTTCACCACGTATTTGATTGGATAGACTGCCGTTTGTTCGTGCGATGTCGCTCAAGCTTAACAAGCATAGTTGGGCTCAGCACTCAAAGGTAGATGACACTAAAATATAATATTTAATCTAAATCCAGACCAACTTTCATGACAACCTGATGGTGAGAATGTGATGTTTGAGATCATGAACATGATGCTTAATTTCATGTCATCGTGGAAGCAAAACAGTAAATTGGTTTCTCCTTGATCCCCATTTGTTTTTGTCCCAAAATAGTTTGAGTATTAGAGCCTATTTCATTTGCTTGACTGTTCTAGATCATATATGGTTTCTGTTATTTATTAATTAGTTAATACAGGGGTTCCCAACACTCGTCCTTGAGGAACACCATCCTGCATGTTTCAGTTGTTTCTCTGCTCCGACACACCTGATTTTAATTAATGGGTAACTAACAGGCTTCTGCAGAACATGAAGTAATTAAATCACTCAACCAGGTGTGTTGGAACAGGGAAACAACAAAAACATGCAGGATGGTGTTCCTCAAGGACCAGGGTTGGGAACCGCTGATTTAATGCATTAGTTGATGTAAAGAACACATCATTTCCTAGTTCTCATGAAACTATTATCCGATTATCCTAAGAAATTAGGTAGTTATGGTAATTGTTTGATGCAGGTGGATTGAACAATAATTTTTATTTTTGGTTTTCAATATTAAACCAAAGGAAAAAATTGAGTAATTTTTGGAGACTAAAATTGTTATAACTTCCTTTATGTCTTTACCAGTCATACAATATTGGTATGTCTCTTTGTTTTTGTAAGCTCTCCCCATTATGTAAAAAGAAAAATTCATGACCTTTGATTTATTTTTCTTTCATACCTATACCAGACATAGATACAATAATTTTGACTGCTGAGGTTAAAAACTTAAGAGTGCTACCTTACATAAAGACCAAGCTTTTATTCATTCTCCAAATGGTTTATTAACATCTAATTTAATTTGGGCAGGGCTTAATTTGAGCTGAATCCTGCCGAAACAGGTTCCGGGAACCCTTTTATTTTGACAGGGTGCATTCCAGTAACAGTTTGCTTTATCCAGTAACTCTCAGGCTTACTGATAATAAAGTTATGATGAACAAATTTGTCTGCCTTGAACAAATAAAACCTATACTGTATTGGATATGTACTCTGAAAATAATTACCGTACGTAGACATTAATTTTAAATACAACAACCACTTACGAGCTTCCTAATATCACATAAGAGCTGCACCTTCAAGTAAACATTTCTGCTTCTAGCCTTTAAAATATATCTGCCTCAAAAAGTACAGTCATGGGCAATTTAATTAAAAATACTAAAATATAATTAATCAGCACAACTAAATTGCAAGTCAGTTTTAACAGTTTTATGTTGTGTATCAAAACAACGGTGCCAATTTGTCAAAGAAACAGCAAACAAATGTTGAAAAGACAGTGTACTTTCTTTTTTTAAGTTCTCATTGTACAGCTAAATTTTAAATTAAATTAAAGCACATGAAGGCAGTGGCAATGTAGATGAGGGGGTTAAGATGCTTGAGAAAAGCAGAGCATGCTTTATTCACACAAGGAGAGCTGTTGGTCAGGCTACTTCTTGTTGCTCTTTAAAATAGTTAATCAAGTGTTTACTTATGTAGGTAAACGTAGATATTTAACAACTCATTGAAATACACCAGAATGGCATATACTTTGTTTAGAATACCTCCAGACCCCCCCTGTTTGGTTTACGAATTAAGCATTGAATTGGTTTTTGTTTTGTTTTTTCTTGTGTTTTTCTGGGCATTTTAGGGGAGTTTGTTTGGGGTTGTAAATTATCTCGTATAAAGCTACTCAAGAATCTCTCTAATAGTTTGATCTACACCAGAAAATGAAAACACAAACAAAAGCAAAGTACCTAAATTGGTTTAAATGGTTCAATATTTATTCCTCAATTCAAACATAAACCTTTCCCAAAGACAGCAGTCTCTTTTCAGAAACAAGTTAAACTTGAGTCCTTGACATCTCGATGAAAAACTGGTTTTGTAGCAGCAAAGTGGAACAAAAAGTTCTCTGTGAGCCAGACTCTATGGTGTCGTCTGCTCGTGGAGCTAAAGTATCACTAAAAGCAGGCAGCTTTTGTGCAGACCATGGTAAATTCCCTGAGGCCACTGAGCATGGAAACTGCTTTTCCTCACACGGCCAACCTATAAATCACCCCATGACTTCATCACATCCATATGGACTGAGATGTATTGGGTTGTCAGAGGCAGGAAAACAGGCCTGTAGGTTGAAAAATAAACGTCGGTGATGAAAGACGCACAAATGTTCTCCTTATGTGTGCCCGAACAAAATATTTTTCCAGGTAACAGGATAAAAGTTAGGGTTTCCAATTTTCTGTTGTTACTTTTAAGGTATTATTGATTGTTTAGTTTTTTTTTTTAAAGATTTTTGTATTAGCTCCTCAGACTGAAGGTTTTTCGGAGGAAAGATGAAACTTTTCTACAACTTTTTATTTTTGGTTGTTTTTTGTTTTGTTTTGTTTTTTGGAGGACCAGACTGAACTTTTTTAGATTTTTGTATTAGTTCTTAAACAAAGAAAAAAGTTTAAAGTTATTGGCAATTTACCTTTTTCCATTTTTCTTACCTCATCCACCAAATTCATGGAAATAAACATAAAGCTAGCAAAGCTACATGGCTGCAAGCTAACAGTGCATAGCCAGTTAGCTTAGCTTTAAACAGAAGCAAGATTTAATCTAATTTACCACTTTTAAGTAACTAAATGTGTTAATTTTGACAAATTTAGATGAGAGTAAATGAAAAGTACATTATGTGTAAATTTAACTTGTTCATTGTTCCTGGAAGGAAATGTTTAGGGGGAAACAAGCTCAAGCTAGGCCTAGCTATTCCAAGTTTAAGTTAACCCTAATATACATTTACAATTAGTGTTCAGACACTGGAGTTTCAACTGTCTGTTAGCAAAATATGTACTCAATCACTGAAAAAAAACTTTACCACTAGACATACATTTTATGATTAACATTCGGAATTAACCTGATACAAGATGGCTGCCAAGGCTAAGCAGCTTTGTAAATATAAACGTGTTCAACTTTATTGGCAACTTACTTTTTGTCATACCTCGTTAACCACCAAATTTATGGGAATAAACAAAGCTACCTGGCTTCTAGCTAACGATGCATAGCCAGTTAGCTCTAAACAGAAGCAAGATTTAATCTAATTTAGCACTTAAGTAAGTAAATGTGTTAATTTTGACTAAATTAGATGAGAGTAAATGGAAAGTACAGTACATCAGGCCTCTTATTCTTTTAGATAGAAAAGAGGAAAAGGCCATAAGGAAAGGATAGTGATATTACAAAAAAGATCTAGTCACACCTTGTCCTTATCAGGACACAATTTAAAACATCAAAATCTCTACCAGCAGCACATTTATAAACACGTTATATGCATTTGACGACAAGATGGTGAGATTTGTCCATGAAGCACTTCCAGATAGTCCATAGTTTTGATAAGATGTTGGTGTCAGACGGTACAACTCTGATAAATATTCACAGAAGTTCTTGTTTGGGGTGGGGGGTTTGCAAAAGACAGAGTTTTTCGTTAGTTTACACATATCCCAGGAGAAATTTGAGGCCACACGGGGGATTCAGATTCAGATAAGCCACAATTGTTGATTTTTTTTTTTTTTCAGGCAGACTGTTATTTCTCATCAGCCTTGAGTTCTGCTGGTACTTTCAATCCAAAATGGCCAGATTTGTGGGCATTCCACTGGTCCGTGCTTATTAGCTCCCTCCAAAGTCGTCACCAATATTCTGGCGAGTCCCAGAAGCCGCAAGTGGCCTGCGATTCTCACAAATCCCTTCCATCTTACGGTTTAGCTCGTAAATCAGCTGATTTTGAGTGCTCGAAGCACGAACCAAACCTTCTCACATGGTCATCAGCTTTGCCATGGCCGAAACTGCTGCTGCCATCTTCTTTAATAGCCAATAACGTAGGAATCCACCAGTGCCAAAAAGCAGAAACCATAATTCCATTGATATAAACATATTTGGCATTGGATTTGGGGCATTTCATCAGCAGAGGAAACTAGTTACTGGTAAATAATTGGTGGTGTTTTTTTTTTTTTGTGACAAGATGAAATAAGTGGAAGAGCAAATTAAAAACAGAAACGGTATTGTTGGTTGAAAAGATGTCAGAAAGCCGTTTAAAACCTTTTTTTTTAGTTTCTGTTAAATCGAAAATGCATTTTTCACCAAATTCACAGCAACACTTAGAAATAATAAATCATTTCAGGCTAAAACTTCCAACACGCATCGATTATTCCAAGTTTTGACCTTCAAACACTTCACCTCTTATTTACTAAGAACATATTTGTAGATTGGACCCTGACAAAGAACAAGATTTAATTTATATTTAATCCAAGCCACGCAGAGTAATAACTGAGGAATTCCACTAAAGATCTGGATTCAAGTACAGTATTCCCCATGGGTGGACCAGAAAATCAGAACTCAGCAAGATACGGTCCACCCTGTCCTGTCTTGTCCTGTACGTGTCCTCAGTTTGCACGGACGTCTTATTAATATGGGAGGGAACGTAAAATGAGCTAATCCACTGACTGCACATGTTCTGTGAATATGTCCCACTGTTCCCCCAAGTTCCATCTTTTTTTATTTTTATTTTTGCTGTTTAGTGCAATTTTCAGCCATGCAGACAGCAAGGCTTTTTGGGATAAAAGTGACG
Organism: Simpsonichthys santanae; assembly: GCA_031762415.1. Classification (NCBI taxonomy): domain Eukaryota; kingdom Metazoa; phylum Chordata; class Actinopteri; order Cyprinodontiformes; family Rivulidae; genus Simpsonichthys; species Simpsonichthys santanae. The sequence goes on from JARVLU010000665.1 coordinate 822,158, forward strand.
GTGGGTTAAAAATTAAATATTTATCTAGGATTACCACCTTGCAGCTGTACAGCTCCATCCACCACTCAGATTATAATTTACATCCATCGTTTCTTCCATTTCTAAGTTAGGACTTTGAGAAATAACCAGGAATGCCGTGTGGGTCATTTTGACCCAAGGGCAGCAGGAGATTTAAACACAAGTGCATCAAAATTAATAGATTCTTGAAGTGAATGATGCACAATAAGACCAGTTATCATTGTAAATAACGATAAAACATTAAAATCTAAAGATTTTCCAATGAACGTATCTTTAATTTTCGAGATACGTTGGTATGAGTTTGACTAGCTGTTAGCTTGGTTTTTAAAAAAACAAGAATTTATCTTCAATTCTCCACACTACACCCGGAAATCGACCTGATTGCTGTCCAGGACAGCCACAGTACTGCCGGTTTTACATTGTTCAACCTCAGCACAACTTGATCCTGATTTGACCCATTCCATCTGTACATGGTCTCAGAAGTTTTATACATATGAGTGTCACCTCAATGCAAGCAAGTCATTACAGCACATCCATCCTAAACTTCCCCACAAAATTAAATACTGTAAATGAAAAACAAAGTCACAAGCATTTACCACTGACGTCAGTCCATGTCCTGTTGCCTGCTGACGTCAAATCTTCAGATCCACTCAATTTGCTTGACAGAGGCCCTAACAACTGAGCTGGAGGTGGGTGGGACCACCCAATGTAAAGATTCTGAACTCGAACCAGGCTGACCCAGATAGGGTCGAGTCGAGACAATATTAAAGGACCGTAAGACTACGGTACTCAACTGAACCCTATTTCGAGAAAATCAAACCTACTTTTACCTTTCAGACTTTAAGCTCAACACTCTTTGCTTTTACTTTAACAGTCGTAGCATTCAAAGATAAATTGTGTAAATGTTTGAGCTGATCTACATGGATAAATATCTTAGAACTTTTAATCTAAATTCACCTTACAACCAAGGTGCCTCCAGAAAGTTTTCAAAGGGAGTGCCAAAAAGGGGTTACTGTTAATCCTGGGGTGGGATACAAGAGCTATGAAGGAATTTCAGTAATTTTATTATTCTATTATAATAAATGCTATTTGGGGGGGACACTGCAATGTGGGAGACAGAAAATCCCATAGGTCTTTTTATATTTACAGTTGGTATTTCTAACTGAAAACGGCGCCAGCTCAGTTCATACACTCGTGGCCTTCCCTCTCCTAACCCCCCTGCTGCCCTAGGGTCAAAATGGTCCTCAAAGCCTCAGTTTTAAAACTCTGTGTTATTATACCAAGGACATCAAGAGGGTTAAAGTCATGTACATTGTAACTGCACTCTTTGAAATAATACTTTTCACTTGCTGCCATCCATCCATTTTCTTCCACAGAGCACATGTAGACTGGATGGGAAAACTCCCATGTACCCTCTAGGACCCTGCTGAGGGTGTAGAGCTGGTGCAGTGTTCCACGACCAGGATGAAAACCACACTGCTCCTCCTGAATCCGAGGTTCGACTATCTGACAGACCCTCCTCTCCAGAACTCCCTTAACAGGGAGGATTAAGAGTGTGATCCCCTGTAGTTGGATCACACTCTACGGTCCCCCTTGTTGAATAGGGGGACCACCACCCCAATCTGCCAATCCAGGGGCAGTGCCCCCGATGTCCACGCAATATCGCAGAGTTGCATAAGCCAACACAACCCTACAACATCCTGAGCCTTAAGGAACTCCGGGTGAATCTCATCCACCCCTGGGGCCCTGCCACCAAGGAGCTTTTTAATCACCTCTGTGACCTCAGCACCAGAGATTGGCGAGCCCGACCCAAAGTCCTCAGGCTCCACTTCCTCAGTGGAAGATGTGCCAGTGGGATTGAGGAGGACTTCAAAGTACTCTGCCCACAGACCCACGACATCTAGAGTTGAGGTCAGCACACCACCTCCACTATAAACAGTGTTGGTAGAGTACCCCCACCCCCAAGATGCAATATGGTGGACCAGAATAATCTCGAAGCCGTACAAAAGTCATTCTCCATGGCCTCTCCGAACTCCTCCCACGCCCGAGTTTTTGCTTCAGCGACTAGCCGAGCCACATGCCGCTTGGACTGCCGATACCCGTCACCTGCTTCCGGGGTCCCACAGGCCAAAAAGGTCCAATTAGACTCCTTCTTCAGCCTGACAGCATCCCTCACCACTGGTGTCCACCACCGGGTTCGAGGATTACCGCTGCGACAGGCACCAACAACATTACGGCCACAGCTCCGATAAGCCACCTCGACAATAGAGACATGGAACATGGCCCACTCGGATTCCATGTCCACCTCCCCCCGGAAAGTGTTTGAAGTTATCCAGGAGGTTTGAGTTAAAGCTCCGCCTCACAGGAGACTCTGCCAGATATTCCCAGCAGACCCTCACAATACGTTTGGGCCTGCATCCTCCCCCACTTGCTGCCTTGTTTGTCAAATTTTTAGACAAAGGTCTAATACAATCTGTTAGTGTTCAATGTATGTATTTGGAATAACTCTTGGCTACTACCCCACCACCGTTTTTATCTTAACATGCAAAATTTACCGTAATGTAGCCATTTTTGTTTTTTGGAAAGATTGCTTCTGCAGCCATATTGACTCCAAAATTTAATCAGCTGTAGACGTACATGAAGCTGTTATTTCTGAGTTTGGTTAAAATTCATCCAGTGGCTCATGAGAAATCCTGCAAAAAAGGTAATGCAATAAAACTGTGTGGCAGAGTGGAGGCAAAGGGGGAGCAGCTGATTTAAACAGAGGGCCACTGCCTCCCATGGCCACTCCTTGGTTACGCCCCTGCCTTTGAATAGAAGTCACAAATTTTGTACATAGCCCCTGAAATTTCAACTGTTGACACCCTTGGTTTCTCAAAGATGAACATCGGAGACGATAAATCACTAAATTTATTTTCATACTCGTCAGCCATCTGTGTGGTGACTTTTTAACACATTACATGACTGTGGGAATGCCTTGCAAACTTTTGGTCTTATTAAATTTAAACTCGTGGCTCTTGGAGATGCACAGCGATGACATTTATGTGTGAGAAATGTGACAAGAAGCCGCTCCCGTCTTCAGCTCGTAAAAAGGTCGAGGTGCATTTTGCCTTTAGAGGTTTAGCCACAAAATCTTTTTTTTTTTTATTCAAGAATTTACCAAATCAAAATACCATTTTCCTTAGTTTACACCTCCCTCCCTGTTCTTTAATCTGACAGGTGACAAACTGTACGCTGCAAGCTTCTTTGTTGGACATTTTCCCCACTTTTAAGACTCAAAAAAGTCTGAAGATTTGGTCATTTTGACGCCTTATTTGATTTAAAACTGAATTACCTAAAGCGAATTTTACACCATCTCTCACATTTACTGTTTTTGATGAATCGTTTTAATATTAAGCCGCAGATTGTTTTCCCCACTCTCTGGTGCGAAACTGAATAAATTTCCTAATCCGTCAGCAGTAACAGGCTTAGAGGGGGAAAGGTAGCATCCATCACCATCTTTCCATGAGCAAAAAAAAGCTTCTTTCATCGTCTTGTTCAAGGGATAAATTTGTTTAGATGAACTATTCTGGCAAAAGCAACAACTCCATTGACTATTAATGACAATCTATCATCAACATATTGCTTTATATAGGAGCCAGCCAATATTAAAGTTGAGGTGAAGGTGGAGGTGCCTGCTTGGGTTTAATGCTCAGGATTTTTCTCACACATTCTTAGTGCGTTGAATTTTAATCTGTTGTTGCGACCGACCCCTCCTTTATTTTCCTGCATGACCAGCTGGGGCAAATACAGACGGCGAGTTCAGATCAATAGGTCCAAGCCGATGGCTCATTGTTTCCTCTTCTATCCTCCTGCCTCAGACGATCAGTCATGCACAGCTGTAATATAGAGCCGGGCTGCACATCAAACAATGGCTGAGTTTCTCTTTTTATTTAACAGAAGAAAAAAAAGCTGGTGTTGGACTCAGTGTGGAGGTCTTGAGAACAGAGGATGATGCTTGGGGTCTTAATGAGAAGCTTTTAGCTCATTTTGAATGAAACGATGCGAGGTGGGGTTTAATCTGAAATGCTGACACTTCTATGGCAAAGTAAAAGCGGAGGCAGAGAATAAATTATTACCACTATTCATGAAAGTCTTTCGTTACATTTAATAAAAAGTTTAGGGAATATTTGCTCAAAATGAGAACACTTTAATTTTATTTTTACTCAATTATTTGTTGATAAAATTACTCTGTTTATTATTTTTTCGATATAGCTTCGGCACTGCCTGCCATACCTGTGGAGAAATATTTGTACCATCATACTGAGCACACCATAATGCACTTGCAAATTAAGTTAAGCAAACATTGTTTCAAGCGTGCGCTCAACTCTCTTGGTAAATCTATGGCACACATGCCCAATTCTGCGTACCTGCTCGTTCACTGTCTTTGGCCCATAGTATGGCAAGTTGTTTCACTATATAAAAAGTATGGCAAGTTTTGTCTGGCAGAGACAGAGTTGTTTCTCCTAACTTGTTAAAACATTACAATTCCTATCTTTAACAAACTTAACCTGCTGCACATCCTTTCCAGCCTGATCC